>ML782655.1:80625-105211 GCA_009831015.1 Picea engelmannii
GAGAGGATCCCTTCCATAATAGGATCCATTGTATGGTGTTGCCCTACCCTAAGGGTTTGATAGTAATAAAGAAGATTTTGCATATTGTTCTTGTGTATCTGTTGTGGTTCTTTTGTATTCAGCTATTTGGTTCCTAACATTATCTGTCTAACTCAATATTTATTGTAATAAATGTTGAGTGGTTGAAAGATTTTATTTCGATAGGATAGCATAGAGTAGTTGGAGGGAAGAACTCAAAAGAGTCACTTTATATAAAGCTTTGTATTGTTGCCGAGAAGAGGATGTTGATGGAAGATAGTTAATCAGTCGTTGTTGAATCTAATGGGTAGATTGCCATTGTAATCAAGAGTTGGGAGCTACAAAGAAGTGGTGTATGAATGTATGTAAAGTTCAGTTGAATGAACATATCAAAGAAATATTGCCTCAATGTGTGTTATTATTGTGTCTATCTGAATGAGTGAATGGTAGACTCGCTTTTTATTTTCATTTCTTTGTTGTTTCTTGTTCTTGTATCCATGAATGCATTTACAAGATGGAATATATGAGTCACTTTGAGGACTACATAAGTTTCAATTGTTTATCTTCTACGAGCGAATGCAAGGAGTGCATAGCATCCACAAGGAGTGCGTTGATGGAGTCTGTTTTGACTCGTAATCCCAGAAGAGATAGCGAGAACTAGTATGTGCAAGGAGTGCATAAGAATCTGCAAGGAGTGCATGACCAAGTTTTCAGACTCGAAAGCTCAAGGAGGAGTAGCATGATTTCAGTCATGAGAGACAGAAGTGGTTGGAGAACAGTCGCAAGGAGTGCGAAGTCATCCATAGAGGAGTCGATTGTGGAAGAGAACACATTGCAAGGTGTGCATAGGTCAGGATTTCAACTAAGTGTCGAAGAGAGTGTTCAGAGGAACAAGAGAAAGTCGAAGAAGTAAATCTCAGGAGGAAGAGTGGCGGAAATTATTCAAGGAGAAAGGTCCCTGAAGTTTCCATCAGAGTCATTAGACGAGATTCATTCCGGAGGGAGGCGAAGGATTACAGATCATCATATCTGAGAGATCTACATGGAGGATAGCCATAAGGTGTTTTGACACTTTGGAGTTCAGATAGTTTGAAGGCTTGACAGAAGTAGAATCGCAAAGTCTGAAGTCGTGATTTGATCTTAGTCGTTGATCATGAGAGGAGAACGTGGCAGAAAATTAAGGAAACTGGGATTTGAAAGTTCATAAGTTCGTGGGCGAGAGACCTAGAGTTTCACGAAGTCATGAAACTCGAACCATAGCGGAGCCAACAAATCCAAAGAGACACGTGGCAGAAGCCCATAGATTCAGAAAAGAGTGCTTCGGGAAAACTTGAATGGAGAGCTCTGGATATCCCTGAAGTCTGAATCACGAAGGGATAGACCCACGATCATAGTCATGGTCACTTGGGAAAAAGGGGGGCATGTGTGTGTGTGTATGTGTGTGTGCATAGTAGTTTTGGGTACCTGCAGGGACCCGAAGAGTCGCTCTAGCTCAGTGTCTCAAACGAACCAAGACCGAAAGTTCAAGCAGCCCTTTGGAGGGAAGGGGGTTTGTTCCAACCATGTTATTCATTTGCAACCAGGGAGTGTAACACCTAATATCAAGCTTTACTTTTATCCATATGCATAGAAGAGTGATATTGAGTCTATGATCTAAGAAATGTTAGAGGTAGACATCATTCAACCTAGCCAAAGTTATTTCTCTTCACTAGTAGTGATAGTTACGAAGAAGGATGGTTCATATCATATCTCCAAATTATAGACATCTCAACAAAATGACCATCAAAGATAAGTTTCCTATTCTTGACATTGATGAATTATTAGATGAATTGCATGGAGAAACTTTTTTCACTAAGTTGGATCTTCATTCGGGATATCATCAAATCAGAATGAGGTAGGAGGACATTCCCAAACCAACCTTTAGAACACAAGAAGTTCATTTTGAGTTTTTGGTTATGCCATTTGGACTTAATAATGCACAGTCAACATTTCAAATCTTGATAAATTCTATTTTCAAAGCCTTCCTTAGAAAATTTGTCTCAGTATTCTTTAATGGCATACTAATCTACAACAAATCTTAGGAAGATAATGCACAACTTGTTTATAAAGTATTACAACTTTTAGAAGAGCAACAACTTTATGCACAGCCTTCCAAGTGTGCATTTCAAGTTGAAGAAGTGGAATATTTGAGTCATATTGTATATCATGAAGGTGTAAAAGTGGACCTTAACAATATTAAAGCTATGATGGAATGGAAAATTCCCAAAACCTTGAAGAAACTTAGAGGATCTTGGTATTGATAGGATATTACCACAAGTTTTTAAAGAACTATATTCAAACAGTGGCACCTTTAACATCATTATTCAAGAAGGAAACATTTTATTGGACTCAAGAAGCAACCAAAACTTTTGAAAAACTTAAGGAAGATATGTGTAAAACTCATGTCCTATCCACACCTGTCTTCAAAAAAACATTTATTGTAGAGTGTGATTCCTTAGGCCATGGAATTGGTGTAGTTCTAATACAAGAAGGAAGGCCCTTTTCCTTTGAAAGCAGCCAAAATAAAAGGAAAAAACTTACTCAAGCCCATTTATGAAAAAGAAATGTTAGCCATAATACATGTAGTTAAGAAATGGCACCCTTGCCTAATAGAAAGACACTTCAAAGTAAAAACATATCATGATAGTTTGAAGTACTTCTTGGAGCAATGATTATCTTTAGAAGAGAAACAAAAATGGGTTACAAAGATGCTAGCTTATGACTTTGAAATTATCTACAAGAAAGGAAAACATAATATTCCAGCAGATGCACTTTCAAGGAAAGAAAAAGAAACAGAGGGTTCATTATGTGTTATTTTTATTCTGCAATCCGATTGGGTGGAAGAAGTAAGGATAGAATGGAAGAAATATCAAGAGGTATGCAAGATCATTCAAAAACTACAAGAGGACCCCAATGCATTAGATAAATTTGCATGGAAGAATTATTTTCTATGGTATCATGATCACCTATATTTATGTAATAATTCCTAACTCAAGTAGAAGGTCCTTCTGGAATTGTACACTTCTCCCATAGGAGGGTGTCCAGGTTTCTTGAAAACTTACCATAGGATCAAGAAGGATTTTTTGGGGGAAGGTCTTAAAACTAATGTTCAAAATTTTTTGTCTAAATGTGCGGTATTCCAACAAAATAATGGAGAGATAGTCAAGACACCAGGTCTCCTACAACCATTAGTTATACCAAGTCAACATTGGGAAGAAATTTCAATGGATTTTATTATAGGTTTACCCAAATCTGAAGGAAATTTTTTCATCATGGTAGTAGTGGATTGACTGACAAAGTATTCCCATTTTTTCTCTCTTTCTCATTCTTTTAAAGCAAGTACAGTAGTCGGAGTATTCATGGATATAGCTCAAAAGCTACATGGAGTCCCCAAGATTATTGTAAGTGACAAAGATCCAATTTTCACTAGAAAATTTTGGACTAAATTATTTTCTTGTTTGGGTACTCAAGGTTAGAAAAACAGGATCACAGAGCAATAAAATAAATAAATAAATGAAAAAATAAAACACAGAAGATACACAATATAATAGAGACATAGATATATGTTGTTCACCTGGTGTGGGCTACGTCCACCATAGAAATTTCCAGTTCCTTCCTTTTTATTATCCAGTAAAATGAAGGGATACAACCTACAACACACCCATTGTAAATTCCTCTTCTTTCTCTCATGGTCTTCTCTCTCAGAATACAATATTCACAATAATGCATAGCCACAATACAAATCCCTCATAAAAGAGGGTTTCCTTCTAGGGAAAAAAACCTTAACATAACTTCTACAGTAAGATATGCGACCTTATAATGAACAGCCCAGATTGACTACGAAATTACAATATTTGAATTGTGTATCATGTAGATTTTAGGAACATAATCAAGCTCCACAACCAACACTCAATTGGATCACAGCTCATCTTACCATCCTCAATCTGATGGGAAAACTAAGATTGTGAATAAATTTCTTGAAGGATATCATCGTTACTTTGCATCTCATAAACAAACACAATGGATCAAGTGGTTCCCCTTGGAATAATGGTGGTACAACACATCCTTCCACATTCATCAAAAATTTCATCATTTCTAGCACTTTATGGATGTCATCCTCCATCCATCACATCACCCTTAAAAGAGACTACAAAGGTTTAGGAAGTGGAGGACCACGTAGGGCACCAAAAAGAGGTTCTCAAACTATTGAATGACAACTTGGTTATGGCACAAAATAGGATGAAACAACAAGTAGATCAACATTGTAGTGAAAGGGAATTTGAAGTGGGGGGTTGGGTATTTTTAAAGCTACAACTATATAAACAGATGTCCCTCAATCAAAAAAATAAGGACAATAAATTAGCACCCAAATATTATGGCCCATGTAAGGTGTTGCAAAGGATTGGAATTATGGCTTAAAAATTGGAGTTGCCTCCATATTCAAGTGTACATCTAGTATTCCATGTTTCTTGCTTAAAGAAGGCAATTAGTGGCAAGATCCTAGTCTAAATTGTTTTACAAGAGATTAATGAAGAAGATAAAATCATATTAGAACCATAATCAATCCTTCAAACAAGGATTAAGCAGCTATGAAATCGAGCAATTACTGAGTACCTTGTCAAATGGAAGAACTTACCAGTGGAAGAGGTAACATGGGAAGATTATTTCTTCATGCAGAAACACCCATAGTTAGTCAAGTGTTGAGGAAAACACTTGTTTGAAAGGGATGGGCATGTTAATCCATAGATAACACCTGATGTTACGTATAAAACCCCTTTATAATCCCTATATATTTAATTATTACATTTCTAGTGTTATATTTGTATGTAGGCTAGAACCCTTCATTGAACCCTTTCATTATAATTGTACCCTTTGTCTCCTATATATATACCAAGGATAACTAGTCTTAGGATCATCATATATCATATTATACATTGAATATATTGTAAAAGGATGTTTCCCCCTCGAAGTGGATTGTTATTCAATGATTTTTTATCATTCTCAAGGCGTTGGATCATAACATTTTTATTATACTTATGAAGACTTAAAAACTTATGACACAAGTATCATAGAACATGTCATTCCACTCAAAGAATATGTTAATCCTTTTGAGCATAAATTATGCAAGGTACATAGAACTCTTATGTTAGACAACCAACCCCCTAAGTACCCTTTTAAGGGATGGTGTATTAAAATTTTCTCTTTTCCTAAACCTCCTCGAATCCATTTAAAAGAGACACCATCGTATTATGCTCGCCAAGAGCTTTCAAACAACTATAATTTTTCTCAAAACATATCTCTAGATCAAAATTTATGGCCCTTTGAAATTTATGGGCCTTCATTGGTCAAATTCCTTTGTACTGCCATGTGGAATCCACATGGATCCATGTCACCATGTCCATACGTCATGGCACTGACATGTCACAACAAGTCATCCCTTAGCGTAGACGTGGTTGTAGGCATGGAACTTGCCACCCATTCCACTAGGCCCTCTATCCTCCAAGTGCTTAGCACTTGCTAGAAAATTTCCCTGAGATTTGCCTTAACCAATCCTTGACATTTGTCCATCGCACATAGGGTTGGTGGCATCGTCTGACATCATCTTGAGACATTGGCTCTCGAGATATTGGGACATCAACCATTGGTATTTCGGCCCTTTTACGTTTCAAATCTCCAAAACTCCCAATCTGGGATGAGTTGGCACCCAGGGTACATGGCCCCATCATAAGATGCCACCTAACCTTTAATCACACTGCGACATGTGGTTACTGAGCACCAAGATGAGATAGAATATCAAACATGCGGCCCTATCCCATCATACCACTTTTCTGGACCATGGAACGACATGTGGCCATCGTCACCTTGTGACACATGGCACAAGTTTTCCCCACGGAGCCCTACCTAAAAATGTTAAAACCACTTGACATATGGCATGATCACCATGTGACACGTGGACCTCCCACATGTACTAGCATGATGTACATGTCATCACAGTGCCCAAGGTTCACCCAAAAGGGCATTGACACTTGTCTGCTTCCTATTTTTTGAATGACATCATCCGACTTCACCTCGGATCTTTTAGGCAATGGCTATCTGGATTTTTCGTAAGGCCTATTTCCAAAAATCTCTCGATGGTTCAAGATCCGAGATACAATTGGCATACTGGGCATGTGGCCCTATCTGTTCATGCCACCTGGCATGACACATGGCACTCATTTTCCACCTGGACCCCTGTCTAAATATGCCAAATCAATGTGACACATGGCCCTCCCACTTCACGACATGTGGTCCATTCATAGCACAACACATCACCACTGGGTATCGGATGTCTGGACTTTCTCTATGAAATGTAACTACAAAAACCTCTAAATCCCGGCATCCAAGGATTACAAGGTGGTTTAATATGATAATCTTGTGATTAAAGGATGATTAATTATGTTAACTCATGGGGTTATGATTCTACGAGATCGACAGCCAAGATCTTGCACGCTTAGATCTAACGGTTGTTAGGGTTTCTCTTGCAACTCCATTGCGGTAGAATCTCTAAGGATCAGACAGTGGAGATTTAGAGTGTCACTCATCAAATCAATGGTTCTCATCGAAGTGGATCTCGAACCTTGGCACTTTCCTTATCTCCTATAACTTAAAACCCCTGAAGTCTGTCATCCAATGATTACGAGATCATTAACTATGTTAATCCCTGAGATTACGAGGCAATTAATTATGTTAATCCTTAGGATTATGATTTTTTATCCTTACTAAGAAATTTTAATGGCTAAGATCACTCGACCTTGAGATCCAATGGCTTATATTTATCGTGCATTCCATGGCGTCTACGCTTGACGAAGGTCCCACACCTATATCATGTTCAATCACATGATGACATGTGGACCTACCTTGACATGTCATGTTCTCTCTGCTCGCACTTACGTAATGAGGTAAGGAACCAGGGGCTGGAACCCTATTCCCTATATATCAATGTGTCGGGACTTCTAAAGGATTTTGGACTTAGAATCCTTCTGGGGATGGTACTCCAGTATCCTGGGATTCTAAACTCCCTCCTGAGCTTTACTTATCAGATCAACGGTTGGCATTCAACTATTCTCTGATCTAATAGCCACCACTTTCGCGTTGATATACAAGGGACTCTGATGGGTAACCATCCCATCTTTGGATGGCTAAGATTGGTTCTCAGCTTAAGAAATTGATGGTTGTTAAGTCCCATCATGCATACTGCAATATACAAGCGTGAATTTGAATTATTTTACCTTTTAAGGAAGATCGCAGCCCTTCGTCTCTCTCAGAAATTATCATTCATTTCTTAGTTTAACCTCTTGGATCCCTTTCACAAGCGATACACTACAACAAATAAGATGTTGTGTAAGTAGGAAGCTTTTTCGCATGTCTACTTTCTTTCTTTTAGACAATCCAAAATGTTCTTATCATTTAGGGTAAAGTACAAGATTCTCATGTTCATGTGTGCAATACATACAAATCCATTATCATACATTATCATGCAAATATAAAGGTTCCAAATGGAAAAATATCAAGTACATTAACCAGTAATACACATATACAAAAGAAATGCAGACATCAAGCCTTAAATTTTAATTTAAGTACACAAAGAATAAATATATGTATCTATTACAAGCTATTGATAAGCAACTAACAGTGGGTGTTCACCTTTCCACCCAACCATAGGCTCAGATGCATTCAGTCTTAGCACTTTGGCCACCCCCATCCTAAGCCAAGATACCACCAGGGAACCTCTCTCTTTTTGGTTCTCATCAATTTGTGAATGACGCTCTCCATCACACCACTCTTCGTAGAGATTTCCCCTCACCCACCTAGCTTAGGCCTCCACGATGTTTGTCAGATACCTTCCCAATATCAATCTCACATCCTTCTCAGCTTCAGTGGGTTTTTTGGTCTCTTAGACCCAATATTAGGATCTCTTATGCTATCTTCCCCTCATGTGCTTCCTTTTCTCGTAACTCCTTAGGAATGTTCTTGACCTTTCCCCTTCCTTCTATCAGAAGGAAAGCCATGGGTCAATCTGGGGTTGTAGAATATGGTACCCTATTGTAACTATAGATTTCAGTTTCAGTTTTCCTAACAATATTTCTCATGCATGTATTCATAGAGGGTGGTTGGTTTCTCAACCACCAGCCCTTCCTCATTATATAATTTTCCTTGAAATTACAATTAAAGGGAATATATGAATATTTCCAAATTTCATACCTCGGCAGAGAAGCTTGGATTACCTAGTTAGGTCTAGTGAACCCCCTCTTGGTGGTTGTGTAGCATGATTATCTTCTTGATTTATATGCAGGTATCCCTAGCCCCTTTCTTCTGATGGTTTGGGGGTTGACCCCCAAATGAAGGGGGTCCGAAGGGGACCTACCCCCGGGGTTGGGGGTCAAGGGGGCCAGCAGAGTCCCCTAAAGAAATTTTTTTGGAAAAATTTCCTAGTAAAATATTGTAATTTCGTAGTCAATCTGGACTGTTCATTATAAGGTAACATATCAAATAGTGGAAGTTATGTTAGGGTTTTTTTCCCTAGAAGACAGCCCTCTTTTATGAGGGAATTGTATTGTGGTTGTGTATTATTGGGAATATTGTATTCTGAGAGAGGATACTGTGAGAGAAAGAAGACGAAGTTACAGTGGGTGTGTTGTAGGTTGTATCCCTTCATTTTGTTGGATAATAATAAGGAAAGGACCTCAAATTTTATCTGGTGGATGTATCCCACACTGGGTGAACCACATATATCTGTGTCTCTATTGTATTGTGTATCTTCTGAGTTTTATTTCCGCATTTGTTTTATTTTATTGCTCTGCAATCATGTTTTTCTAACACCTCTGTAGGATTCCTCACTCTCTCCTCTAGTGGTATCATGGCCAGCACTTCAAGGCTTCACCCCCATGGTCAGTTGTTTCCATTTAAACTAAACAATAATGCATTTACATTGTTTGTATGTCATTGCATGGAAATCACTAATTATGATTAATTACATGTAATTATGGGTTTATAAAAAGGAGGGTGTTGCAGTCCCTCAGCGTTCTCTCTCACTGCATCTGCCATGCCTTTATCCTTCAATGGCTTCAACATTATCTTCCTTTTCTTCATAGTATGGTCCCCACATGGACCTTGGCATTTCAAAATCTTCCTATAGTAAACATCAAATAAAATGCATATTAATCACCATTTCATGCATAAAAAATTTATTGTTGTTTATAATTTAAGAGGAAAAATCTACATATCAGCACAATACTCATATGTTTATTTCATGGATCTGCATTCTCATGGTTTTCTCATTGACTTGGCTCACTGCCCTTCCTTGACACACCCATTGTCTGCATGACCATAATCAACAGATTATAAGAATTATCGAATTCTCCTCTTCCTTGTGGTCACTCACCCTCTAGGCCCAGGATCATGCATTCCCTTCTCTACTATGCAGTCCCTCGGGTGATCCATATTTCCTTGCCAAGTCTTTCTCATAGAAGAATAATTTTCTGAGACATCCTCGAGTCTTACAGTTGAGGCATCCCTCCAACTTTCTCTTGCCGAGGTGTCCCTCTGGCCTATGTTACCTCAACATGATATTATTTTATGGCGATCATGGCTTATCACATGGTTCTCATGTCACAACAGTATCCTTTTTCCATGCTTCCCAAGCTTGATAGCCATCATTTGTCCCTCCAGGACAAATATGTTGTCTCGCATGTATCACATGCATACAGTCACCATGAGACACAACATCAATTTCAATCTAATTTCTTTCAAATCTATTACCCACAAATTTCTAATTTTCACATTTCCATTTTCATATTTGTTCCATACAGGAACCTGATTCCACAAGTATGAGATTCACTTCTCCTAATAGTTTGGCTCTTTCATAACCAACAATTATTGGTCTTCCTTATGGGCTTACAGAACTTCCATATCCAAGACTCTTTCTCTTGCAATTCACTCTTCACACAACCAAACAAATTTGTTAGTGTCCATGCACATTACACTTGCATTGCACATTTACAGTGGCTTCAAAACAGTTTTCAAAATTCTGTGCATACTGACAATCACATTCATTTACTCAAAGGAAATATTAATCCTTACAAATGCATTATCTCAACATGCCAACTTTTTCAAATGCAATTCAACATTAAGTAAATTTAATCAATGTTCCAATGTCCATGGCCACATTCACACACAATGCACCCTTGCATTGATTTTCATATTACCACATTTCATATTAGGAAATCTTGCCATGGTGTGTTGGTTCTCAGGCAACCTCTCACCACATGGATTCTCTATCCACATTCATTATTACAGCAATATTGTTCCTCCTGCTTTGAGTTGATCATAGCCTCAAATCATTACACATGAAACTAGAAGTTTCACACGAATTCCTTTAAGAATTATTTCTTTACTAGTAACCAGGGTGCCAACACTCATGGCCACCCAATACCTTTATTTCCAATTGTTACATTATAGTAGAATATTGGAAGATTCCTCTTCCATAATGGGCAGTCCTATAATCTCCCACTCATTCAAACATGCATTTCCTCGATGCATTAATTAATGTGTTGTTTATGAGAACTCTTGTTCCCAATCATTCTCGATTGGTCAAAGTATTCATGACACTCGGTTCATGAATTTTCTTACAAGGACCTCAATCATCATTGGTTGATAGAGGCTCGTCCCTTCTTCCTTTAGGTTTTTCTTTCCTTAATCATACTTTGTTTGGGTATCAATTGCATATAGTGGCCACTCAAAATAACATGCATATAATTAAATAATAAAAACATTTCAGAAGGGATTCTTATTAAATCCATTTTAAATTCTCATGTCACATGGGCATGAACACTTTTAGACATGTTCTAGTTGCCAGCACCCTTTCTGATATTACCTCATCATTAGTTCTTTATGGGGAGTCTCCAAGTCCCTTCATCAATCTTTCAACAACAGCCTTCTTGTATTTCTCCTATTCCTAAGGTTTTCAACCATTGGTAGTTGTCCTTTCCCAACAACTCAATCATTTTCTACACATATATGTGTCATCACAGTCTCAATTATATTAGTTGTCATGTTACATAAAAAAAAAAATGCATCATAGAGTTTAATTCAACAAAACATTTTCATATATGTCCTATCATATCCTTATGCACTTCATCACATTATCCTTAATGTTTTCATGAGTGCAACACAATCAATTTTTAGTTGTTTCTATATTCATACAAATTTTAGAATTCTCGTGCTATAACATTTACACATAACAACATTTCAGTCTTCTCATACCAGAGAAACACGATAAACAACAAGAAAGGAGTCAAGGGACTCTTCCCTTGTCCAAATCATTATACAGAGCATGGGACTTTAAGTCCAGCTGAATAATTTCCAAGGCCTCACTAGCTTTACTTATCATGGCTCAACCAAGCCCATTCATTTACACAAACTTATCAATTTTATCTTCCATTTACCAGTTGCACTTATTTTCGCAGCTACTCTTTTAAAGTATACAACTTTGTCTCTTCATTCAGAGTTATATAGTGAGAAAAGTATTAATCCTTTTCTGCTTCTTTGCTTCTACAATTTATCCTTTCCTGGGACCTCCCTTGTCTTTTCCTTGATAATTCTTGGTCATGTTCACCTTGACCTTCTTGGATAATTTAGCATACTACATCAGCAAGCTTCTTGTTCATAATGAATTATGAACTTGTGTATTCTTCACATTTCCCCACCAGAAATTAGATTGGTCCTCATTCATTTGCATGTATTTTTACTCATGCATGATATTTTAAAATTTAATCCAAGATTCTTATATAAATAGGCTTTGCATCCCACTTCCCAATTCTCAACAGTCATTAAGGTTATAGTTATGTTCTCCTAACATAATTCTTTACACAATTCCTCCGTAGGGAAATTCTTGAACATGCAACTCTCTTGTTGCATATCCAAATGGTATGAAATGACCTCAACCTTGAGTCAGCCTCAGCTTCATTATTTCAGGGTTCTATCCAATATTTTATAAGGAATATAAGCATGCATTTGTGTGATGCATTCCAAGTACATTCAAATAGGTATCTTTATGTTATCATCTTGCTTTCAATATGTGCTTCCATGCACTTACTCACATGAATTATCATGTTGTGTGTGTCCACCATTGGAACACTTCATAGTTTCCACATTGCATGTCGATTTAAATCTTTTCACTCATGATTTGTTCACAATCATCTACATGCAGTTTTTCAAAGGCATATTCATTTTCCCTTCATCATAACAATAGAGAATCCTTTCTCATTTATTCTTTTAGCAAGTTACACTAGATTTTCCTAAGGAAAATGGAACACATCCTCCTCAAGTTATTATTCCATCGAGATAATCAGACCCTCCTACATAGGGTCAACCATGTATCCATGGAATTACTTAGATCTGGTAAGTACACATCTTGCCTCACATCCTACTTGATGTTTATTCAGGGGGTAATCAAGTAGGATGTGAGGCAAGATGTGTACTTTCCATCTAGGCCTAGTGTTTGAACCATGATCTGAGACCACTTTGTCAAACACCCAACCCCCTAAGTACCCTTTTAAGGGATGGGGTATTAAAATTTTCACTTTTCCTAAACCTCCTTGAATCCCTTTAAAAGGGACAACATCGTCTTCTTGTTGTCAAGATCTTTCCAACGATTGTGAGTTTGCTCAAAATAGAGCTCTGGATCAAAATTTATAGCCCTTTGAAGTTTCTGATCCTTTATCAGTCAAATGCCTCAGTACTATGACATGGCCACATAACCATTTCCATCTATTCTGGAACTGATGTCTCACGACATGTCACCCCTTAGCGCAGATGTAGTACTTACCACCTATTCCACCGGGCCCTCGGCCCTCCAAGCACTTAGCACTTACTACAAAATTTCCTCGAGATCTGCCTTAACCAAGCCTTGACATATGTCCATCGCACATAGGGTCGGTGGCATCATTTGGTGTTATCTTGGGACATCGACCACCGATATGTCAGCCCTTTTACATTTTTCAAAGCCCCAAAACTCTCGATCCGAGATGAGTCGGTGCCCAGGGTACGTGACCCCATGATAAGGTGCCACCTGACCTTTAATAACACTATGATACGTGATTACCATGCATCGATATGAGCTGGAATCTCGCACATGCGGCCCTATCCTATCATGCCACTTGTCTAGACCATGGCACGACATGTGGCCACCATCACCTCATGACATGTGGCATACGTTTTCCCCATGGACCTCTGTCTAAAAATGCTAAAACCACTTGACACATGGCATGATCACCATGTGACACGTGGACTAGTTTGGTGTACACATCATCGCATCACCCAAGGTTCACCTAAAAAGGCATTGACACTTGTCCTCTTCCTATACGTTGAATGACATCATCTGATGTCATCTCGAATCTTTCTGGCATCGACTATCGGCCTTTTCATAAGGCCTATTTCCAAAAATCTCTTGACGATCTGAGATCCAAGATACAGTTGGTATCTTGGGCACATGGACCTATATGTTCATGCCACCTAGCATGACATGTGGCACTTGTACCACCCAACATGTGGCACTCATTTTCCACCTAGACCCCCATCCAAACATGCCAAATCGATGTGACATGTGGCACTGCCAATGTGTGACACATGGCCCTCCAACGTCATGACATGTGGGTCATTTATAGTGTGACACATCACCACTGGGTACCAGATGTCGAGACTTTCTCTACAAAATGTAACTACGAAAACCTCTGAAGCCTGACATCCAAGGATTATGAGGTGGTTTAATTAGAGTAATATCATGATTAAGGGATGGTTAATTATGTTAACTCCTAGGGTTATGATTCTACGATATCGATGGCCAATATCTCGCACGCTTATGGTTATCAGGGTTCCTCTTGCAACTACGGTGTGGTAGCAGCTCTAAGGATCGGATGGTGGATATTTAGAGCGTCACTCATCAAATCAACGGTTCTCATCGAAGAGGTTCTCGGACCTTGGCACTTTCTATATCTCCTATAACCTAAAACCCTCGAGTTTCATCATTCAATGATTACAAGATCATTAACTACGTTAATCCCCAGGATTATGTGGTAATTAATTACTTTAATCCTATGGATTATGATTTCTAAGATTTACTAATAAATTTTAACAGCTAATATCTCTCGGCCTCGAGATCTAATGGCTAATATCTATCATGCTTTCCATTGTGCCTATGCTTGAAGAAGGTCCCACACCTATATCGTGTCTAGTTGCATGATGATGCATGGACCTACCTTGACACATCACGTTATCTCTCCCCTTACTTACATAACAAGGTATGGAACCAAGGGTTGGAACCTTGTTCCCTGGATTTTGACGTGTCGGGACTTCCAAAGGAGTTTGGACTTAGAATCCTTTCAAGGTTCGATGCTCTGGTATCCCGGGTCGCTAAACTCCCTCCTGAGCTTTACATATCAAATCAATGATTGGCATTCAACTGTTCTCTAATCCAACGATCACCACTATCCCATTGATCTACAAGGGACTATGATGGGTAACCATCCCATATTTGGACAGCTGAGATTGGTTCTCAACTTAAGAAATTGACAGCTACTGAGTCCAATCATGCATACAACAATATTCATGTGTGAATTTGAGTTATTTTACCTTTTAAGGAAGATCGCATCCCTTCGTCTCTCTTAGAAATTTTCATTCATTTCTTAGTTTACCCACCTAGATCCCTTTAAGAGGTGACACAATGTAGCAGATAACTTGTTGCACAAGAAGGAAGCTTGTACACACGTCTACTTTCTTTATTTTCAAAAAATCCAGAACATTCTTATCATTCAGGGTAAAGTACAGGAATTATCATGTTCATGTGGCAATACATACAATTTAATTATGATACAATATCATGCAAATATAAATGTTCCAAATGGAATGGTATCAAGTCCATTAACTAGGCATACACATATACAACACAATTGCAGACATCAACACTTATTTTCAATTTAAGTACATATAGCACAGATATGCTTATTTGTTACAAGCTATTGCCAACCAACTGACTGTGGGTGTCTCCTTTCCACCCAATTTTAGGCTCGGATGCATTCACTCTTATCAATCTAGCCACCCCTATGCTAAGCCATGATACCACCAAGGAACCTCTCTCTTTTTGGTTCCCAACAATTTGTTAAGGACACTCTCCTTCACACCACTCTTGGTAGAGATTTTCCCACACCCATCTAGCTCAAGCCTCCCCGAGGTTTGTCAGATACCTTCCCAGTATCAATCTCACATCCTTCTCAGCTAAGGTTGGGTTTTTGGACTTTCAAACCCAATATTCAGATCTCTTCTGCTCTCTTCTCCTCGTGTGCTCCCTTTGCACGTAACTCCCTTGGAAGGTTCTTGACTTATCCCCTTCCTCCTGTCAGAAGGAAACCCCTGGCTCAATCTAGGGTTGCATAATATGGTACCCTATTGTACCTATGGTTGTCATTTTTAATTGTCCTAGACATATTTCCCATACATGTATTCATGGAGGGTGGTTGTTTTCTCAACCACCAGCCCTTCTTCATTAACTAATTTTCCTTAAAATCATAATTAAAGGGAATATCTTAATATTCCCAAATTTCATACCTCAGCAAAGAAGCTTGGGTTACCTAGTTATGCATAGTGAACCCCCTCTATAGGCTTCCTGTTATTGGATAAATCT
The DNA here is from genome assembly GCA_009831015.1 of Picea engelmannii. Taxonomy (NCBI): domain Eukaryota; kingdom Viridiplantae; phylum Streptophyta; class Pinopsida; order Pinales; family Pinaceae; genus Picea; species Picea engelmannii. The sequence continues at coordinate 96,398 of ML782655.1, forward strand.
CTAGGTGCAGACACTAACTGATCTCCCTAGATCCACCTAGTTCTAGAACAAAACACACCAGAACATGACGCTTTCCTTAAGTTTTAGATATTGAATTTACTAACTAAAGAGGGATAGGTGACATACCATTTAAATGCCACTTCCTCTCGCCATCGCCATCCTAGCTTTGTTCCAATGCTCATACAATGATGATCCTGCAAAAGAATGCAACCAGCCAAAGTGATAGTAATAGCATAAAGGAATCATACAATAAAACACAACAAACTTTATAGGAAAGAATCATATTACTATATCATATTAAAAGTGAAAGAGAGATTACAACCATGGCCTTGATGTCGTAAGGTCCCTTCTAACTGTCCTTCATTCCCCACACACTTCCATTCCAAGAATTCTGAGAGCACAGATCTGATAATATTCACAATCTATCTTGACAAAGGCAAAACTCAAAGACACTCTAACCAAGCTAATAATTCCAAGCCAAATCCAACTTATCCCTTCTCCATGAGAGCTCCTCTCCTTTTATAAGATGAAGAGGATAAGGTGAGGAGGTTAGGATGATCCCACTAAATCATGAAAGTGAGTAAGATCCAAACCATTCGGATGCCACCTCACCATGGAAGTTTCTCCTTCTAGAAGATTCAAGAAAACGCTCGTTTTTCCCACGTGTAAGAATTCTTGCACCCTGCCTATAGAGCAGACTCCAAACTCCTTTCGACCTAGCTATGATGTAGCCTATGAGAATCAGGCATTCTCACACCCTACCTATAATGCAGCCTACGAACTTCCTTTTTTATAGGGTTTTTACAAAGGAAAATGCAACTTCTTTTCTCAGGAAAAGTTCTTCTCGCTTCCTTCTTCAGGAACTCAGGCCACTGATCCCTATGAAGGAAAAAGATAGGTTTACATCATTAACGGTCATAGGGATGATGAAGATAATGTGTAACAGAGAGCCCCCCAAAGTATGAAGTTAGAATAGAGTGATAGCTGAAATACTTTGTCGGGTGTGTGTAAGGAACAAGGAACAGTCGGTCGGAAACCTGCCAACAAACAAGGAAATATAGTACATTAATATATCATCACTAAGGTATGCATTCCCATACCCAGAATACAAATGACTCAAAGCATAAATTCCGACATGCGAAGATCCATGTCAAGTAAGACAGGTCATGGCCACCAAACATACACTGTGGATCCATGCTGATATGACTCAAATCTGAACATAGCCACCAAAAATACATTGTGGATCTATGTGTTAAAGTTTCAAATTTGAACATAGCCACCAGACATACAATGTGGATCTATGCAACAGTACACTGAATATACTCCAACGCAACCTGGATCTATCATAAAATATCCAGGGTCTTCATCTCTGCCACTCTATAGTAGGAATCTAACCATGTGAATACATGTGTTGAAGTCGAACATGGTAGAAACCACTTGATTACCGGTCATTAGTGTATATCGTTAAAAGGTGCGAGGGAAATCACCATTAATGTCAATGACTCCAAATGTACACTAGTACAATCTAATGAATGTGAATAAATGAGCTGAAGTCGAACACTCGACGGAATCTCTCGATCAGGGGTCAATAATGAAAACCCACTGTCGAAAGTGAGGAAACCTGCTATTGAGGCATGCAAGTTTCAAGGTACCAATTAGTTTCTAAGTCTAATTCCTGGATAATGAGTTGAAGTCGATAGGAAAATACTCGTCACAGGAGGGCCTTAAAGTATCCCACATCAATGACTCGAAACAAGTAACAAGATTTGATGTAGGTCAGAGTAACAAGTGATTCAGGACTGAATCAGGGATGACCGACGCAATAGAAGGCTTTCCGGGTTGAGTTTCTCTTTGAACATATTGACGACAAGACAATTTTCTTGGAAATACTAACTCATCAACAAGGATCACAAACCAATTTGTAATCTTATAGGAGTATGATTAGGAGACAAGTGGATTTTCCAACCTAGACACAAGGCAAGTGAAAGGATGTCATGTTCAAAAGCGACTCTTCCATGGAATACCGGTTTAGACATATTTCTTTCCCAATTTTTTCCCCCCACCATTTCTAGCGAGTACCTCTTTATTTTTACGCAAGCTTGAGGAGGATAACATATGCTTGTAATGTAAGCTCATCCTTCAGACGAGTCCCTTGGAGTATGTTTAACGAACCCTAGGAAGGAGTGGTTCGGTCCCATATAGGCCTTTCGATGTTTGTTTTACGAGTCCAAAGAAAGAAAACTTGGGGGTTTTTCATGTTTATAGAGTCTGAAAAACACTTAAAGAGAACTCTCTCAGTTCCTTTTTCATAAAATAGCCTGATGAGACTGAAAAAAGATAAACTATCGCTCAACAGACGTTTTCTTCAAATACTTTAATGAGCATGAAAAGAACAAGGTCGCTCGGCAATCTTTTCATGTTTAGAGAGTCTTAAAAGAGCTTAAAGGGAACTCTAGTGGGTTCCTTTTTCGTATAACCTTTACGAGTCCGAAAAAGTGATAAAAGTATACTCGGTTACATTCTCATTGATTTACGAGCACGAGAAATAACAAATACTAAGCTCGGTAACTTATTCTCATGTATTAATGAGCATGAGAAAGAACAAAGACTAAGCTTGGGATTGTTTTCATTTTTACGCAAGATTTAAAACAAAACAAAACTATGCTTGGACCTGGTTTCATTTTTATGCAAGTTTGAACCAGAGGAAACTATGCTTGAGGTAAGTGGTTTCATTTTTACACAAGCTTGAACCATAGAAAACTATGCTTGGACTTCCCAACACATAACATAGGGATGGTTGGTACTTAGCCCCCAGCTTAAGAAGCTAGCGAATCTAAATTCAACATGAAGTCCAGAGGCTGAAAGAAAATGCCCCCCAAGCTTCGTTTCATCCAACTGCAAAGGCGAATGAAATGAAGCTTCAAATACTAGATGAGGGACTTGACTTGAATAGAGAGGGGGGAAACAATTTCATTTTTTAATGAGCTTGACACAGAAACAAGAACTATGCTCGTAACCTTTGTTTCATTTTTTTAACGAGGTTGCCATAGAGATGAAAAAACTATCCTCGTAAGTGGTTTCATTTTTTAACGAGCTTGAAATCAGAAAACCTTGCGCAAGGCTAGTTTTATTTTTAAATGAGATTGAAATCAGAAAATCATGCTCAAAGACCTATGTTTCATTTTTTAACGAGGTTGCCTCAAAGACGCAAAAACTATCCTCGACTCTCTTCTTGATCATGGATTCCAATAGGAAAATTCTCTGAAAGGACACCATGTCAAGGGACAAACTCAGTCATGGCTTCCAAGAGGTCTTCACTGGAAGGAAGAAACACACTCTGGAAGGACACCGTGTTGAGGGTCGTGACAGGAGTTAAGAGATCAAGCTCTACCAACCCTATCGAAGAGATCACCATGTAAACTACTAGGTCTAAGTCAGCAGAAGTTGAAGCCATGGGCGACAACGCCACATAATTGACTTGTGGTGGGGGTGATACCATATGCATATAAGAACCATTCAGGGAGGCAATCCAGGCGGGGTCAACGAATGAAAGTTGATCAACAATCACAAATCATCCATCGTGAGGGAAAGATATCACACGAAAAAGAGTAGACACAATAGCTTTCATGGCATAGACATAATCTCGCCCAAGGAGTAAAGCAAAATCCAAGGGGTCTTGGATGACCATGACATCAATAAAGATAGTTTTCCCTCCCAAAGTTACAGGAAACTAAGGAAGGGTCCCTAAAGGTTGATTGGTTCTTCTATTAAAAGATAACAAATTCTGCGTAACCAAGGCAAGTTGAGGACAACCCAAAGTTTGCCAAGCAAAAGAGGACAAAATGCTAATGGAGACACCTTCATCTATCAACATCTGAGGAAAGTTCCGACCACAAACTTGCACTATAATCTGGAAAGGAATGTGAGAGGGAAGACGAGGTCCAGTTAGCACACCCCAATCAAAACAGCTGGCCTCATAACTTGGAGGAGGTTCCACGGGAGAAGGAGGAATACCCACCGGCATGGTAGATTCTGTATCAATGAGAAAAACATGGGCAATATCAGGTTTACTCTCTAGCGGGAGAGTAGGATCGACCGATGATGAGATCAGAACGACCACTTGGGTTTCATTCTCCAAGGGGAGAATGGGGTCAACGGGTGGATACGGATCGACCACTTGGGTGACACTCTCTAACGGGAGAGTGGGATCAACTGAGGATGGGATCAGATCAACCACTTTGTCAAGTGGTTCAATTAAGGACGTGACCAGATTGAAGACATGATCAATCAGATTGACCGGCAATGGGTCTGGAGTGATCATTCCATCAACTACAGGGAGGTTGAGAGAAATCTTGCGATAAGCAGCTGGAATTTGGGGTTGTGAAATAGTCATGTCTTCTAGGAATTTTGAGGCTTCTTCCATATGAGGGCAAAGATGAGTTAGATGATGCCCTTTGCATAACCTATAAGGAAACTTGACTCTACTATTCTTCTTCCCAAGGGTATCTTGACTAGTTGATGGGAGGTCATCAACATGTTGTTCAGAGGCTGACGATAGGGGTTGGAGAGGGTGCGTAGACCATACTTCTATAACCTTGGATAGACCAGGGCAATCCTTAATAATATGGCTACCCTTACAAAGCCTGCAAGGGTACTTGGGCTTACGATTTTTTTGGGTGATCTTGACATCATGAACACTCCCAGCACAATTAACAGTAACTGGTTTTTTTCCAACATGTTTGACAGTGGTTGGAAGTTTGGATCCTTGCTTATTTTTCTTCTTCTTATTCTTTCGTTTCTTCTTCTTCTTATCCACCAAGTTACCAGCTTGAGATCTTTCACTCAACGAAGAAGATGAAATGGAAGAAGACCATGCAAGTGAAGAAGGCGAAGAATATCTTATTGGTGAAAATGGTGAAGGATCAACATAAATTTGATGTTCTTGAGGGGAAGTGCTTGTGACTAAAGCACTAACTACATTCGAGATTACCTGAGTGGAAAACAACCATACTAGTAACCCAATTGTGAGACCTGGAAGGATCAAAGTAGCAATATGAGGAGGACCAATGTTTCTGTAAGAAGGAAAAACAAAAGGTTCCCCGGGAAAAGGAGTTCCTTCATTGGTCTTTCCAGGAACTGATGCCATAAAAATAAAGATCCAATCTAGAGTCCACTAGGGAAAAAAAACAGCACCCGTTAAAAATTTAGTAAGCAAGCAAGCAAACAAAAACTTCTCACAATGAGCACACTAGTTGGTGATGAAATCCAACATCGTGGGAACAAAGTAAGAAGGGGTTGAGATAGAGCGGGTGGAAAAGTTACGTTGACGACCTGCTTGACGGACTTACACACTGGTGCAATCTCCCACCTGTAATTATGGGTATACCCTCCAAGGAGCCCGAGTGAGTTTGGCCAATGTCGATTCCAAGTACCGTGAAGACTTGCCCCTCCACAGTCACCTTGTGTAAAGACCCTAAAGAGATAGGCCACTAAGGTTACCAATCACTACAGTGATGCCTGGGGAAACAGTCAACAGTCTGATCCACGTGTAAGGGCAGGGTATCTAGCCTGAAATCAACTTGAAAGGCTTCCACTCATCATTATGGGTATACCTCTCAAGCAACCCCCATAATACACATAATATCTACACCAAGACCAACAAAGCAGGGTGAGTAACTATGTCAATCTCAATGCGACCTCGTGATTGACCCTTGTGTTAGAAGGGCTTCCCAGGACAAAATGTAGTAAGTGGATTTAACTTTCCCAATCACAAGATACTATGTTTGTTTGCAGCTTTGGAAAGTTATCTTTCACACCTATTCCAAAGCCCTACAACTAATCTAATGTATGTTTTCTACCAGAAAGTATAAAAAATGTCTAATCATTTTTTATAAGCGCTTTATTTTATGGTTGCTATTACTCAATAGGAAAATGGCGTGAACAATATGGTGTTTTGACTGACTCGAAAGTTATGCAAAGAGATGAAGATGCAATATTTTCATTTCGATGAAAGCTATGCTACGAGAAGGAGAAAACATTTATCATTCCCATATACACAATGTCCCAAAATATATTAAACTCATCAATATAAATATTCTCAAGAAATGAGAAAAAGGTATTGTACACCAATGCACTATTCATCTGCCCCCCCCTCCCCCCGGCCACGAGGGGGAAAAAATTTCAGAATTTAAGACCAAAAAATGCCAAGAATCATGCAATTTTTCTACTTCAAATGCAAGGATACCCCCAATCTAATATAAAGAAAGAAATTAAATCTATTTGTTTCAAAATTTTCATTAAAAGCAATAATGAACTTTGTTAAAACAAAGAAACCCAACCCCGGATGGGGTGCCACGCGGCCATTTGGTGACAGCTGGAGGCGCACTCGGCCTGGGCTTAAATGTCGAGGGCCTCCACCCACAAGCCAACATTAATGATGGGGGATGGCCTCTGTAGCAAACATAGGATGGATGTACTCCTCCCTCGCGCGCTCATTAACAATCACAGCACACTCGGGATGGGAGAGGTTAAATGTGGGCAATTGGTCTCGGCTCCTGGCTATATGAATTTCTTCACGCTCGGATAGAGCAGGGCTGCACCTACCTCGGCTCTAACTCTCGCTGGATTTCTCTGGTGCAGCCAAGCTCCTTTCGCGCTCAGACTCTCAGCTTTTTTGGTGTATCCTTCTCTGTTTGAAACGAGACAGGTTAAGCCTGCTCGCGCCCTGCAAATAAATTCAATTTCGTCTTGGCTCACCTGCCTCTTACTGTACTCGCTCTGCTCTCTCCCCATGGCTCAGAAAAGAGGAAGACCGCGCCGTGGTGCGGCATGGGAGGCTCGCAAATCACAGAGGCATCGGAGAGAGCAGCTGGAGCGCGCCTTGGCTATGGCAACCTCCATCATCAGGAAAAAAGCAAGGGCAAAGAAGTGGGCGCTCCTCGCCATCATAGCCGAACCAGGAGCCGGTTGCAGCCGTGACGCCAAGACTAATATCCAGAAATACGAGCAGGAAGCTGGTATGGAGGAGGAGTTTCCACCCTGCGTTTTGGTGGAAGACCCATTCATGGAGGACTTGACGATAGTGGAAAAGACCCGCGCCACTGAGGCGACTCTTCAGGAGAAACGCACTCCCGTTCCGGCATAGGACGACTACATCCCTGGCTACATTGTGGAAGAAATTCCCTGGCCTGGTGATGACAATGTTAGCTGTTGTGACACTCAGGTGAAGGAAGCAGGTACGGTGGGTGCAAAGGTGGTTGTGGAGCAGCGAGAGTTCGACGTTGGTTTGGGAGAGGCGACGGGCTCGGTGGATGTGGGTGGCAGCTTGCATGGGTCTCTCCTCAGGGAAGAGCACCTGGCCCTTGTGTTTGACCTTCATGGCCACTTGTCTGACCTGGAGTATCGGGCCCGCACCATGGGACAGAGTATTGACATGCTCCTTGATGCTTTCTCCAATGCACCAGCTAAGCGGAAGTGCCCCCTCTGCGCGCAAGCTTTTTCCATCCTGGTTGGGTTCTCATGGCAGAAGGACGAGGTCTACAAGCCACCTGGCGCCTAGGTTTTTATGCTATTGGTTCCTAGTTTACTTTGTTACTGTTTTATGTATATTTGGACTGTAGACATCTGTCCTGGTTTCCTTCGGGCAGGACAGATGCTACATTGTTTAAGTTCTATCATGCTACTTGGTTTCAAGTTTTATCATGCTACTTTGTTTTACCTATGCTGGTTTCCGATTATCGGCAGCATTTTTGGTAACTCCAAGCACTCTTCTCTGTACATTTTGCAAAAAAAAATTGCCTCTTTAATATAGCAGGGTCTACCCTTTTTTATTTAAAAAAAAAAAAAACAAAGAAACCCAAACTAAAAGTTTTCTTTTAAAGCGAACTATTCAAAAGAAATATGATCTTTCCCTAAACAATTCTAAAGAAAACACACGCTTTTTAATTGAAAGACACTCAAAGCAAGAGACTAATCCTTCAAAACCAAACAAAGAAAATATGGCTAAAAGCAACTCAAAGAATGTCAAGCAGACTGTAAACAGATCAATATAGGATCCAAAAGTTCAATCCAGCTGATCAAAGCAAAACTGGGCATCAAAAAGACAGGAAGTCCTAATCCAAAACTTTTACAAATAAGTTCGCAGCCTGGTAGTGGGGTACAGTGTGAGAATTAGGGATTCTCGCAGTCTAGATATAGGCAGGGTGTGAGAAGATCACACTGAACTGAACAGTAGGGTGCAAACATCAATGATTTTCCCAGGCCACAGAGAGGTACAGTGCGAGAAGGTTTGTAATCAAGAAAAATTTGGAAAAAGGACAAAAATTTTGAGTGAACTTTCATATCCAAAGAGTCTGGATGGATCTCCCACTAACTCAGAGACCATAAATCAAGTAATCAAAGCAAGGGAAACTAGACTAACTAGGAAACAATCTGTTCCCCAGTATGGTCGCCAATTTTGTTATTGGATAAATCGGTAGGTGCGGACACTAACTGATCTCCCTAGATGCACCTAGATATAGAACAAAACACACCAGAACATGATGCTTTCCTTAAGTTTTAGATATTGAATTTACTAACTAAAGAGGGATAGGTGACATACCATTTAAACACCACTTCCTCTCGCCATCTCCATCCTAGCTCTATTCCAACGCTCATACAATGATGATCCTGCAAAAGAACACAACCAGCAAAAGTGATAGTAATAGCATAAACTCAATATAAACCTATGTATGTGATCAAGGAATCATACAATAAAACACAACAAGCATTATAGGAAAGAATCATATTATGGTATCATATTAAATCTGAAAGAGA
>ML782655.1:116288-151989 GCA_009831015.1 Picea engelmannii
GAAGATGAAGAGAATCCAACAAAAACAGAAGAGTAAGTTCAGCAAGTATCTCCAAAGACACCTAGCAAACGAGTACAAAAGAATCATCCTTTAGATCAGATTATTGGAAACAAAGATGCAGAAGTTGAGACAAGAAGAAAAATCCATTCACCAGAACAAACACACCTATCACTCTTATCTACAATTGAACCAAATTGTTTTGAAGAAGCCAGCAAGAATGAATTTTGGAATAAGGCCATGGATGAAGAATTGGATCAAATAGAGAAAAATGACAGTTGGGAATTGGTTCCAAGACCAAAGAATAAGAATGTGATCAGCACAAAATGGGTTTTCAGGAATAATTGAATGAATATGGACATGTTACAAGGAACAAAGCTAGATTGGTATGTAAAGGATATGCACAGATTGAAGGAATCAACTTTGAAGAGACATTTTCCCCAGTTGCCAGAATGGAAGAAATCTGCTTGCTTTTAGCTTATGCATGCTCCAAAAATGTTAAAGTATATCAGATGGACGTAAAATCATCTTTTCTGAATGGGGAACTTGAAGAAGTATACATTGAACAACTAGAAGGATTTCAGTTGTCAGATAACATAGACTATGTGTGTAAATTAAAGAAGGCTCCGTATGGTCTAAAATGGGCTCCTAAAGCATGGTACTCCAGACTGGATAAGTATCTGCAGCAGGCAGGGTTTAGAAAAGGAAGTGCAGACACCAACCTCTACATCAAAGTAAGTCAAGGTAATATTTCATTAATTGAATTTTATGTTGATGATATTATTTTTGGTAGTGATGATGACAGGTTAAGCCAGAAATTTGCAAAAGATATGCAGAATGAATTTGAAATGTCGTTAGTTGGAGAACTGTTCTTCTTTATGGGACTTCAGATACGTCAAAGCAACCAATGAATTTTTATTTCTCAAACCAAGTATATCAGATAAATGCTAAATATGTTCGGAATGGAAGATTGCAAACCAGTTATCACTCCCATGCAAACCAGTTGTAAGTTGAGCAAAGATGATGATTCGAAGTCTACAGATCATAGGCAATGCAGGTCAATGATTGGTAGCCTACTATATGTGACAACATCTAGACCATATGTAATGCAAGCAATTGGACAAGTGGCACAATTTCAAGCAGCACCAAAGGAATCACATGTATTAGCAGTAAAGAGGATTTTCAGATATCTCAAAGGAACAAAAGAGTTTGGATTATGGTATCCAAAAGGAAAAGATCTATCACTTATTGCCTACACAGATGCAGATTGGGCAGGTTGTATTGATGACCAACGAAGCACCAGTGGAGCAATGTTCTACTTAGGTGAGTGTTTTGTATCATGGCTAAGAAATAAATAATCATCAGTATCTTTATCTACAGTCAAGGCAGAGTATATTGCAGTAGCATCATGTTGTACACGGGTTCTTTGGATGAAAAAAACTCTGACAGATATACAGGTTGAGTATGATGATCCCATTCCAATCTATTGTGATAATACAAGCACCATAAGTATCTCGAAGAATCCGGTGATGCACTCCAAGATGAAGCACATTCCAATCAAGTATCACTTTCTAAGAGAGCAAGTTGCAGAAAAGAAAATTAGAGTTGAGTATGTGGGCACAAAATAAAAAGTGGTAGACATCTTCACAAAACCACTTCCACGGGAATCCTTTGAATATCTTCACCAAAGACTTGGAGTTATTTCTACTCCAAAATGAATGCTTTTTTAATGCTTATCTTATATGTCTTAGATTTACATGAGGAAGCACCATAAGAGGACAGTTCAGTTAGGGGGAGAAACCCTAGATGGAAAGATACTTTTGCCATTGATGACAAAGGGGGAGATATTTATCAGATGTAGAGGACAAAGACAGAGGACAGAGGCATGGTTACAAGGGAAGCAGATTTATCAGATACAGAGGACAGAGGCATGGTTCTAGGGGGAGCATGAGTGAGGCATGGTTCCAGGGGGAGATATGATTTCAGTATTGCATCAAAGAATTGCCATCAATGCCAAAGGGGAGATTATTGATTAAGGTTGGTTGTCATTGATGTCAACCTTTGAAGAAATCCATGTGGCACAAGGTTTGGGTAATGGACCCAAGATTGTTTTATGTAAATATGACTCATTATTGTATTGTCATGGTTGATAAGAAGTAAAAATGGATGAACTCCAAAGTGGTCCCCTTATGGTGAAAGCCCTCACAGGAAGACGCTTTGCAGAGTGAGAGAACACATGCTTATTTGAGGAATAATGAGATGAAGGACAATGAATTTGTGAGTGAAAATATCCTAGATGGATATTAATTGTCATGTCATTTCCGGTGATATGTGGAACGTCACATAACTGCTCACGGTTAGAGAGTTATGACCATATGAAATTGGAGAACCCTTATGAGTCTTATAGAAGCCCCCAAGAGTCAAAGTGCTTTGCAAAAAGAAATTATTTTAAATGAAGAAGCCCTAAAATAAGGAAAGTGTAAGGCTACATGAAGATATAAATAAGAGACAATGCTTACTCATAAAAACACACTTGTACATATTGTATATCTATTTTCTTGTGTAAAGCTTCTTGTAAATACTTGTGGATACATTTGAAGTGGTGAACATATGAGGTAGCACAAAGGGTTGACAGAGAAATTCTCGAATTCACAGAAAACCCTATTTTCTTAGGCATACACAGGATGTTTGTGTATAGGGTGCGTATGTACATGGGTTGGCTATGTATAGGGTGAGTATGTACGCAGGCTGACTATGTATAGGGTGAGTACATATTGTAAAGCCATGAAACTTGAGAAGATGAAGGTGCAAAGGTTCTAGATTCTGAGGTCAAGATCCCAGGAAGGTCTAGAGTGTTCAGATACATCAGATACATCAGATCCATCCATTGGTTCAAAAGGTATGTCTTATTTCTATGAATAGTTGGATTTTGATGTATGCATGAGGAATGGCAATGGAGATTTGAGGATTATCCCTAGAGATACTAGTGGCTACATGTGATCTTCTGTATAAGTTAGATCTACAGAAATACAGTGATGATATATTTATCATTGATACTTCTTGTTGAGGCACATCTTGTATTTCTTGGCATATGGATAAGATTTTTTATGGTACATGGTTGAGATCTTGTATTTATTGATGTATTGAGAAATTGAATATCAGAAAGGGGTTGATGACTAAGATCATGTGAGGGATATTATATGTGTTCATGATTACACATACCTATATGGCACATGACTAGAGAGAGACATACTTTCCTTGAGTAGAGGTTATGTATGAGGATGCATGCATAGGGTACAGTTATAGTCTGGATACAGTGACAGGTTACAGATCTATGTGAAAGAAGTTACAGAGGGTCAAAAGTCTCCAAGTGAAAGGAAACCCTACTTTCAAAAGGCATACATAGGTTGAATAACAGATAGGGCACATACATACGCGGGCTGCATCACTACAGATCGTGTATCTGTTGTATTTTTGTAGATACATGTTCAGTTCATGTACGGTTTGATTACAGGGCAGTTGTACAAATTGGATACAAGGCAGTGGTACAAGTTGATACAGTTGTACAGTAGTATATCTCACAGTGATAGGTTTAAAGTGGTTCCATCATTCTACTTCTACTTCAGGGTGGTTGGATGGGGCAAGGATAGGTGGTTGTAGCCACCTTCTAGTTGTAGTAGGAGAACATAGGGGGTTGTAGCCTCCTTCTGGTTGTAGCCAGAGAATTGGGGAGTTGAATCTTCCCTCAGGTTGTAGCCTGAGAAACCAGGGGGTTGGAGCCTCCTTCCAGTTGCAGCTGGAAAACAAAGAAATTTGGTGCTTCCAATGAATGTAATTCTTAAAGACATATAAGAAAAAGTATTATGTGGTTTTCTCTCGATTTGGGTTTCCACGTAAAACACGGGTGTACTGTGTATGTGTGTGATTTTTTATTTATTATTGATCATTATTGGATAATAATTCTACATTGATATAACATTTGAAGAAAAAGGATTATAATTATGCTATTACTGATTCACCCCCCCCCCCCCTCTTAGTAATCCAACATATTATGGTTTTTTTTTTCCTGTTTCTTTCCCTGCAATTGATCTTTGTACATGACCTTATCATTGAATATGACATCTCTACTCCTAATGATGTTTTTATTTTCATAATCCCATAAGATATAACCAAAATAATTAACACCATATCCAATAAAGGTACACTTCTAGTATTTTGACTCAAGCTTTGTTATATTTTCTTTATCAATATGGAAAAATGATTCACAACCGAAAGTCTTCAAAAAAGAATAGTTTACCTTTTTACCTATCCATGCCTGCTTTGGAATTCTACCATCCAAATAGATTGAAGTTCATTTGTTTATTAAGTGAACAGCAGTATCTACAGCATCTTCCCAGAACTGTAAGGGAAAAATGGCATGCAATCTCATACTCCTTGCACGCTCCATGATTGTCCTATTCATCCTTTCTGACACACCATTTTCTTGTGGAGTTCCTGGAACTGTCTTCTCTCTACGAATCCCATGGTATGAACAGTAATCATCAAACTCCTTGCTGCAATATTCGCCTCCATTGTTTGATCTGAGACACTTCAACCTTTTTCCTATCTCATTCTCAACCAAAGCTTTCCATTTCTTAAAAGTATCAAAAACATCATATTTTTGTCGAATGCAATAAACCCAAGTTTTTCTAGTTGTGTCATCGATAAAAGTAACATAATAAAGAGAGACACCAAGATATGATACCTGAGCTGGTCCCCATACATATGTATGCACAAGCTCTAACCTTTCACTCTTCTTTTCTTTTTCGACTCTGAGAAATCTGACTCTCTTCTGTTTTCCATAAACATAATGCTCACATAAATCCAAATCAATTTGTTAAATATCTGACAACAAATTTCTTTTGTGAAGTATATGCATCCCCTTCTCACTCATGTGTCTAAGCCTATGATGCCATAGTGATGTATCCACTCTTGTAGAGGCTAAAGAGATAGAAGAGTCAGTATTACCGGTACATAAATATAATGTGCCTACCTTCTCTCCTTTCACTATCACCAATGATCCTTTGGTGACCTTCCACACCTTATCTATAAATATGGATATACAACCTTCACTTTCCAAATGGCCTATTGAAATTATATTTTTCCTTAGATCTGGAACATGTCTTACCTCTTTCAACAACCATTGGTTTCCATTGCTTTGCTTTATTTTTACCTTTCCCAATCCAACAACTTTGCATGGTGCATCATCACCCAAATGAACCTGTCCAAAATCACCTTGAACATAATCTAGAAAATGTTTCCTATGGAGTGTGGCATGAAATGAATCCCCTAAATCTATTGTCCAAGACTTATAAATATTATATATAGAAAGAATCAAAGCATCTTGTAACACATCACTTATTACATTTGCTTCCTGATTTTCTCATGTTGTCCATCTCTTTGTTTCTTTGGAACTCTGCAGTCTTTCTTCAGGTGTCCTTTCTTCCCACAATTCCAGCACTCTATATTTCCAAATTTGGATTTGGATCTACCCTTCCTAGAATTTCCGTGGTTCCCTGAGCCATTTCCTCTATCCTTTTGTCTTCCCCTGTTCTCATTGTTTAGCGCATTACCGAATGTCTCACCTATGTTTTTCCGTCACATTTCCTCACTAAGGATAACACCAACAACATCATCAAATTTTAAAGTGTTTGAACCAGAGACAGAGTTACTTACAGCCATGACCAAGCTGTTCCATCTTTCTGGAAATGAGCACAAGATTAGAAGAGCCTTGACCTCATCATCAAAGTCCACTTTTACAGAACTTAGTTGATTAGTAACCATATTAAATTCATTTAAATGATCTGCAATAGACCCACCTTCTGACATCTTCATATTAAATAATATCTTCATTAGAAATACCATATTGGACGTCGAGGGTTTTTCACATAGTTTATCCAATGCGTCCATCAGCTCCTCTATTTTCTTTTCTTTCAAAATATTTAAAGTCACCGACATTTCCAGGCTCAGCCGTATCGTTTCTAGTACCTTTCTGTCAAGAACCTCCCATTCTTCGTCCTTCATGGTCGTTGGCTTATTTTCTATTCCACCCAATGGTAGGAATAGATCCTTCTGATATAATAATCTTCCATCTACATATTCCATAACTGGTAGTTTTGGCGATTAAATTTCTCGACCCTAAACTTTCCATCTTCCGCCATTGCTCCCACTCGAACTAGAACCCTCTTTTCCTCCGAGTTACCTTTCGCTCTGATACCCATTTTTAGAAAAATGGGATCATGGAGCAATAAAATAAAACAAATTCATAAATAAAACATAGAAGATGCACAATACAATAGAAACACAGATATACGTGGTTCACCCAATGTGGGCTACGTCCACCAGAGAAATTGGCAAGTCCTTCCTTTATTATTATCCAGCAAATGAAGGGATACAACCTATAGCACACCTTATGTAGCTTCCTCTTATTTCTCTCACAATCTCCTCTCTCATAATATAATATTCACAATGATACATAGTCGCAATACATTTCCCTCATAAAAGAGGGTTTCCTTTTAGGGAAAAAAACCCTAACATAGCTTCTACCGTCAGATATACGACCTTATAACGATCTAGATTTACTATGAAATTACAATATACATTTACAAGGCAATTTTTCCTTCGGGGGCTACGCCCCTAAACCCCCATCAGGGAATGTTGAACCCATGTCGGGGGCTTTCTTTCCCCGAGACCTCGCAGAGGGGGTAACCCCCCTTTGCACTCCCCCGCATGGAGGAGTGTACATTCTTCCGGGGTGTAAAGTATTCATGGGGTATAAACACGGCTGAAAACAAAGACCTATGAATCAATAAGATAATCAGGTTCCACAACCAACATGTTTCACTCAATATGAATGAGGTTTTACTGTTGTGAATTTTAATAAATCTTTTTCCCAAAAAACCCATCACCATCAAAATTTGAAATCAACTTTACTTAAACAATTTGAATGCAATGCTTGTCTTCGTAGGTGTTATGATTTGATAAGTGAGTACAAACACTTATAAATATAGATCTACCATTGTTCCTCCTATTTATCGATAAGTGTATCATCCTAGTAAATGAATTTTAGCCACCTCCCCCTTCATCAAACTCCTAGATACTATAATCTTAAGATTCCTTCATGCCTCTATAGGCCTCCACCAAGGGCACTTCCCTTTCTCATCTTAAATAATGGAGTAACTTGTAACAGTGGATTAAACAACAATGTTTGGCTTTCTTTGAGCAAAGCAAATTACAGAGTTTAGTGTTAGCCTCTTACTCATATACAATCATGAATTCCTAGCATACCAGTTCTTATCCTAATCTTTCTTGTGTTTTATTTCTTCATTTAGTGGATGCAATTTTTTCATTGCAGAGTAATATCAGTAATTTCGATTATATTCCTACCATGTTGGAATCAAAACATGTAAGAATTATTTGAATTATAGTATAAGAATGGTTTGATTCATTATTTATTAAGAAAATTAATATTTCAATGAAATGGAGTAAAATTGATTAATGTCTCGAATGCAAGCAATAGTGATAATTGAGAACATGATTTATGTAAGGAAATCTAATGTGGAAATAATTAAAGATCGAATTCAAGAAAGTAATGGACGTAAAAGTATCAAAGTAATGCAAGATCGTGATGAAGAATCTTTTACAAATACAATGACAAATCAAGGACAACAAAGTCATGTGGGCCCACTATATTTCAAAGGGAACATCATTAATTGTTGTTAAATATCAATGTTTTGACAATTGAAAAATGTTTGAGGGAGTCTAGGGGACATCAAAAGAACATAATTGTACGAGGAAAAAATAACTACCAAAAAAGAATCTAAAAACTCATAACTACTAAGAAGGAAGTTCAAGAAGTTCACAAAGTAGATACGAGAAAAAGTATAAAAGGGAAATGATGACCTAATAAGGGGATTTTTTCTATTGGAAATTTGTAAACTCTTTTATGAATCTTAATGATGAGAATCCCCCGAGGATGATTTTGAGGAAAATCTTGGATCTTAGTTATAGGTGTTGAGAACTAGTTCTGGTTCTTGTTTTGTTTTACTGAACCATTGTAATGTTGTATCTTTTTGTTATAGAATTCTATGTATGTGTTGGCACCTAAATTTTTGGGTAAATATCATGCACGAGCACAAACAAAGTTGTATGCGCTCATTCCATTTTTGCGCACACCCAAGCAGTTGCACAAGGGTTCAAAAGAAGTGCATGCCATTTTAAGTTTTGTTAATAAGTTCCAAGTCCATTTATGTTAATGCACATCAATCTGAGTTTTGGGATGCACACCAGAAATCAAGAAGACACATGTCGGAATCAAGAAAAGAATCAACGGGAAATATCCCTGAATGATTACTTCTAGCAGCACAAGGGAACATGGAAAAGACAAAAGATGAGCTAGAAAGCTAGTTAAGATTGCCTCAATTATAGAAAGGAGACATGGAATGCAAGCAGGTGATAGAAGTGTGTGAGATTGTTAGTAATTAGAGTGAGTGGAGAAAAACTAAGAAAGACAGAGCTCCAGAGCCAAGAAGGATATAAAAGGAAGCAAGGACAACAAAGAAAGGGTCGATCCATTGGGTTACTACTAGTTATTCATTGTTCAAGGGATAGTCCAGTGGCTCACTCTGAGCTCTGTAGTATTGTAATGTCTTTGGTTGTAAGTATGAAAATGGCATATGTTAAAGGTCTAGAAGGATGTGCATGGAGCAATGTGTTGTAAATATGGGGAATTATCTTAGGGAATATGAGACCTTGTTGTTGTCGATATATGATTTGCTTAATGTATGCATGTGACTAATGGAAAGAGGATGATAATAAAGTTTCATTGATTATGAACTTATGATGTGTCAATTGTGTGTTTGAATGAATGTATTGTTTCCATTATGTTTTTTCCTATGTTAAGTAACTTGCAATGCATTATATGAGTGCCAACGTGGATGGATCTCTGTGTGTTTAGATTTTCATCCCCAACACAATACTAGATGGTCTCTATGATCCTCATAGTGTCTCGGGTGAGACCTTCTTTAGCCTTGGTTGAAGATTGATATGTCGATGCTTTGGGGTTTTTCTTATTCAATTTTGGACGAACCCTAGGTCTTAACCCCCCAATGTTAAGAATTATCTGCATAAGCACGAAACGACCCAACAAATAGTTTTATTGTCGGGACTTGAAATTCTTGTATTGAATGATGAAGTCAAGAAATGAGGTGTTATCCATATCGGGAGGAAATTCAAGATTGGTTAACTGCAAAGGAACATGATTTTTCCCAGCAGGAAACTCAAGGTATGAGAGTAAATGTGAAGCAATGGAAAGATAAGTATCTTTACATTGATATGCATGAGATTTTCTTTGTTGAATTTCCTTGTTTATTGTATGAATGGCTAAAGAGGCATACTGCCACTAACACTGATTTTAGGCCACTATAGACAATAGTTTGGGATCAAGCCATGATTGATAGGCTGAAGTAATTGGACAACAAGTGGTCTCAAACCATTGATTTCTAGTTTTCTCGAGCAAAGGAGGGGTATATCATTGAATTTGGTTTTTAGTATATTTATTCCTTCAGTGAGGTTAAAAGAAAATGAATGAAGGGTACTAGGAAAAGAATGTTGGAAGAAATCCCACTCTGAATAAAGATGATGTTCATGGAGAAGGGTTTGATGCATATGGAACCCGACAGGATAGCTAAGTAGACTCCCCTAGCACTGGTGGAAATGAGGAAGGAGTTGGATAGGTTGAGGAGGATACATAAGTTGTTGAGATGAGGTGAGGAATGGGATGGACCCAGAGGAGTAGAGGAGAGAAAGAGATGAGAGATACGCAATAAGAGTTGAGTTAAGAAGGAAAGTGGAATAGAGGAGTGGAAGGAAGATAGCAAGGGGTGCACGAAAAAGGGTCAAGCCTAGGATGAAGAGAAAAGAGACTGCAATTGGAGGAAGCATGGAACAGTGTGTTGTTCCTAATAGGAACACAAATGAAGATAGGCCTACGAAGAGGCAAGGCATTGAGAGCAGGGTGTCCAGTGGGGATACCAGTAGTAGTATTAGTAGCAATACGGGCCCAAGATATGAATTTTAAACCCTTTGGCTATTGTGAAGTGTCATAAATTTGAAGGAATATGAAGTACAGAGTAAAGGCACACAAGTAGGAGAGGAAGATAGAGGATCCCCTAGTGGTGGGGAAGAATAATTGGCAATACTAGATGGTCTTGCATGGATAAAAGTAGGAAAATATATGGATCCCCTCATAAGAAATGTTAGAAGATTATGGAATTACCTCCCCTTTGAACCACCCCCCTTCAGCATTTTTAATCAAGAATAAAGAACAACATATAGCGAGGTGATTGGAATAGGAGAAAGAGAAGAAGGATATAGAAGAGAAGAGACAAGTGAAGAAGAAGACGAATTTAGTGCTACTTCACCAAGAAGAGTATTGGTATTGAGAATCTCAACAACTAGTAGTCAGATCCAAGGAGTTAGTTCGATATTGAGGATGGTGAATCAGGATAATACCCTAAGGTTACACATGTTCCATGGAACGGGTAGAGATGATGCAAAACAACATTGGTCATGTGTGAAGTGATATGGTCTATGAAGAGGATCATAGACGAAGCAGCAAAGATTGTGTAGTTGGAAACCATGTTTAGGAACAAAGCCTTAACCTGGTACATGAAGTACAAGGGCACTCTGTTGACAAGACAAGCAAGGTCCCTGACAGAGATCAAGTGATATCTTCTTATGGAATTCTAGAAACCTAATTCATAATATCAGTGTATTACGGATATTAAGGAGATTAAGAAGAAATAAGGATATATAGTGTGGGATCATGACTAATGGTTCAATATGTTGTTGGATAGGTTGAACTTCCAAATCAAGGACATCCATCACAGAGAATGGTTCATTTTAGGGTTACTCCCCCATATTTGAGTCCCACTCACCCAGTAGAAGGTGATTACTCAAGCATAGGTTGTGGATATTGCAATGTGATTGAAGGCTACACCAAGAGGGAAAGAGACATCAGCAAGATTGACATAGGTACAATTGCAACTGGTCAATCTTATGATGCAGTTACAAGATATGGAAAAGAAAAAAGTCATGTGCGAGCATGTATGGTGTACCATGTGTCAATCTAAGGGGCATCGCAAATATGAATTCCCTATACTTAGCAACTATGTGGTGATGGGAGCACCGAGTCCATTTCCAACTAGGCCTCAGACAAATGGTGTGATATTTGAAAAAAGTGGGGCCATGTACCACCCCGCTACCCAACGTTGGAGAAATATTAGAAAACAGATGATGCCCCGTTTTGTGAATTATGTAAGCCCATGGGACATGAATTCAACAACAGTCGATCACTCCAGTTGATGCAAGACAACACCCATGATGTATTTTGGGTTCAAGAAGAATAGAAGGGTGGTGATCATGGTTGTTTTGAGAGAGGTGGCTATCAAGGAGGTCCTAGAGGCAGATATGGACATGGTCATGGACGAGTATATGGAGGAGGGGGAGGAAAACCCCCCACTTGATTTAATTGTGGATAAATTGGCCATGTGTCAAGGTTTTGTACCAAACTGTGTGCTCTCTATGGGTATTGTTACAGCCCCGAGCATTTCACAGAGGATTGTCCCGACTTATTGAAGAAGTGGGAAGAAAAGAAGGCACATTGTGACATGGTGCATGCGGAGCTGCGTGGGAATAAGAAGAAGGACGAGGAGGTTGATATATGGTTGATAACCTGAGGATGAGTGAAGACAGGAATGGACTTCGAGCATGGTGAAATATTGGGTCAAATATCATAGGGGAATATTAGAAGAGTAGCATAGCCCCATCCTAATTTTGATGTTGCTTGGCAGAGGAAATTTTTGTGTGACACGTAGAGGGCCATCGAAGAAGAAAGAGAACAAGAGAAATTACAGTATGCAACACAAAGGTCACTTGAAGAAGCCTGGATTCATGAAAAAGTTCAACATGCGACATAGAGGTTATTAGAAGAGGATTGTGCCCATGAAGAATTAAAAAGCACGATGTATAGGTCGTTAAAGGAAGCTTGCGTGTGTGAAGAAATACAGTGTGTGACACACAGGTCATTCGAGGAAGAATGCAAAAAGGACGAGATAAGATGCACTGAGAAAAGAGAAATCGAGGAACATCACCTTGAGGAGTTAAATTGCATTGCATGCAAAGAAGAATTATCCAACTTGGGTAACAAGACAGAGATCGAAGATCAAGTAAGTAATTTCTTAGGTCATTATTTGATATTGTTAAGTGATCCTGATGTTATGAAAAAGTTGAAACAGATGTTAGCTACCTACATGGAGGAAAAAGGGATGGAAAAAACCATATCATCCCCCTACCAAAAAGGGATCTTTGTCAAGTCAGTAAGAAAAAGCGCATAGGCAATGAATTCAAAATGACAACTAAACTTGGGAGTTATGAAATGGATGGAGTCATGTTGGATCTGGGTTCCCACATGAACATTATGCCAAAGAAGTCATGGGATTTAATGGTTAAATCGAGTCTAATCTAGTATTTTGTCCAACTGTTATTGGTAACCAATATAGGATCTACCCTATAGGTTGACTGGATAAATTTGAGGTGAATATAGAAGGAGTAAAAATGAAGGTCTACTTTGAAGTCATAGATATTATGGATGACTATAATCCCCACCCTGAATTACTTGTCATTGATTGGGCCTTCGACAACAATGCGGTGTTGAATTTGAAGAAGAGGCAGATGTCATTTGCGATGAACACCCTATGCATGATCCCACCTCTCGATCCTAATGAAGGAGACAGATACAATGAGCCAATGGATGAGGAGGCACGAAGCTCTATTATTGATAAAATCTATAAGATCATCGGGTACAGGAAATATTATATCAATCCTACCATATATGGAGATCTAATTTAGTGGAGCATGAAGTCCTATGACATTGATTCTGACAATGCCATGGAAAGGTGTGTTACAGGAGAATCCCCCTGCGTACAAGTGGATTCTCTCTTGGGCTCTAGACTCCTAAGACCAAGACAGAAAGGGTGCTAATGTTGGTCACTGACATCCTTTTAAATCTAGCTAAACTAATGTATAGAGAAGAGGAAGAAAGGTGTACCTTTTTAACGAAGTTCGTCCTCACACAGTCCAAATTGAGATTTGATCCCCAAGCTCCTCGATAAGTCCTGCAAAACAAACAAAGACGGAACAAGCTTCCTATTCTACTAAGATTAGCTTGAAACTAGATCTATCTAATAGAGACAAGTTCATGTAGAATAAACACAACCTTGAAAGAAACAGGCCAAGAACATATGTATATTAATAAGAACAATAGAGAATACTTACAGACCTTTAATGAAGGTGCAGCAGCCTCTCCCAACTCTCCTTTTCCAACCCTTTGCTCAAATAATCCACACAAAATGATGATGCTTCAATGATAAATCTACCTTATGAGATCATAAGTTTGATGCCTTCAATGTCTCTTCCTTTCACCATGAAGAGGCCTCCTTATATAGGCTTGGAGAGGCCTAACCACTTAATATATTCTTGGGATAGGTTGAGGATCCTTCTCCTTTAGTTGTGGATCTTCCCTAAGATCGAGCCTTGACCTCAGATCTGAATCCAACCAACTCCAAAGATGAGGGGGATTCTTCCCTGATTTTCCTCAACAGTACAAAATTCGCTCAAAAAGGGCCAGTGCTCCCTCAGAATGGGGCACAGATTGTTACAACGCTCCCCCAAAAGAGGGTACAGATCACTTGCACTCCTTGACAGTGTATAGGGGAGCGTTGCCTTCCAAAATTGATTTTGGAGTGGTTTTTTCCATGGAAAAAGACTTTTACTCTTTGTCAAATGATTTCTCCTCTTCAAAACCAGTATTTTGAGGTGTCTTTTAAGTGTTCTTGATAAATTTGTCCGAGACACAACATAGGCAAGGTGACAGTATGATATTTGTGACACTTGCGAGAAAAATGCGACACTTGCGACATTGGTAATGACAACATTAGGCCATCATCGTAATGAGTAATTTTGATGTGTAACAAGGTGGTAGCAGAAAACGTATGAAGTTTCGATAAGGAGATGCATGCATATCACCATGAATTGCATGAGAAAGAGTTTGGATCATACCAATATGATGGGTCAGATCCAGTGGATGCATTTATTTCCTGGATGCAGCACATTCTCGAACACTGTTGATCAAAAATTTGATCACCTCTATTTTCCCGCTCCTGAAATAATAATAAAATATAAATTGACATTAGAAGAAGAAAATTTTGAACAATTATAAGTTCATTGTGTATCCCTCGGTCTCATCTTCATCATGCATTTTTTGGATTCAAAATCTGAATTTGTATGCTCAACATATCTAGGTTTTTCTTCTAACCGAAAAAAAGTGCTTCTTCCATGTGGAACAAAGCTAATTTTCTTGGAACCATGTCCAATTTTCGGAACCACACTTTTTCTTGGGACTTGTCTTATATTTCCACTCTTCCAAATCTCTACTCTTCTATACTTAAAATTTCTCTCGATTTCCCCTCCACTCCTCTCTTCTCCATACTCAGTTTCTTTTTCAAATTTCCTTACACTCCTTACAATCTTATTCTCTCCTATATTCCCATACTTTGAAAAAAAAAATGAAGAATCCTTCTCCTCTCATAACTTCCCTCTCCTCTTTTATCCTCCTAACACTTGGTTTATTTTCAATTTTTCACACACCACCTCTCCCTCACTTCATTTCACTCCACTCTCTTCTCCCCTTACTTCCCCTCTTCCCACACTTAGTTTTATTTTACATTTTATTTCCTCACTCCACTCCTTATCTCTCCTCCCTCATCTCCTTCATCAGGTTCACTCATCACCATGGGTTCATAGCCCTTATTCCTCCTTCACCCGCCAACCCTTTCTCTCTCCTCTTCCATCCATCATGGGATCACATGCACCGCAGGTTCATGACCCTTATTCCTCCCTCCCCCTCCTCAACCCAAAAACCCTTTCTTCGCCACCTGCATTTCTCCCCCCCCCCTGCATCATCCTACCTTACCCCCTAATTCTGTCACCTATATTTTTTCCCTCCCCCTACGCTACCCTCACTTTACCCCCCTCTCGTCCCATTTTCCAACACTTAACCAATTCATCCTAAGTCTCTCCCATTTATTCATTAACTAATAACGGCACGAGATGTGTTAGACAACCATTTTATCAAACGTGGAATCCAATGAAATCACTCCAACTAACCAGTGGGAGGATGACACATGGCAACTCTACTAACCAGTGGGAGGATGACACATGGTAACAAACGAAACCATGACATGTGGAAACTAATTGGGTGATGAAATATGGCAGCTCATGGTAAGCTATCACATAGTGAAACGTGGTGATGACATTGAAGTTGACTCATCGATGATTGGGCATTGACCAGGTGCTAACTGGATGATGATTGGGCAATTAAAATACTCAATTATTTCATTAATTTTCTAAGGGGTCGAATCTCTAAGTCTCCATAGCCTCCATATGTTTCACATAAAGTCTTTGCTAAAGTTTTCAATATAAAAATTATGCTCACAAAAACTCTCATGTATATGGGATAGATATGTTGAGAAAAAAGGTCGAATTTTTAATGGAGTGGACGAATTGAAATCAAGGGCCCAAATTGCCCCATGAAAATTATTCAACAATTGTTGAGCAACATTTTTCTAAGAGCCATAACTTGATATCCAGGAGTCAAATTTAGGAAAATTTATCTCGTTGGAAAGTTAATTTGATGAGGAAGATGATGGAATAGGTCTTAAGAGTTGAAATTGGCCAAAATCTTCTCAAAAATTAAAATAGCAATCATCTATATTTTTATGCTTTGCTGATAAATCTGTTTGGTACCTCGACTTCACGAGCTCATATCTTAATATCCAGAAATCAAGATCTCACTCAAGAGGACTTGTTGGAAATAGGAGATCATGAAGATTACATATAAATTGATTTCCATGGCTGAAAATTTAAATATCTTGTCCAAAAAATTAAAATACAATCCTCTCTTTAAAAGGGTGGCTCGTTAAATATTTTCAATAAAAGTTTATTTAAAAAAATTATTAAATAAGGAAAGGGTCCACTTCAATACATGAATGTAAATGATACAAATTCATTAATGAGTCTTTATTGAAGTTTTAATTAAATAGGTTTCAAAGAAAGAGAAAGCCCTAACTAATCAAGAAGTTAGAAGAGTCAGTTTTAAAAAGCAAGAAAGGGATCCATCAAGGGGTCATAGAAGGTTGCATTATCAAATCAGAAGATCATAATAAAAGGGTTCAGCCATAAAAATGCAGCCAAGCTTCTGATTAGCAAACAAAGATATCAATCTTCTCCATTATTCTTCTTCTTCTACACCACTTTCTCAAGGCGTTTTGTTCATATTTATGAAATGAATATAAGGTTGAGTCTGTGAGTGTTTCTCTTGTAATCTTCCATTAATTTTCTTATATGATCATGGAGCATTTACAGCCATATATGTGAATATTAAATAGATTTTGTGTATTGTTGAATATATTTTATGAATAAAACTCCAAAAAGAACTACTTCGGGGTTTTACTTTAATGATTTCTCATATCTTGGGATCTCTTAGGATGAGATTTTTGAAGTATTCACATCATACTATTTTTAGTATTAAATGCAGAACTCAATTAAAGTTCTTTGAAATGATCAAAACCACTTCATAATTTTTCTTGTGAGAATATATGGATGCATCCACTATTTGTATCTAATTTATATGGTTGTATAAATGATGTTGAGTATGTATATATTCTGATGTTGAAGCCTTCCTTCAATATTTTAATTGTTAAAAAGCAACTTGTTGCACATAAAGATGAGATCATGTTATTAAAGAACCATTTCATATATAAAGTAATAAAGATCTTGGGTTTTCTATCTAGCATTCTCCCATCCAAGATATTCAAGATATATCTTTTAACCAAAGAGGAGTACCACCTCTATGAAAATGTAGGGGGATTCATATCCTCGTGAAGTTGTTGTTTCGATCTTAACTGATTTAAACATCAACAAACACCATTGGGTTTGTGCTCTGGATGCAGTGCTCATAGGAATACCAACACGAGTGTGGGTCCCTCATCGAGAACCTTATCATGAATGGAAAAATGTGGAAGCCTCCATGCGGGAATTATTCAAATAGGATGAAAATATACGTTGTTATATGTGCCCTTGAAAAAAGTGATGTATATCTAAGCATCGGCATGGGGAATGCAGCCAATATCTGAAGGCCTGGAGCACGCTGCCAAGAAAGCACTCTATACCCCCAATTCCTTGGTTCTCCATTGGGAAAGTAATGGAACCACCTACATGAAGGAGGGGATTGGCTACTCCATCTATGATGACCAAAAGAACATTTATTGCTTTGCCCTTCCCCAACCCCATTGAGCAAATATATGAGTTGAATATAAGTGCAGATGAACTGGTTAGTCAGTGGATACTATTGGAACCAGTCAAGCCTAGTGCAGTGCCTCCATGGCGGAAGCTTATCAGATGGGCACATATGAGGAGACATTATGACCTGCCAGGGGTTGTAATGAACAAGTAACCCAGAAGGAAATAAGGCATGGGTGCGTAAGATCATGTGTGACATCCCTAGAGAATAAGACTCATGCATGTACGGAGTTGTCTAAGTCATCATCAATTTATAAGATCTGGTAGCGGATATAGATGTGTGATAGTAATGATCGATCTAAAAGACAGTTACACCAAGATAAATCCCTCCAATTTTGGCAATATGGGTTCATTAATGTCACTAATGGGAGGACGATTTTCCCAATTCAGAATAAAGCAGAAGTTAATTTCAAGGACTAGAAAAAATCTCGTCATTAAGACTATATTGATTGATCGTCGTCCAACACGATGAGCTCGATGGTTAGGATAGAACTTGGTACTGACCAGATCAAGGAAAATATGGGACAATAACTCCACCTTTGAGGAAAAGGAGGCATCATTATGGATTCATTATCTTAAGGGAGAATGGAGTATTTTTCCTCCTTACTTCTCCCCTGAATTCATAGAGCACTCCCTCTCTTAGTAAAATGTTCAATGACAGCAGTATCCTTTTTCTCATGTTGAATTCAGGACTGGTCATCACCATATATGGTATGGAATCCTTAAGCAAACCTCGCACATGACCAAAGTATAAATCCATGAAGGAACAACCAATTATTGATCTTGTGTTACCGTGCAATGTACAGTTTGAAGCTTGTACATTCACAAAGGTTCCCCTGTTGAAATGTGTCGGTTATAATGTCAGGGATCCCCATCAATTCCCTGAATTGAAATTCAACAAATATACAGAGGTCATCCAAAAATAATATGGCATTGAACAAGTAGTGACTCCATAGTGGGTGAATCCTCTGAGGAAATATAGCATTCTTTCTCTTCTCAAATGTCCACACTTCAATCGTGCTCAGACCATTCAATCGTGTGTATATTTCTTCCTCACTAGATTGCATGGGGAATATCTATGGTTGGACCAGCCCTATCTTATCAATTAGAACATTCTACACAAAATTTATGGACTTCCCACTTCCAGAAAAGATCTAACGGATAGTCTCATATCAAAGGATGCAACTCAAGAAGAGGTATATTCTAGATTCAGCACACACAAGGGGAAGCGAGGGGTTGTGATCCCCGAAATAAATAATCCAGTAGTTTGGTTCACCACACATTTATTGGCTTGCAAGCTCATCCACAAGTGTTGGAAAGAGGAATGCACTATAGGAGTCGTCCTCATAGCGACAAGATGTGTTAAAGGGATTCAAATGGCCTAGGCCCCTTACTTTCTAAAGGAGTTCATCACCGACTTTCTCGATGTTTAGGATCAAGGCAAGCAATTTCAATATAGTTAGATCATATTTTTGTTTGGTATGGTGCTATGGAGACCACCATTTGTATTTGAAATCGACACGGAAGGCGGCCCCTCATTTATTTCCTCTCGGTTCCTACCTCTCCAACATTCCAAGAATACAAAGGTCCATGCAACGGTTTCCAAATCCTTCGACCAGTGGCTCATCTAGTTAATCATATATTTTGATGACAAGGTCCACATCCCAGCACATATCTTCGATAAGTATGTTGATTATCTTGAATTTAAGTGTAATTTTCATAACGTTTTAATATCTCACCGTGCAACCATAGACAAGATGAAAGCTAAGCTTCCCTTCTGCATTACAGAAAGGGTTATCATGGAAGGAGTTTCAAAATGGACGTTTGACTACCATCCTCCCTTCTTAGAGGTGAAATATGAATTTGAAATAAGAATAAAGAAATTCCAGGACTAGAATACGGCTGTGGTTGCTTCACAGCAATGTGACAAAGTTGATGCATCCAAGGAACATGAGTCTCCCCTTTTAGCTAAACACATGCAGAGTGTTTGTGGATTTGACGCAGAGGTTGCAATGGTCAAAGAGAAAGTGGTCATCCAAAACTCAGGAAACCCCTCATATCAACCTTGGCTCTATCCTAGAGGGGGATCTATTAGCTCCTAGAGTTTTCTCTTGACTACAATAGAGCAAAGCCTAGGCACCTCAAAGATAATATTTTAAGTTTTGGTTGGTGGATCAGGTTAGTTGTGATTGGAATATCAAAATCAAGGAAAACTCGCATATTCATCTACTACATCCCATGGATTGAAGGCAAATGAACTCGATATTCAGACAGTTTGGATCAAAAAAGTGAAAGAGGGAAGAAAGGAGAAGCATAGATATAAATATATCAATCTCACAAGTTGTTTAATTAATACATTCACAATGATGAATATTCAATAACCAGAAACTATTTCCAATTATGAACAGAAATACTTGAATGAAACTTATGAAGTATAGGCAATCACAAGAAGGCTTCATTGTTCACGAATCTATAAATCATAGACCATTAGTGTATTCTACATCAACAATCATCTCATTCAAATAAGAAGAAAAAGGTGTGAAAACATAAAGAAATAGAATTTTATATTGAACTCACAATAATTCTTCAATAATGAGACATATGCATTAAGTCTGCAGTTCTGAATACAAGAATATATCTTTACAACTAGTTGCCAAATCCCAGAATCGAACCCTCCCCCTTGAAATCTTTGATGCTTGCTTTTATAATTTTCAATTGTTGAGTTGTTGTCTGGAAATGTGGATCTAGATGATAATTGGTTGCCTAAGAATGTTGGAACTACTTTGATAGGATACTAATCTCTCTCCATCAAATATGGGATTGATTTCTAATTTGAAATTAAAGATAAAATATAACTTAGCAAGCTCTCGACACTTCTTGAATTAGTTGTCTCATTTACCCATAAATAAGGGATTAGTTTTAATATTGATCTTTTGTTGGTACTTTTGTGTCATTCAGATGAAAAATACTACCTTCATAAATGGACTGGTGCCTGGAAATATTGGATGTGATTTGGATATGTTGCTTATATTCCTTAAACCTGGGATCACTTTTCCTTAAAATTTGGAGAAGATTGATTAAAATCATCCAAGAAATATGACAAAATTTTGGAGAGCTCAATTCCCATATTGTCCCTGATTTGGAGGAAGTTAAATTTTATCCATATATTTCTCTATAAATGCCATGCCTTCAAATACTTTGCCACCTGTTCTTTATTGCTTTCTTCAACATGTAAAATTCCCTTCTCATTAAGACCATATTTTACGATTTCAACAAGGGACCATAAATGCAAGAGAACAACACGACCTATGAGAATAGTTATTTGTTGGACAATATTTATTCTAGTATGTCTTACTCTGACACAGTGCTTTCAAAAATGGAAATAAAGATGGAATTCCCAGAGAATAAGAAACTAAACTAAATCCCTTGCAGTTGTATTTCGCACATATTCATCAATGTTATCGATATCGGGTCTCAAGGAAGCAATCCTATTTGTCAGCCCTGCATCTTTTCTTAGATTGGAGATTATCTCTCTACCTTCAACATGGGCATAGTAATCTTCATCTATAAGAAGTGGTTCTATGACCACAAAAATCTTGTCAACAAATGGCCTTACCAGCTCATCCAACTTTCCATGTTCTCTTCCCATCAACGGGTAGCCTTAGCAAGTGATGGTAAAGATTCTGTGACTTCTCCCTTAGTCGCTCTTGTGGGTGTTTTCCTCAACGCTTGTCTACTAACTTAATGATCTTCAGGGACATGGGATTTTGGGTATATGGCTAACTTCAGATTGACTTTACATAAAATAGATGCAATAAATGGATATACTTTAGACTATGATGTGAAATAGATATAAAATCTCGACATATGTTAAACACATAACTTGGACCAAAAAGACTTAATGCCCTTTAAAATAAAAAGAGATACAAATAGTTTCAAAAACCAAATGCTATCAAAGAAAACTTCATGTAGCGAGTTTGTTTGGAAAACTACCAATTTCTCTACCAAAATTTAAAACTTCTTGTAGTGATAAAAAATTGACATAGCAAACTTAGGTGCTAACAGGATCGATGATCTTTAACACACGCAACCCCTATCGAAGAAGAGGTTCCACCACCTTCAGTCCATACTAAGGTTAGGCCTGATTCAGGAAAATGCCAATTTACAACCACCAGGAGGAAAGCTGAGATCAATTCCCCCACAAAAAGCCGACAAATCACCAAGTTAATGAAGGATATTCGCACTCAACTAACCAAGAAACAGGCATTCCAAGATGATATGGTAAGGAAGGTGGACACTCTAGGCCAAAAAATTGCTCTACCCTCCCCATCGAAATCTCCACCCTTGAATCCATGATCCATCGATGCTCTAGAATCAAGCAAACGAAGAGTCTAAAATGTCATATCACTCACCATGATACCCTCTAACTCATCTAGGACCAAACACGACCTCTCACAATTCCATACTATCGAGATACATGGTTTTATCACCACTATGATCTATTAGCCTTAGGAGAGAAACCAAAATATCACCCAAGAGCAGGCCCAGTTACGTCTTCAACTTGATCAGGAGGCCTCTAATCATGGAGGTACCAAATTTCTATTACACTAAGAATCCAATGCACGCCAAGAAGTTGAATTTGCTAAGCAAAATCTTCAGGACTTGCATATCGCTAAAGTTGTTGTGCATGTAGAATCCAATGGCCAATATGAATCCACTCTCACAAGCCATGTCGAACTATGTACTTCCATGAACAATGCTTATAACCAATTTCATGATGGGGTGTAGGTTCCATATGAGATCCTAGCACCTTAGAAAATGAGGGTGCTTATAGAGAGAATCAATCTCTTGGAATCTCATGCTACAGAACTCCACGTGTGTATTCCAGAGTTAACACCAGAAGATATGGAATTATAGTGGAAGGTTGCATCTGCATAAATATTTGTCTAGGACGGCCTGAATAGAGCTAAGGATTTTTCAAGGGTAGTCAATCATAGCTTACATTTGTTGAACCATTTGCAAAGTCCCAGAGAACTGATTAATCTTAATGACAGACTTCGCGTTGCCAAAGTTGAGGTTACCTAGTAGAAGAGTAGTCTATTGCCCCTCCCTCTAGGATAGTGCACTGCTGCAATGACAATGGTTGCCTCCAAGACAAAGGAAATCACAGCAGCGCAGGATCAGTAGCAAAACATTTATGATTCATCACTACTATGGTTGATTATGCCTTAATATTGTATACTCAGTTGGTCAATGTGTAGATTTTTGTTGGCCCCTCCATTGAGAAAGTGGACACAATGGATTTAGGAGCTCCTCAGGTGATAGAAGTCAACGTTGATGTGGTTGTTCAACTCATGCAGGAACTCCAAAACACCCTCGATGCACCTGAGCGCCAATTCAAGAAGTTCGTGTAGGAACTTAGGAACACAGTTTCATCCGTTATGACAATCATTCCATGAGGTAGTTGCTCAAGGATGAGC
This sequence comes from Picea engelmannii, assembly GCA_009831015.1. Lineage (NCBI taxonomy): Eukaryota > Viridiplantae > Streptophyta > Pinopsida > Pinales > Pinaceae > Picea > Picea engelmannii. The sequence continues at coordinate 139,223 of ML782655.1, forward strand.
CAATTAATAGTGGTGGGGGCCTATTGGCACCCAAATTTTTGGGTAAATATCATGCACACATAAAAACAAAGTTGTGCGTTCGCATTCCAGTTTTGTGTGCACCCGAGAAGTTATGTGAGGATTAACAAGAAGTGCACACCAAATTAAGTTTTGTTAATGTGCACCAAGTCCAAAACTACCAATGCACGTCAGTCTAAGTATTGGGATGCACGTCAAAAATCAAGAAGATGCATTCCATAATCAAGAAAATAATTGTCGGGAAATCTCCCCAAATGATTACTTCCAGCGGCACAAGGGAACATGGAGTAGACAAAAGATGAGCCGGTAAGGTAGTTAAGATTTCCTCGATTCCAGAAAGGCTACGTGGAATGTAGGTAGGTGACAGAAGAATACGAGACTGTTAGTCAGTAGAGTGAGTGGAGTAGAACTAAGAAAGACGGAGCTCCAGAGCAAAGAAGGATATTAAAGGAAGCAAGGATGACAAAGAAAGGTTTGATTCACTAGGCTACTGCTAGTTGTTCATTGTTCAAGGACTAGTCCAGTGGCTCACTCTGAGCTCTGTAGTATTGTAATGTCTCTAGTTGTAAGTCTAAGTCTGTCATATGTTAAAGGTATGGAAGGATGTGCATGGTGCAATGTAATGTAAATATGGGGAATTATCTGAGGAAATATGAGACCCTATTGTTTTCAATATATGATTTTCTTAATGTATGCATGTGATTGATGGAATGAGGATGATAATAAATATGCATTGATTCTGAACCTATGACGCGTCAATTATGTGTCTGAATGAATGTGTTGCTTCCGTTATGTTTTGTTATATGTTAAGTAACTTGCAATACATTATATGAGTGACAACCTAGATGTATCTATGTTTGTTTATCCCTTCATTCCTGACACAAGACCATATGGTCTCTATGATCCTCATAGCATCTAGGGTGAGACCTTCTTTAGCCTGGGCTGAAGATTGATATGTCAATGCTTTGGTGTTTTTGTTGGTCAACTCTGGACGAACCCTAGGTATTAACCCCCCAACGTTAAGAAGGACGTGCACAAGTGTGAAATGAACCAACAGTATGGAATTTATAGTATTTCTTTGCCTTTTATAAAATATTTGTTTTGGGATGGTGAATGTAAGGTTGTGAACAATGACTTAAGAACGTACTTTTCTGCATTTATTTTATGTTCATACATACATATATGTTTCTACTATGTTCCTTGAATATTTTATATTCCATAAGTAATAAGAGGAATATATATAGTTTGCCTTGTATTCACTAGTTAAGATACTCTCCTAGCTAGGATAGATAGAATAGGATTGCATCCTGGATACAGATTAGAAAGCATTATGTATTTTGCATTCTACTTTTCATTTTACATCACAATAGTAATAGTTGTTGATCCAAAATACAGATGGGTTCCCTATTCCAAATGGTGTGAGGTCTAATTGGGACTTTACATCTAGGAGAACCCCTACCATTCAGAAGGGCACTTTCAACTCATCAACATATCGTTTAGCTTTTTTTATTACATAAATAACTAATCTCTGGTATCTTCATTGTTTTTCTTTGATAACTTCAATCACTAAGTAATTGATGTGTGTGTGTATGCAATAACACAATATACTACGATTGTAATTAGTAATTTATTATAATTTATAATATTATTATTATTATTATTTATAATAAATAGTACTAATCATTCAAAAAAATATAATCAATTATAATAATTAGTATTAGTTTGTAATTTAAAGATAGAATAGGTGTGGGCACAAATACTATGTAGAGCTAATGGCCTTAAAACTCATGATTTCTTTGGCCATTGAAAAAATTCTCTCAAAATTGTAAATTTTTAGGGACTTCCTACTTGTGATAAGTGGGTCAACAGAGAATATAATGTTAGGAATTATATATTGCAACCTCTAATGGATGAAATTACAGTTTATCTTCAACTATTATCAATATTTATTACTCATGGGTGTATAAGGAAAGAAATATTGTTGCAAATAGGATTCCAAATGAAGGATTACAGGTTGATTAAGGGAAATGGATTATCCTTGAAGATTTGTTGTTTTTAGTGATGCTAATAGAATATTGTATTATTTTTTTGGTTATTCCAAAATTTTGGGTAATATGTTGATAGTTGATATGATGTGAGTCTTAAATGGTCTATGTGGGCAAATTTTAGAGCATCCTAATTGAAAACATTATTTTATTTTCTTAGATGGTATTACGAGATAGCAAGAATTATTGTTGGAATTTGTAAATGATCTCCCTTTCGATCTTTATGTTGGTTTGGGTATTTTAGACAATATGTATGTATCCCTGGGATGTTTATGAAAATGTTGAATAGCATTCTACAAAATGTAATTTTTGTTTCAATGAATAAAAATTACTATCCTTTTTATGTGGAAAACAATTAGTATTAGTTTTAAATAGTCTTTAATAATAATAAGTTATTATTAATTAAATATAATATTTTTGTTAGTTAAAAAAATAGTATGGGCTATTAATAAATTATTTACAATTTTTTTTAATTTAATATTATTCAATATTTTATATATTAATGAATTGTTATTAATTAAATCATGTATTTTTTTATTAATTCAAAAAATTGATAATAAAATATTTTTAAGTTATTCTAAAATAAACTAGGCATGTGAAAGCATCTTAAAGAACTAATCTCCACATATCTTACAATAACAATTAATTAATTAAATCATGTATTTTTTCATTAATTACAATAACAATTACAAGCCATTATATCTCCACATAAAGACTAGAAATTATATGTAAATCATCCCACATAAAAAGAATGGGAACAATTAAGATGAGGACAAGAAGGATGGGGGCAACAAATAAAGGGGGGAGAAGAAGGAAGATGGTGGTGGTGGGGAGAAGGAGGATGATGAAGACAAGAATAGTGAAGGAAATTTAAAAAAAAAAAGACCATATTCCTAAATATGCCATTGAGTACATCTTATGAATGTCATATGAATCCCACTAAAATCAAATAAACTAACAAGGAAGAAATTTTTAGTAATCTAGGTTAGGTGGTATATGACAACACTAAGTACTTATGATCAGCTTGAATAGTGGTTTTTTCTCTTTAGTCTAGTGTATTAGCGTGAACTTTGAAGAGAAGAGATGGGTTTCATGGTGGATGTATGCTTGCCTAAATAAATATATTTTTACAACCTCTTGTTTTATATTGTTCCCTTCACAGTTACATTATGATTCCTCACATCAAATTATATCATTCCCTTCATAATGACCTTATGATTCCTTGCATAAATTTCTAGAGACTGCACTATTTTCATTGATTAATTGGAACTCCATGGAAGAATGGCATTGGAATTGTGTGCAAATACAACAATAATTTCATAATGGGTAGTTTTTTTTTATCAAATACAATACAAATATCCTATAACGATGCTAACAAGCTATTATATATTTATGAACAAGACACTATATCAATGAAACATGAATAAAACATGGTGTTTCTAATGCATGATAGCTTGTACCAATGTATGTATGATGCAATTATGATGTCACATGACGTAGACTTGACACAATAATGATGCAAGAGAAAACAACCATGTTTTTTATTATTTTGAGTATCATAAGTACAATGCAAAAACAGACACATACATGATGCAACAACGATGCAAAATCCCATCACAAAAACTCGATATACACCAGTAAAAAAAAACTTAACAAGGGAAGAATGGGCTATAGAGACACAAATCAACAACTCTACAACCCCATATTTTAGTAGTGTGTTTTTCACATTTTCAAGCAATTCTAGAAAATGCATACCAAGGCAATTTCTATTTAGTTGTTTTTAGAATTTTAAGTAAATCCTAAATAAATGCACTCCAAGGCCTAGATATTCACTTCCTTGATGATTTGACACTTAGAAATTATGAGTCAGGATGTGCCACACCTTTCTATTAGCTTGGACCACAACACTTGGTGCATATTGAGGTGCCAAATTCTACATGAATGATGGTGTACAAGTATCCCTAGCTCAATCAGCTATATGTCATGCATATATAGCTATATTATAGTTTAATAATGATCCATAAACCTTTAGAAAAAAAAAATTGGCCTTGGGAGTGCATATTTTGTGAATTTTGGCTTGCATTTATGTTGTTTTTGAGAAATCAAGTTTACATTTAAATTTGCAGACCCCTTAGGATTGGGACATGAAGTATAAGCATATGGAAATATGTTTTATCTCATAAGGAATCCATAGCAACTTTTAGACCTTCATTTTAGTCCCTATATACACCTCAACATGCATTTTAGTGATAGTCACTTGCATTTCCTTAAAAGTGCAACAATCAATGAAAAATTAGTTGTGTATCTTTAAGGTGGAGATATTTTTGGAAAAATTGTGATATAGTGCCTATATGCATATATATCAACATCACGTAGAGAAATCACTCACAGGAAACCAAAATTTGTATATGCATTAAAATTGTAGAAACTAAGCCTTGAGAAATAACACAACAAGATAGGTAATAGAAACACAAACAACCTCATAGAGCCGATATTTTTCCCTGGAAACCCCTAACCGAGAAAACCAGCACCCAAATAGATATCTATTTTTTATTTTGCCAAGCTGGCCAAACACCAGGCCACTTGAGCCATTTTATAATGGAGTATTCTAAGCCATTAAATACACTTCATCATATGTAATACCATGGGTTACCCAATACCATGGGCCCATAAACCATGAACGATAAAACTATCATTAATTGTATCAAGGTTAACCTAACTACTATATGACTGAGTCAATATTAACCCAACATTTCCCTCTTTAAACTTGACTTGGGATAAACACCTACCCCCCTCAAATTTTATTAATCGGGTTTCTGGGAATAAAAGATGCCCTCTATCACCTAGGTCTACATCTAGACTGTATACCGGTGAACCATCAAACCAAGGGTATGCATGCCTAAATAGTTCTTACAAGCATATGCCCATTTGCATGTGATAAAATCCAACTCCATAAAAATAATTACAATTGTATGCATGAGCACATGATGTTATGAAAAATCAACCTATTTCTTTGCCAACATCCCTCTTGCTCCAAATATAATTACATAAACCAAGTATTTCTCCACCAAGTACTTATCTTACGATTGTATGCCTGAGAAAATGATGCAAGAAGTATCTACATGCTTATTTACCTGCATCCCTCTCTGCTCCATATATAATCTCCTCCATTTACAATTATGCTTATAAGTAATTGGTTCTAATCTCAAGCTTTGTCAAATGAAACTCCTATGCATATAGTTTGAGATATGTGTTGTTATCACTGCCTACCATACATTCTTCAAAAAGGATAGGAAATTTCCCCAACTATCTTTAAAAAACATTGCAACATAATACTCTTTATATTGTTGATTCTCCATTAACCAAGCATCTCCAAGAAGATACCCAAGCTTTTTCAGTTTAGTTTGCACATAAAAGTGCCAATGGTTATTTATCATAAACAAATGAGACAAAATAATATCTCCATAATATTTGGACTAGGTTTATATATTAAGCTCCAAATCTCTTATTATACTTACAATCCTAAAAGCCTTTTTGAAAGCTTCAACACCACCAACTTCACTCTATGACTAGTACCTGGGTCAATATTGATCTATATGGATCCTCTAGTAGCTAATTATAGTAATCCACGAGAAAAATTACTATCATCGAGATGTCGCCATCATAAGGAGTTGGTCTTTGTCTTTTCAATTCCACTTGTGTCAACAACTCTTGAAATAACTAACAATCCCCTTCAATAACCATCTTCACCAAATTCCTGGATCAAATATTGAAGTAGGATTTGCCTCTAAACAACTTATTGGAATCATGCCTCATCTTATTCAAACCATCAAAGATATCCAACAACTTTAATAGCTTGATTGGATCATGCTTATTGTTCATGTCAGTTTTTCCAAACTTCAAGAATCCCAACATGCCACCCTATAAGGAAATCTTGTTGAAGCATCCCAAATAGACATTCAGCCCACTTTTCTCATAAACCTCACTATAAATCTTATATTCTGCATCCAACAAGTGCTTCACCACAAATTCCAGATGTCGATTCCATTTATCAATGTACTCATCCTTACCTATAACATTATTGAATTCCTCTTGCAAGTAACCCAATTCAAAGGTTTCCAAGCTTGCCCTAGCAGTTCCACCTTGGACATTGACATAGATTGTCGAGTAGTTCTCAAGTTGACCATTCACTGTTAGTCTCTCTAAAATCACCTACAACTTCTTGACCACCAATAATATCAATAGTGAAGGAGCAATGCAAGGCCAATCATTGGGCAATAGCAAGGGTAGAAGCACAAAATTCTCCAAAAGAAACCTCCTAAATTCCCCTTCAATATTATCCAATGCCACATCTAGCAACCATCCATTGAGTTGAGATAGATCATGGTTCCTTTGCAATGCCCCCAATCCTTCTAGAGACTCCCTTAATCTAGGCAAATGACACCCTTCAAGCAGATCTACAATCCCAAATAGTAGTAATGCATAGATACTTAGATATCAAACTAATTAACGCTTCCTCAAAGAGTTCAAATCTCCAAATATTAGTGAACAAAATTATGGCATTCAAGATATTTAGTCCTAAAACCACATCTATGCATTAACCAAAGTCCATGGTCATCCACAGGCATTTTGCAAGCTTTACCATTTTTTCTCCAACCAATTTGCACCAAATCTAGGCTTCAAATCTTATACCACTCTTGTAAGAGAGTTCAAGTCAAACCAATCCTTATACCATATGTAGAAAGTAAGAGAGATAAATAGAACAGCAATATAGGAAATAGAAACACATAGAGGTTATATTTACCTTGGAAACCCATAACCGAGAAAACCGGTACCCAAATAGATATATATTATTTACTTGGCCAAGTCGACCAAACACTAGGGCACTTGAGGCATTTCATAATGAAGTATTCCAAGCCATTAAATAGGGTTCATCATATGTAATACCATGCACCCATAAACCATGAGTAGTAAAACTATCATTAATTGTATCAAGGTTAACCTAACTACTCCATGACCTAGTCATGATTAACCCAACAAAAAATTAAACCAAAGTTCACACACATAATTTGTTAGCACAAAACAATTATAGCAAAGACCTTCAACAACATTATTTTAAACCTTATTGAGTCAATTTCCAATCCTCTTTGGCCTCATTACATTCACATAGCTTTTTCATAGGCCTCTAGATCACACAACAAAAAACTATACAAAGACCCAAATAAAAAGGAGATCCAAAGGCCCTATGTTCATTCACAAACTTCATATTTATATTTATTCTCATTTGCTTTTGGCCTTTCAATTACCTTACCTATTCATATTCAAATTACAATCCTTCATATTCCTAGGGTTTACAAAAAATTACTAAGGATGTCAAATTTGCATTAATTTCTCAAAATTCCAAGTTCGTTCATAAAACGGGGTATGAATCTGCATGAGGGGGATTATAAAAATGCATGCCAAATTTTGTACAAGTGTCATTTTGAACAAGTGAGAGACAATGCTTATAATTTTTTGTGTTGCCGATAAAACCCATATATCAGAAATTCCAAATTCACCTCTTTTTACTTGCATCTAACCTACTAAGTTAACAAGCTTTGTATTTTACATTGAAATTGACAAAAAATTCCCTGCTTCACTAAAACGCATTCTCGGGGTTAATTTCTTGGTCAAATTGAGCGATTCAAATTAGAGAATGTGTATTTTTTCATTCTTAGCCTCTCTACATTTCCAGATTTTCAATTTGACCCTCAAAAGTTGTTAATGTGCAAAAATATTCAAATTCTATCCTATTTTTACACAGTGTGCAAAAATTTAGTGACACCTTATGAAAATGCATGCCAAATCTTCCTCGTGCATGATATAAGGAAATTTTCTATGTGATTTGATTATTTTCCTTGCTCGGCACAAAACCCATGTCTTAAATTTCCTCAAATTCATCTCCAAATGCATGTAGTTTGCTTGCAAAATTGTCCTCTCACATTGTTTTTAACATTCAAGAAAATGCATGTTATCATCAATCAAATCCATACCAAGCCCAAGTTGAGGATCCAAATTATCTTCTAAAAGATGGCCCGAGTTATACATTCAACTATCCATGAGTCCTTTCAATTTTTTTCCATAACTCCACTCCTACATTCCATTATGTTTGAAAAAAAATTGCATTGGTTTCCACAATTCAGGAAAATGCATGTCAAGAGCTTCAAAAATGCACACCTAGGGAAAGATAAGCATTCCCAAGTCCTAAAAACTAAACTAGAAGTACTTCTAAGTCTGCCACACCTACCTATGAATTCAAATGCATGCAATATATCTTGCTTAGCTAGGGATGCTCATGCATCAATATGGCATCTTGGTATTGTTAGGAATCTTATTTATGTTATTATATCATATTTGGTTTACCTTGTGAATGCATTTTTATAAGGTCTGTATGCATTCTCTTGAGGCCCTCAAGCTTGATTTGTACATTATTAAAAAGGAAAATTGTTTGTATTTTTATACAACAAGGATTTTCGGGCATGGGATTAAAATTTTGGACATGTAAAAGGGTTGGGGAGGTTAAAATAATAAACATTAAGAAACTTGAAAAGCAAATTTTGGAGCTTTAACGAGCCTTGGGCATGCATTTTAGTTAAAACTAGTCAAACATGTCAACTCATGGTTTTTGTTGTTTTGGAAATTTATTATGGACATCTAGAGATCCATTTGGAAGTCAACCACATCAATTTTGTATATAACATTAGATAATTACACTATGATTTTGGATTTCACTTGACTTGCCTTTACATGGGCCCAACGTGTATTTTTGTAAGCCTACTAAAGTCGATGAAACATTTTTTAATGCATTTTGCATTATAAGGGATTATAGCATTGGTTTCATTGTCAATACTATTGATCCAATACTTGTATAATAGTTGCATGCATGCATAGATATTGAGTGAAAAGGAAATTATTGAGTGGTAACAAAGAAATTTGGAAAACTATTTGAAGAATTGTGCCAAAAGAAATTGACTGACCCTTGTGCAATCTTTGGCATGATTCTTTATAGAAACTCACAAGAACTTCACATAATCAATTCATATATAGATAAAGAATCTCATCAAAAGACTTGCACATGAACAATCTAGTAGAGGATGAAAAGTTGTTATCAAATTTTGATTAATGGGGATAAGACAAAATTGTATGAGTGGGTCAATAATATTACTATAGATTATTGTGAAGAATAAGCAATTGAGTAACATAGATCCTTGGATGATGTGAAGAGGAGATTCTTCATTGGATTGCACGATAGTTTTATTTTCTATCTACTTGTGTTATTACATACATTTTTCATAGATGAATGAGTTGGAAACATTTTCACAGCATGACCTCCCTTTAGAATACCAATCTACATCGACTAGAAAAAGAAACAAGAAGAGTGGAAATATTTCCTAAGAAAATGAGCATGACTATTATGATCACTCTCATTGACCAACAGTGGACTTAGGGTTAGATATGGGGGGGTTATTTGCTCATGAGATGTCTCTACTAAGAAAACAACCCTAGTTGAGTCACGCTGAAAAGGGATGAGACTAATGGAAAATGAAATCATGCTAAGAAAAGGAAAGAAGCGAGCAATGACTAAGAGATAAAGATAATATACATTGGATGAATAAATAAAGAAAAAAACAAAAAGAAGGATGAATGATTATAAACCCTTAACCAACTTTTAGAAAATTGAAAGAGACAAAAGACAAAGAAGAAAATTTGAGATAAGAGAAGTTGTGGACCCTCCTTGACCCAAAAAAGAAGGAGTAGCAGAGCATCAAGTCGATAGTGTACTACCTCACATGGTTTGAGTGTTGAACACTGACCAAGTGTGGAAGAGGAAGCAACTACAATGGCTCTTAAAGCTACCAATCTAGTAGAGTGTTAGGTTGAAAAAATGTTAATCCTATTTGATTCAAGAAATGGGAATCGATTGGATGCAAAAGTGGAAGCAATTGTGACAATTCCTATTCTAGATCAAAATTTGCAGATTTTATAAGCAAGTTTGGAAGACCTACAACCTTTTAAAAATGTTTAATACATGGAGGTCGACAAGTTTGGACCTGCGATACTCAAAGCACTAGACATAAGATGACAAAGTCTTAGAATTAATGAAGTTCTCTTGTAGTCCTTGCATATTGAACATGTTTTAACATTAGTTTGGAATCAACTAGACGAAGATGGCCAAGTCACTGATAGAATATGGATTCAAATGCCATATATAAAAGGTAATTTGATTGATATTATACCTGAAAAGGGGATAAATGACTTGTTAATCTATATTACATATCTTATGGGAGCACCCTCTATCATATTTAACTACTAAAGAAACCCAAATCATCAACTAAAGGTCATGACGATCCATTTGAAGAAGAGACATGCACATGAAGAAACAACATAGTTGGGTATATAGACCAGGAGTGTCAAACCGAGTTGCAAGAAGAAGTCGAACAAGAGTATCAAGAGCATAGTAATATATATTCATCTGTCGAAGTTTCAAAGCATAGCAATTGAAGCACATTAATCGAAAGCTCAAAATAATCGAATCCTGAAGGGCCATCTTGTTGAAATTACTAAGACAATTGAGAGGGGGGGTGAATTAGTTGTCTCTGTGCTTAAACAATATTAAGTCTATTAAACCATTTTTAATCTTTCATCAAGTGACCATCAATATTATACATCATATGAACACCATAAATAATGAGCATCAATCACACACAAGATATACACAGAGACAGATTTTCACGAGGAAACCCATAAAGGGATAAAACCTCTTCTTCTTCGAAATGATAGGCAGTCTTTTAAGTTCTGTACATCATCTATGTTTGAGCACCAACTCAAAGTGAGGCTACTACCTTTGTTTTACAAGCTCCAACTTGTTTGAGAGCACCAACTCTCTAGTTTCTCTAGCACCCACTAGAAGGAAGCACCAACTCCCTGAGTGTTCCAGCACCAACTGGATGGAAGCACATACTTCCACTTATACAAGCACCAACTTGCATATAGAAAAATCTATGTTTTCCCAAGCACCACGCTGCCACCCTATTTTTCTAGCCACAACTAGATGGAATCTACAACTCCCAATATTCAAGCACCAACTTGAATATCAGAGGACCACGGTCCTCCCTAGCACCACCCTACCTCCCTAGTTATGAATAAGTGATTAAAAAACAAACAATACAGGTGTCTCAATTCTTACCCCTTCTTTTCTCTTTTGTAATTCTTCTCTGCTTCAAAAATTGTTCTGCAATTCTGCTCTGCTTCATGCTATTCTGCTATTCTGCTCTGCTTCATGCTATTCTGCTATTCCGCTCTTGCTTCTGTCTGTTCAGCAACTGTTACTCATCTCTGAGTTTTATCTCAAGCTCTGCAACCTTTAATTTTACTCTTCTCACCGTTCATCACATTTTTTCGGTTAGAACAGCCAACCTTACACAGTCGCTTCATGTCTCCTTTGATTCACACATGCCTCATCAGTTACACCTCTAATCTTCTTGGGCAAAAACACCTCAGCAACTGAATCGCCAACCGATCAAGAATCATGAATCTGTTTTTCTAACTGAATCGTAACTTATTAATTAACTGTGAAGTGCAATAGTATCCCTCCGATCATACTCAAATTCACCTGCACCGTTGGATTAAATCGGAAAGGTTTTGTGTTTATCTCATATCCCACTCGTTGTGACCAAGCGTTAAACAGAATTTGAATTTCTTGATCTCGCATCTCGGCATTCCTGTGATAAAGGATCTCGACACTCCAAGTCGCGATCGTCGAGACTCCGAGATGGATCTTAGCACCGCTAGCTTCTTCCCCTCACGTGACCACCAGCAGTGACCACAGGTTGCGCCAAAAGGTGTTTCATATTTCGTGAACTTATAAACTTCATCGAGCATGATCAACGATCGAGATCTCCAATGATCCGACGGTCCAGATCTCATCGTTATCTCGCATATCACGATTCCTGTGATGAAGGGTCTTGATGCTCCAAGTTGCAATCATTGAGACTCCGAGATGGAGCTTAACACCACTAGCTTCTTCCCCTCACGTGACCACCAGCGGTGACCACAGGCTGCGCCAAAAGGTGCTTCATATTTCGTGAACTTATAAACTTCATCGAGCCTGATCAACGGTCAATATATCCAATGATCTGACGGTCCAGATCTCATCGCTATTTTGCCACTTCAAGAGCCTTCTTCATACCTGATCAACGGTCCACAATCCTTGGTGATCTGACGGTCCATATCTTTTCATAATCTCGCATATCACGATTCCTGTGATGAAGAGTCTCGATACTCCAAGTTGCGAACGCCGAGATAGAAATTAGCAATTATCTCCTTCCCTTAAGCCTTCGATGATGTGACCTTGAAATATGACCACTCACCAATCAAACGCGCACTTCTCTCCTTTGACATTCCAGTCAGTGAAACGATGATCTTTCGCCATGTGTCCTATGGAACCAACGGTCCAGGTAATATCATGATTTCACCATGTGTCCTTCTTGAATCAACAGTCAAGATCTTATCGCGATGTCACATATCGTGAGTTTGAACCTCTTTCCTTTGGATTTCCCGATCTTTGAAACTCCAAAACAAAACCTTTGTCATTATTTGATTGTTTTCCTCCTTCTGATCTTACACTGCTGATCTTGCCATTATCGCTATGCTACTGATCATGTT
>ML782655.1:163186-176713 GCA_009831015.1 Picea engelmannii
ACCCTATTTTCCCTACTGAGGAACTCAGATTTGAACCAAGAAAATCCTCTCTATTTCTACCCAATTTGATTTCCTAATAATGGTGGTTATAGGTGCTCATTTATCGTACTGTGTGATGCAGGAGCATCGCCCACGTCAGGCGAGCCAGCGCGGAAGCAATTGGACAGTTGGGCACACGCCAGCACAAAATTTTGAATTTTCCCTTGAAGTTGATGCGTCAAATATAAATGAGATCATTTAATGAAGGTGCCTTGGTATATTGTAATCAGACCTCGAGCCATACGCTCTTGTCTGAAGTAGATAGGAGGCATTTAATCTAGTTAATGCAGGTAGATAGAATTTATTTTCTTAGATTAGACAGTTTTAGAGCGCAGGAGGGAAAACGGATATAGACACCCTCATTGTACATTTGTAACATGAGCCAGCATAAGTGAGCAGGAAGAGCATAGTAGAGTAGCAGAGAGCTGTAGAGGAACATCCATGTACAGATCTTGAATTAATAGAAGGAATTGATTCAAATTCATGGTTTTACGTTTTCTCTCTGTGTGTGTGTTGATAATATGCTCATGAATGTTTGTTTTCCTGTTATGCATTTGCTTTGATATGCTGTGCATATGATTTCATGGTTGAGTTTGAAATCTAAAGGAAAGGAGGAATGAGTTTCAATTGTTTCTCTAAATGAACCAGAGGATTCCTGCAAGGAGTGCAGTCGAATTGTCTGCAAGGAGTGCATTGACAGAAGGGTTCAATTAGAGATATATTTTGTTCTCATTTTCTCGAGGGTGCAGTTAGGCACAGTGTCGTGCAAGGAGTGCACAGGCTGATTAAAGATCTGAGGGTTGTGAACCTGAGTAAGGGACTGGAAGACTGTTGCCGCAAGGAGTGCATGCAAGAGGTTTTCCAAGAAGATTGAAATCGTGGAAGAGCTCAGGAGGAGTAGGCCTTCGATTTCACTGAGGGATAAATGCAGGGAAGCTGCTATTGAAAGTCTGAGGGAAGCGTCACAGGTTGGCGAGCAGGTGAACGAGTCTTGGAGAGAGACACTTCTCCATTCCATGGATTGCATAAGGAAGAACGGATGGTTGAAATCCTCTGAGGAGATTTCGCGAAGTGCCAAGGACCGTTAGATCTTGCGGAGGTGCAAGGAGGTTACAGTGGAGAATACCCAAAGGTTAAATTTCACGAGGGGCAGAGTCATTGATCCAAGACACAAGGACCATCGGATCTACATGTGACATCGTGTATAGGAGATTCACAAGTCGAAGCTCCAACTTTGTGCAACACGAATTGCGATACCGCGATCCGCGATATCCCGACGAGTCCTGAACCGTCCATTGGTCAGGGACGCGTGTCAGAAGATCTAAACTAGTCGGGAGTCAGAGAATTGGGGTTTTCAAGAACCAAGTATTCGTGCAGCTCGGAGTCACGAAACACGATATTCCGACGAGAGAGGCGTGTGGGGCCACAGGAGGTGTTGGAGCAAAGGACAGGTGGCACTTTATATCAGAGTTTGGGGAATTGAAAGTCCCGTGCACATAGCAACGGAAATCGCGATATTGCGATACGCGATATCCCGATCGGTACAAGGACAGAGAGGGGACCACTGGGTCAGAGTGGTGAACAGGTGTCGCACCACACTGGAGTATCGGTATATTGGGAATCGGGGATCAGTGAGGAGAGTTGTTTATGTCAACGGAAGTGTCGATTTCCCGATGGGAGAAGTCCTGATAGGAACAGGAAGGCATTGAACCACATCGGGTTTCAGGGATTCAAAAGACCTGAATTCGTGACCACGGGATTCGCGATAACGCGAAGTCTGATTTCCCGATTTGAACAGAGAGATTGTTAAAGAGAATATCTGTGGGTGAGGAAAATTCTCGATAGGGAATTGGTGGAACTTTTTAAGTTCTTTGGGCCAGGAGAGGAAGGTCCTGTGAGCGGACGTGCCCCATGGTGGGTGCGCCTATGTCAAGTGGTATCAGAGAAAAAAAATTTATTTGCTTTCTGTAGCAGAGAAGAAGAAATTCGCCATGCCGCCGAGGAGAAGAGACAGACAATCACCCGATTCAGGGGAGGAAAGGGAAACGCTGAGAGGAAGGGGTAGGCAAGTGCAGAATCTAGAAGTAGAAAGAGAACTGCATAACTTACGCTCTATGATTGTGGACATGGGGATAAGAGAAAGGCGAAAAGCTGATACAGGAGATATCAATGAATCCGAAAATGAAGAGGATGTTGGACATGGAGGAGAAGAAATCCCAGCATAGGATGCAGCAAATGAGCGCTTACTCAAAGTTGTTGCAAGAATGGGTGAAAAGGTGAAGATGGACATTCCAGTTTATGAGGGAAATCTGGATGTAGAAGAGCTTCTAGATTGGATTAGAGCTCTGGACACCTATTTTGACTATGAATATATTGAAGAGGACAAGAAATTCAGGCATGCCATCACAAGATTAAAAGGACATGCAGCCTTGTGGTGGGATGAACTGCAAGCTGACCGGCGTTGCCAAGGTAAGCAGAAAATTAAGAGCTGGGACAGGATGATTGCAAAAATGAAGGCAAAATTCATTCCCATAGATTATCAAATCACTCTGTTCAGGAGGATGCAGAACCTGAGACAGAAGCTGATGACAGTAAAGGAGTATACTGAGGAATTTTACAGGTTGAACATCAGGGCAGGTCATCGCGAAAGCAATGACGAAAAAGTGGCCAGATATATGAATGGCTTGAGATATGAGATTCGGGATGAAATGAGTATGGAAACCATCCGAATGGTGGAAGATGCCTATCAAATGGCTTTGAAAGCAGAAGAGAAGTTGAGGCCGAGGCAGGAGTCAGCCCAAAGACAAATCAGTTGTCCAAGATAAGTACCAAAAGCCCAGGGACGACTGGAAAAGGCCTCAGACTAGAACAGAGAGAGGTGGAAGTTCACAGCGAGGACGATATGCTGAGCAAATAGAACAGCATACTGAGTAGAGAGGAGGATATGTCGATAATAATAGGTTTCCTCGTACTAGAGGTAGAGGAAGAGGAAGAGGTGGAGTAATCACATGCTTCACATGTGGAAAGAATGGGCATAGGTCATTTGAGTGTCCAGAGAAAAAGAAGGATGGAGGAGAGACTCACATCGCTGAGGCACAGAGGCAAGATGTTGAGGCAGAATATGCTGAAGGCGGATGGTCACTGGTGATGCGAAAAATCCTTTTGACGCCAGAGAAGGAGATGGAGAATTCAGCGCAGAGAAACAATCTTTTCAAAACTGCTTGCAAAACCACGGACAGGGTATGCCAGGTTATCGTGGACAGTGGTAGCACAGATAATCTCATTTCAACCGAGATGGTAGAGAAGATGGAGCTAGAGACAATTGATCACCCGAGTCCATACAAAGTTTCATGGCTACAGAAGGGACACCAGGTAAATGTCACTAAACAGTGTTTAGTTGAATTCAAAATAGGAGGGTATAATGATAAAATACTCTGTGATGTTATCCTTATGGATGTCTGTCATTTATTGCTGGGCAGACCATGGCAATATGACAGGAACATAGTTCATGATGGAAGGATGAACACATACGCCCTGGAGAAGAATGGGAGAACCCATATGTTGCATCCAATTGAGGATAAAGAGGTGAAGCCGGAAGTAAGCAATATTGTACTTCTCATGAGTGGGAAGGAGCTTCTTACGGAAGTAAAGAAGAAGGAAGATCCACAATTATTCGTGGTCAGGAAACCAAAAGTTGTTTTGACCAGCACGAGAGTGGACGATTTGCCAAGAGAAATTCAAGAGCTCTTGGAAGAGTTCACTGACATCATGGTAGACGAATTACCTCATTCATTGTCGCCGATGAGGAGTGTGAGTCATCACATAGACCTTGTACCAGGAGCTAGTTTACCAAACAAAGCAGTGTACAGATTGACACCACAAGAGAATGAAGAAGTCAAAAGACAAGTCCAGGATTTGCTGGACAAAGGTTTGGTCAGGGAAAGCTTGAGTCCATGTGTTGTTCCAACAGTACTCAGTCCGAAGAAAGACGGAGGCTGGAAGATGTGCACTGATTCAAGAGCCATTAACAAGATAACTATCAGGTATAGATTCCCATTGCCAAGAATGGATGATCTGATGGATTGCTTAAGTGGGGCAAAAAAAAATTCAAAGATAGATTTGAAGAGTGGATATCATCAGATTTGTATGAGAGAAGGTGATGAATGGAAAACAGCATTCAAGACAAATGAAGGTTTGTATGAATGGCTTGTTATGCCATTTCATTTAACAAATGCACCAAGTACCTTTATGAGGTTGATGAATGAAGTCCTGAAGGAATTCATCGAAAAATTTGTCATCGTATATCTCGATGATATACTGATTTTCAGTAAAACAGATGTTGAACATCTGAAGCATTTAGCTATCGTGATGAAGAGGTTACAGCAAGAGAAGTTGTTGATAAACATGAAGAAGTCCTCATTCATGAAGACAGGACTCATTTATTTGGGGTTTGTTATATCTGCAAATGAGCTGAGGATGGATCCAGATAAGGTGGAGGTAATTAAAAATTGGTCGTCACCGAGAAATATTTTTGAGGTGAGGAGTTTTCATGGGTTGGCTAGTTTCTACCGAAAATTCATCAGGAATTTCAGTGGAATTAGTGCAACGATGATGGATACAGTGAAGAAAAGACACAAATCTTTTCACTGGACTAAAGAGGCTGAAAAGAATTTCAATTTGTTGAAACGAAAGATTACGGAACAACCAATTATGGTGTTGCCGGATTTTCAAAAGACATTTCAGGTGAAATGTGATGCAAGTGGGTTTGCCATAGGAGCGGTCTTGAGCCAAGATGACAGGCCGATTGCATATTTCAGCGAGAAGCTGAATGAGGCAAAAGAGAAATATTCCACATATGATAAGGAATTCTATGCCATCATACAGGCATTAAAGAAATGGAGGCACTATCTGATTCCAAGGGAATTTGTTTTATATAGTGATAACCATGCATTGCAATATGTAACTCAACAGGAGAAGTTGAATCAGAGGCATGTTAAGTGGGTCGAATACATGCATAATTTTACATTTGTAATTAAGCATATTTCGGGTACTGCTAACAAAGTGGTTGATGCTTTGAGCAGAAAATGTTTACTGATGCAGGAATTCAAAGTCAGGACGTTAGGTTTTGATGATCTTAAAGATATGTATGCAGTTGATCAGGATTTCAGGGAAGCGTATGGAGCAGCTGAGAACCCAGTTCTCAGAGACAGAAGCCAGTGGATAGAGTACATGATCCAGGACGGGTTGTTGTTCAAAATCAATCAATTGTGCATTCTGAAATGCTCCATGAGGGAGAATTTGTTAAAAGAAAAACACAGCGGAGGCTTGGCAGGGCATTTTGGTCACGACAAGACGTTTGCAAAGCTGAGCGAAGCATATTTTTGGCCAAGGATGCGAGCGGATGTCAATAAATTTGTAGACAGGTGCAGGATTTGTCAGCATTCAAAGGGCAAGAAGCAGAATGCAGGACTCTATCAACCATTTCCCATACCTGAGAAACCATGGGATGAGATTAGTATGGATTTTGTATTGGGATTACCAAGGACGCAAAGAGGATTTGATTTAGTCTTTGTGGTAGTCGACAAGTTTTCCAAGATGGCACATTTTATCCCATGCCAGAAAACCAGTGATGCGACTCATATCGCAAATCTGTTTTTCAAAGAGGTCGTTCGACTTCACGGCTTACCCAGAAGTATTGTTTCAGACAGAGATACAAAGTTCTTAGGGCACTTTTGGAGGACACTGTGGAAGAAAATGGGAACTAACTTGATGTTTAGTTCTGCTTATCATCCGCAGACGCATGGACAGACAGAGGTGGTGAACAGAAGTCTAGGAGACTTGCTGAGAAGCTTGGTGATGGAGCACCATGGCAGTTGGGACAATGTATTGCCGCAGGCAAAATTTGCGTATAACGACTCAGTGAACAGGAGCACAGGTAAAATTCCATTTCAGATTGTGTATGGCACGCGGCCGAGAGGAGTTTCTAAACTGAGAAATTCAGAACAGACTGCGACTAACAACGCTAGTGCAGAAGAATTCGCTGAGGCGATGAAAGAACTTCACAGCAAGGTGAAGGAGAGGTTGTAGAAAACAAGCCAGGAGTATAAGCGTAGAGTCAATCAGCATCGGAGACAACTTCAGTTCGAGTTTGGTGAATTAGTTTTAGCACACTTGAGGAAAGAAAATTTCCCGAGGGGAACATACAATAAGCTGAAAATGAAGAAAATCGGGCCATGTAAGGTCTTGAAGAAAATTGGAGAGAATGCTTATGAAATTGAGTTACCGGATGGGATCGGAATATCTCTGACATTCAACATCGCAGATTTATATCCATATAAAGCTAAGGAAGTAGGAACAGAATGTGAACAGCCAGGGGTTCAGTGGCAGAAGCAGATGTCGATTGCAGAGAAGCCGCAGATGGAGAACATATTGGACAAGAGAGTCAGTAAGAAGACCAGAAGAAAAGAATACTTTGAATATTTGGTCAAGTGGAAGGGTCATCCAGTTGAAGATGTCAGCTGGGAGACTGAAGCAGAGATCCAGAAGCATGGACGAACCATGAGGGAGCTCATGGATAGGAGCCCATGAATATTTTCAAGCAAGGGAGTATGATGCAGGAGCATCGCCCACGTCAGGCGAGACAGCGCGGAAGCAATTGGATAGTTGGGCACACGCCAGCACAAAATTTTAAATTTTCCCTTGAAGTTGATGCGCCAAATATAAATGAGATCATTTAATGAAGGCGCCTTGGTATATTGTAATCAAACCTCGAGCCATACACTCTTGTCTGAAGTAGATAGGAGGCATTTAATCTAGTTAATGCATGTAGATAGAATTTATTTTCTTAGATTAGACAATTTTAGAATGCAGGAGGGAAAACGGATATAGACACCCTCATTGTACATTTGTAACATGAACCAGCATAAGTGAGCAGGAAGAGAATAGTAGAGTAGGAGAGAGTTGTAGAGGAACATCCATGTACAGATCTTGAATTAATAGAAGGAATTGATTCAGATTCATGGTTTTACGTTTTCTCTGTGTGTGTGTGTTGATAATATGCTCATGAATGTTTGTTTTCCTGTTATGCATTTGCTTTGATATGTTGTGCATATGATTTCATGGTTGAGTTTGAAATCTAAAGGAAAGGAGGAATGAGTTTCAATTGTTTCTCTAAATGAACCAGAGGATTCCTGCAAGGAGTGCAGTCGAATTGTCCGCAAGGAGTGCATTGACAGAAGGGTTCAATTAGAGATAGCTTTTGTTCTCATTTTCTCGAGGGTGCAGTTAGGCATAGTGCCGTGCAAGGAGTGCACGGGCTGATTAAAGGTCTCAGGGTTGCGAACCTGAGTAAAGGACTGGAAGATTGTTGCCACAAGGAGTGCGTGCAAGAGGTTTTCCAAGAAGATTGAAATCGTGGAAGATCTCAGGAGGAGTAGGCCTTCAATTTCACTGAGGGATAAACGCAGGGAAGCTGCTATTGAAATTCTGAGGGAAGCGTCACAGGTTGGCGAGCAGGTGAACGAGTCTCGAAGAGAGACACTTCTCCATTCCGTGGATTACATAAGGAAGAACGGACGGTCGAAATCCTCTGAGGAGATTTCGCAAAGTGCCGGTGACCGTTAGATCTTGCGGAGGTGCAAGGAGGTTACAGTGGAGAATACCCAAAGGTTAAATTTCACGAGGGGTAGAGTCGTCGATCCAAGACACAAGGACCGTCGTATCTACACGTGACATTGTGTATCGGGGATTCGCAAGTCGAAGCTCCAACTTTGTGCAACACGAATTGCGATACCACGATCCGCGATATCCCGACGAGTCCTGAACCGTCCATTGGTCAGGGACGCGTGTCAGAAGATCTAAACTAGTTGGGAGTCGGAGAATTGGGGTTTTCAAGAACCAAGTATTCGTGCAGCTCGGAATCGTGAAACGTGATATTCCGACGAGAGAGGCGTGTGGGGCCACAGGAGGTGTTGGAGCAGAGGAATCGGTATATCGGGAATCGGGGATCAGTGAGGAGAGTTGTTTATGTCAACGGAAGTGTCGATTTCCCGACGGGAGAAGTCCCGATAGGAACAGGAAGGCATTGAACCACATCGGGTTTCGGGGATTCAAAAGACCCAAATTCGTGACCATGGGATTCACGATAACGCGAAGTCCGATTTCTCGATTTGAACAGAGAGATTGTTAAAGAGAATATCTGTGGGTGAGGAAAATTCCCGATAGGCAATTGGTGGAACTTTTTAAGTTCTTTGGGCCAGGAGAGGAAGGTCCTATGAGCGGATTTGCCCCACGGTGGGTGCGCCTGCGTCACTATGCAACCTAAAGAAGGAAGGAAAGAACAAGGGGGAGAAGCAAAATGATCCCACTACCACTTTTTGATGTTATCAGGGACAATATTCGTGTGCATGATCTTGATGGAATAGGACAAATGAACGAGATTGGGAGGGATTCCTGAGTTGGCATGTATGTGTTGGCCTCACAATCACCTCACCCGGTGAGTTACTCCCATTTCAAAAGAAAGAAAAAGCATTGAAGAAGCATACAAAGTGCAAGATACCAGATATAATAAATATGCAGAACAGAAATAAAATGCTAGAAATGGAAAAATAACAGTAATATATCCGGCATAATCTCCACAATAACATAGAAATGATATAAGAACAACAACAGAAATAGCACTTTGATTCAGAAAGCAATGTTCACAGGCCTCTTCGAGGGGGCAACCTCCAATCGAGCAGTGCTCTGTTACAATAATCTCCAAGCTAGGGTTTTCATACCCTCGACCCTTATTTATACTAAATATGTTTATCAAGAGAAGCATCTAGAGGAAGATCCTTCTAGAAGCAGAAGCTTCTATTAGGTCTTCTTACATCCGCCTTATTCTATTTTATTGAAAGACCTTATTAATATTGACCTTTATTACATCCGAATATATTGATCTACCTATGTGCGGGTTAGGACCCTAACATGTTCGCCCCCTTAAAAACAGCCTTGTCCTCAAGGCTTGAGATGAGGAAACTGCTGCAGAATGGTAGTTGGTTCCCAAGTGGCATCTGTTGGATTCGTATCTTTCCACTGGACTAGCACTTCCTTGATGGTTCTCCGACACAGGCAACGCTCACGCTGGTCCAAAACTGCTTCTGGTTGTAGCCAAATGGATCCTTCTTCAGCTAACTCGGGAAGGTTGGTTTGAATTTGGCACCTCGTTCCAATCACCTTCTTTAAGAATGAAACATGGAAAACTGGATGTATCTTCGACTGACTAGGCAGAGCTAACTGATATGCAACTTGTCCCACATGCTTGAGAACTGCATAAGGACCATAAAATTTGGGCACTAACTTCTGACAATGCTCGGCCTTGAGGGAAGTTTGCT
The DNA here is from genome assembly GCA_009831015.1 of Picea engelmannii. Lineage (NCBI taxonomy): Eukaryota > Viridiplantae > Streptophyta > Pinopsida > Pinales > Pinaceae > Picea > Picea engelmannii. Next base: position 172,600 of record ML782655.1, read on the forward strand.
TGTAGGGTTGCAGTTGCAGAAACACCTGATCCCCTTCTGCAAATTGACGTTCAGAGCGACCTTGATTTGCTTGTTGCTTCATGCGATTTTGTGCCATGACCAAGTTCTCTTTAAGGGTACGAAGAATATCCTCTCAAACTATAAGTGTTTGGTCAACCGCGTGGACCTTCGATGTACACGGTAAGTATGAGAGAACTGAAGGTGGCTTCTATCCATATACCGCTTCAAAATTAGTCATGCGAGTAGTTGTATGGTAGGAAGTGTTGTACCACCATTCGGCTAGGGGTAGCCATTGAGCCCACTGATGTTGTTTTTCAAAGGCAAAACACCTCAGATATGTTTCCAAACACTTGTTGACAACTTCTGTTTGACCATCAGTCTGGGGATAATAAGTTGTGCTAAGATGCAATTGGGTGCCCTGGAGCTTAAACAGTTCTTGCCAAAAATTGCTTGTGAAAGTTGGGTCACGATCAGAAACAATAGAGTGCGGCATGCCATGAAGCTTGAAGACCTGGTCCATGAAAAGTTGAGCCACCGTGGATGCAGTAAATGTTGGAAATATTGTCATTGATGGCAAAGGATGAGGCAAAGGAAGAAGAAGAGTTTTTCATGTATAGTTGAGTTTTGGATGGGCGCGTATGATCGCTGAAGCAGATACCCGACATCCGTCAAATCTGCAGAAGTTGCGCAGAGGTTAAGCGCAGGAGTAGGGATGCAGAAGAAGTGATCTGAGCATTTAGATTGGAAGCAGATACCCGTCAGTCACTGGATCTGTAGAAGGTACACGAAGGTTAAGCCTCAGGAGGAACGCAAAGAGGGAGAATAGATATGAGCCGTAGGATCTGAGAAGAAAACCCGACAGCCATCGGATTTGTAAGAGTCGCATAGGGGTTAAGTCCTACTGTGCAGAGGAGAAATCCTGGACAAGTCATCGGGATATTGGAGGGAGAATCCTAGCCATTGATCTGGGAAGGACATGCATCAGCATTCTGGAGAGGCATTGGGAAATCGGGGATCCCGGTGACAAGTGAGTCGAGACATCAAAAGTCTCGAAATCCCGGAGGAATAGGGACCGTCCATCTGCAAGGACAGGTGGAAAAGGATCAGGCGTCGTCGGAGCTTTGCTCATTGGAGAATCGAGAATCGGAGTTTCACGAGTCCCGTGATCAATTACAACAAAAACCCCGAAATCACGATGAAAGAAATCCTGACTGAACTTGAACTGTCAGATCAACATGTGATCTAGACCATTGATCCAACTCACGACAGTAGACCACGTCAGCTAGGGACACATGGCACAACCAGGTAATGACAGGTGTCAGGCAGATTAAACAATTCAGGCACATGTAAGTCACAAATCAGAGTGACACGTGTCAGTATTTAACACGTGTCAAACCACGTGTGACGTCAGCAGAGTATCGGGGATCGAGGATCGGGACTTTGGAATGTCAAAATATCTTGACAACGAAAACCCCGAAATCGCGATACGCGATATCCCGATAGGAGAGTCGTGTGGGCCACAGGTGGAACTAGTGGTGGACAGGTGTCAGCAACCTGGGAATAGTCGGCATCGGGATATCGGAGATCCCTGGAGCAAGGAGTTCGTGCACTTTGAAGTCGTGAACCGCGAAACCCTGATCAGTGGGGAACAGTTGCCATCACAACAGAGGAAGAGACCAGGAACCATCGGTGGACAGGTGCATCGTGGTATTGAAAACCCCGATCAGTGGGGGCCAGCTGCCAGTATGAAAGGAGCGTCGGGATTTGGACGATCAGGAATCACGCGGGTGTATGCATTGAGGCATCACAAACCCCGTAGCCCCGACGGGGTAAAGATGTGGTCACGGAGTGACGGTCACGTTGACCGGGAGCCAAGCTCAGGAGGGCTAGTGTATGAAAATGACGAAACCCGAAAGGCGCACGTAAGTGTAATTCAAATTTTTATGTGGGACCCGATTTCCCCAGAGCAATAAATACAAACCCAGGTCAATAGGGATCATGGGAGCGGTGAACGTTTTTCACCCATGGTCTTAAGAAGGGGTCAATGCCCGTTTTCTAAGTGTGTATCGGCAGGGCAAAGTAGAGCAGTTGTTGCAGTCATGTGTCCAGGCTGCAGGAAGGTTTGAGGTGGGAGGAACCTCATTGTGGCAGTTGGGTGGTAGATCTACATTGACAGAGAGTTCTCTGCAGTGGGTTTAGTAACTAGAAGAGCATAGGCATCATCTCCAGGTTTATTGTCTTGTATAATAAGTGTTTAGGAGACTTTTGCAGCTGCCTTGCAGTCAGTAGATCTGTGTTTCCTTTAGAGATAATTGCAGTTGTTGTCATAGCCACTAGAAAATTTTGTATTGATGTGATTTATGGATACAAGTATTAATAAGATGCCATAATTGTCTCTTCTAAAAGAAGATGATGGCCAGTGCATAGAACACATGTGAATCCAGGGTTGAAATTGCCCGATCCAGTGTGAAAATAGATGAAACGTGGTCAGCAGTGAGTCTGAGGGTTAAAGCCTTCAGTAGAAGCATCCTACCAGTAGAAACTGGTGCTATCTTTAGGGGTTTGAAGCTCCCTTCCAGGAAAGGCTGGTAAACGAGAGAAGGTTGGAGCCTTCTATAGGTAGAAGCCTGCGTACTAGTATGAGTCTGCACTAGTACAATGTTGTAAAATGTTTTCTTAATAATAATTATTGAAGACAGAGACAACAGCAGCGGTGGTTTTCTCCCGATTTGGGTTTCCACCTTAAATCCTGGTTTTCATGTGTCTTACTCATGTGTGTTGGTTTATTCATTATCTATTGCACTGAATTACTGCTTAATAGACATCTGATGAATGAAGAAATTCATAATAAGATCTCTGAATGCACTCTTGTTTTCTTAAGATGACACAATAGCTGGTCTCTACAAAGTAGCCTAAGGTTCTCAGTGAAAGAAAAGAGAAAACCAATTGACTGCTCTAAATACTAATTCACCCCCCCCCCTCTCAGTATTTCTCAACAGTAAATGGGTGTTGAAGAGCACAAAAATGAGAATACTTGGAAAGGCGATCCACAACCACCATTATGACTGATTTATTCCCCGATTTGGGTAAGCTGGTAATAAAGTCCATAGAGATATCCTTCCAAATAGCCGGTGGAATCAGAAGCGGTTGTAGTGTGCCCGGAGATTTGACTATTTCGACCTTGTTGCGTTGACACACCTCACATTCAGCGACAAAATTATGGATGTCTTGTTTCATACCATCCCAGAAAAAAGAACCTTTGACTCTGTCATATGTTTTGGTGAACCCTGAGTGCCTCGTTGTGGGTGTAGCATGAAGCTCAGAAAGTATCGTGGATTTAAGCTTTGATTGTTTACTTAAATACAAATGGCCTTTGTATCGAAGCTCATCCTAGAGCCAAGAGTACCCTGAGGGATCTAGAGCCTTGGTCTGCAATTGTTGGATCAGATGCGAACTTTTGGGATCTTGAAGCCATTCCTAGCACACAGCTTGGAGCCAATCGGGTACAATGAAGGAAAGACAAAAAAGGGATCCTTCTTCTTCATATTTTTGGGACAGTGCATCTACCACTACATTGTCTTTTCCCTTCTTGTAAATTATCTCATAATCATAACCAAAGAGCTTAGTCACCCATTTTTGTTGCTCCTGGGAGGAAATGCGTTGTTCCAGAAAGTACATGAGGCTTTGATGGTTGGTCTTGATTTGGAAGCGTTTCCCCAAGAGATAAGGGCGCCACAGATCAACGGCATGCAGAATAGCAAACATTTCCTTTTCATAAATGGGTTTGCCCAGATTCCTTTCAGACAATTGCTTGCTGGTGAAGGCCAAAGGTCGACCGTCTTGCATAAGGACAGCGCCAATTCCTTTCCCTGAGGCATCACATTTCGACAAAAAATTCTTTATGAAATCAGGAAGGGCTAGAACTGGAGTGGTGCACATGGTCGTCTTCAAGGTTTGAAAAGCTTGACCAGCGGCTGGAGTCCAAGTGAAAGAGTTCTTTTTTAGGAGAGCAGTGAGAGGTGCTGCAATCTTTTCGTAGTTCTTAACAAACTTGCGATAATACCCTGTTAAGCCTAGAAATCCATGCAAGATTTTGAGAGTCTTTGGGTGCGGC
>ML782655.1:176763-186788 GCA_009831015.1 Picea engelmannii
CTTGCATAGCTTCAATCTTTTTTGGATCCACCCTGACACCATCCTTGCCAACCAGATGACCCAAGTATTCTACTTCTGAGGCACCAAAAGCACATTTAGACTGTTTCAGGAAAAGTTGGTGTTGGGAGAGGAGATGGAGAACTCGATCCACATGAGTAAGATGGTTTATCTAGGTTTTGCTATAGATGAGGATATCATCAAAGAAAACTAAGACAAAATGATGGAGAAAGGGATGGAAGACATGATTCATGAGGCTTTGGAAGGTGGAGGGTGTTATCACTCCAAGAAACTCCTTAGGGTTGTAGACTAAGGATGCTTGGTAACTTAAGAAAATAATGTGTAGGTATGCTTGGAACAATGGGATCACTCAATGATTAATGTAATAGACAACTCATCATACATTCAAATGAAACAGTGCATTTAGAAAACAATAATCAGATCAGATATCTTTAAAGGAGAGGATGAAGAACACTAATCTTGATTGCCAAATACAACTAGGTGTACGGCTTAATGCAAGATAGTAAKAAATCCTTCACTTCAAGTCTATGAGCTCAATAAAGAGATAACAGTCTTTAAAAGCTAAGATAAACTGAAATAAAGTACAGAAAAAGGATGCATGAATATTTCTGATATTGAAAGCAAAAGGAGACTGTAATTTTATTATCCAATAAGAGTCTATATAGTAGCACAAAATGTATTCCCAGTTTGAACCCTTGTCTCTTAGAAAATATAGGCATTTATAGCCTTTTACAATCAGTTTTTAAGATCCTGAAAACTTGGATCTGTATCTAAAAATAGAAAATAAAACTAACTAAGGTAATCGATAACAAAGACTAGTTGCTAAAACTCGAACTATCTTCTATATCAATCTTTGACATCTGTACTTCATCAGCTTCCGGACTCTGTTGTGTCATGGAAAGGTAAAGGCAGCTGTCTTCTGTAGCTGGATTTCTTCAATTAATCATAATCGAAACTTTAGGTGACCGATTTAGCATTTGGTCTTCAAAATCTCCACGAATCTCTGATGCTAAGTGTTTCCTGACTAAGTGGTTAATCCTTTGATGCTCTTGAACTTCTTTAAATACTTGAAAATCGCCTTGCTCCAGCTTTAGCTTTCAAAAAATTTGTTTTGTGCTTTCACCAGCTAATTTGCCTTATGATCCGCTGGTTAGCTGGTGAAAGCTCTGCCTTTCACCAGCGAACTAGTCGTAAATTTACCCTTTGCGCTGGTGAAAGTTTTGTCTTGGCCAAAAGGAAACTTCCACCTCCAAAACTGTTGTTTTATCAAAAAATTTGTGTGTCTCTGCTTTATCTCCTTGCATATTCAAAGCAACCTGGGCTAGTACTTGTAGATCTGGATGTGACTTATGCTTCTGCTTCAATTTCCTAATTTTCCTCTTAAGTCATTTTGCGAACCACCATAAACTGTTATAATCTTTGGTGATTTTCTTCTTTCTCTTTTTGTCTTTGACACTTTCACGAGCCAACTTCTCAAATGTTGCATTTGTCTCTGCAAAATTGTTAGACAGAGTTTTGTATCTTGCCTTGATTACTCTTTCTAAAACCTCCTGTTGAGCAATCACTTCCTTTAGTTGCTTAATTTTTTGTGATTTCTTTGATTTTTTTCTCTTTGATGTTTCACCTTCATCAGTGGGAGTAAAAGTCTCACAATCCTATGCAAATTCCATGGAGTGTTTAGGGATTTTAATGGCTGGACTTTCATCTTCTTGCTCTGGCTCTATTTCTGAGTCTGTGTATGGTAGATTTAGAATATTTGTCTTCTTTTCTGTAGGTTGCTCTGAAGTGGTTTCAAAATCTAATTTTTTCTTTGATCTGTGAGAATTTATGCTGGAAATCCTATCTTCTGGTGGTCCTGGAAGAGTTCTCCTCTTCCTCGAGCTGCTCTGAGGAGTTAATTGCTTTTTCCCAGCTCTCTTCTGCTCATTCATGGGATGAGTTTGGGTTTCAAAGCCTTCCCAAAAAAGAAAATTTTGCCAAGTCCTTCCTCTTTGTCTTAGTTCTTCTAGAATTATCAATTTGATCAGGCCGAAATGACAAAGAGTGTTTTTCATACTTAGAGGTTCAGCCCTAATCTTTTTACATACTTTGGTTAGGCTTTTATGAAAGAAGAAAGGTAAATTCAGGAGAGTTTTCCCTGTGAAATGATCTAAGAGCTTGAAATTATATAGCATCAGCTTGTCATACCTGCCTTCTGAGGTTATATAGAGTTGAATTCATTTGAACGGGTCTTTCCATTCATCCTCCAAATGAGAAACTGGCATGCTTTTCTTCCATGTGACATTTCTGAATTCTGCCTTAAGATATGCTCTGAAATTGAGATTCTTGGTTGATGTTGTCTTAAACCAACTCTAGCCTGATCTAGGTAAGTTGGTTGTTGTGGCAATGGTGGCTTCATCAACTATCATTTCTAAAGAACCTAGATAGGCTTTGTTTCCATCATACAATTTAGCAAACGCTTCAGTTGTAGTTTGGTGGCAACCATTCTATAACTTTTCAACATAACCCATGCAGCCTACGTCTGAGAAACGGTTTTGCACCTCTGGATGTTCTTGTAAAAAAGACAGATTGTCTAATTCTTTCCTCAACAATGAACCACTTCGTTTCCTTGCCATCTGTAACTCAAACCCCAGACAATTTTGCAAACAAAGTCACTGTATTTTGTTGATTGAGCCAAGGTTTGGCGTCGGTGAAAACTCTCGGTGTTGCCTTTCAAATATGAAACCATAACATATTTCCTGTGGACAATGTGTGTTGAGAATATGAAGTGTCAATTTGATGTCGCCGGCTGAGTAGTACTGCTCCTTTACCTGTGATGATGAATGTGAATTTGTCATCTCCAATGCCATTATCTCGTGAAGCATGCATTCACGAACACGAACCGCTATGATATCTTATTTAGACGTGCATAACAGAATCCTCATCATTATTTGCTTTCACCAGTTCCTTATAATGATTATGTGACGTGTGTCGAGCATGTCATCTTTTGATTTCTGAAAACGTGGAGGAAAAACACGTGTTTCGTGCTTTCACCAGCTAACTATCTGCGGGAAAGTACTCCTTAACTGTTGAAAATCGCCGCTTTCACCATCTAATCATCAACCTTGCAACACGCGTTAGCTGTTGAAAATATTTTCATGAAATTTTATAGAAAAGACCTTTATGGATCAACTTATTTCTAAGGTATGAATTTAAAACCTAAGTTTTGACACTATAAGAAATTAAAAACAAATGGAGAAAACTACAGATAACCATGCTATCAACCACAAAATGAAACCATAGTGACTGATTCATTTTGGGAGCTAACATTTGGCTCCAACTAGGATGGATACCTCCCTGTGAGGTCACCAAGAACGTAGTTAGACTCAGTAGCCTTTATTACAATTTGAAAATTTGAAAAATAGTTTTTCTCAATATCATTGGGCATGGAGTTATTCAAGTGATAAAAACAAAGAAAACAGAACTGAAAAGAATATGTATAAGTAAAACAGGGCTTTAAGAAAAGCCTTATGAAAAATAGGTCTTTAGAAAGCGCCCGTTGAAAGGGCCACCTGCTACTTCCTCGCCTGCAAGATTTTGGAGAACAAAGGTATTGTTCTGTTGAACTGTTGTTATGACGAAAGGACCTACCCAGAGAGCATCAAATTTGTTGTGTTTCCCCTTCTCTTTCCTTGTTGCATCCCATTTTAAGACTATTTCCCTTGTTTTGAAAATATTTGATTTGACTTTCTTGTCGAAAATCTTCGTCATCTTTCCTTGGTGTAATTTTGTCTTTTCCAAAAGATGCTCTCTATCTTGCTGCAACTCTACCAAATTATGGATTCTCTGAGTTAAATCACTTGGTTCAGAGTCAGCTTCTTGTAAAAACTTTGCAACTAGCAGTGCAAGTTGAACAGGAAATATGGCTTGAGTACCATATACCAACTTGAAGGGGGATGTACCAATTGATTTTTTACTTGTAACCATGTCAGCCCACAAAGAAAATTTTAGCTTGGAATCCCAACCTCTAGTATTTTGTTCAAGTAGCTTCTTTATAATTATGACTAAACTCTTATTTGATGGCTCAGCTAAGCCATTTCCTTGTGGATAGTAAGCAGTGGAATGTACTAGCTGAATTCCCAGCTCTTCACATAGTTTTACCAAGTGCTTATCTTTGAATGTAGCAGCGTTATCAGTGACTATTCTCTTAGGGAAACCAAATCTGGTGAATATGTTTTCTTGCAGAAAAATAATGATGACAGTATGATTGGCGTTCCTAGTAGGAATAGCCTCAATCCACTTTGTAAAATAATCGGTGGCAACAAGGATCCATCTGTGCTGACTACTAGAAGGCGGGTGAATCTCACCTATGAAGTCTAGACCCCATTGTTGGAAGAGACCTATGACCACTATAGGTCTGAGGGGAAGAGATTTCAGTTGTTGTTTGCCTTCAAATCTTTGGCACTTGTCACATGTTCTCACAAACTCACACACATCTGAAAATAAGGATGGCCAGTAATAACCAGATCTTAAGATTTTATGTGTGGTAGTCTTCCAATAGTGATGTCCTCTGCATTCACTATTATGGAACTCAATCATGACCTTAGCTGCTTCCTCTTGGTTTATGCACCTCAATAATAAACCTATTGGATTTTTCTAGAACAATAAGTTGCCATTGATGCAAAAATTCATGGCTTTGAGCTTTAAAGCCCTTCCTTGTGTTTTTGTCAAATCTGAAGGGACTGATAAAGTTTGCAGAAAATGAATAATGTGATTGTACCATTTGCAATTAGCTAGGTGAGCTGAGACCTGCATTTCCTCACTTCTTTTATCCTCTGAATATTGAACATTATCTGCATTAACACTTACCAAATTTATTTCGAGCAGTTTACAATTTTCTTCTACAAGAAGTTTGGCAAGGCCTTGACCTTTCACAAGTTTTGTCGGTTTAATTTCAACATCAAATTCAATTAACTTTGTTATCCACTTACTCCTTTTCCCATCTATGTCGGGTTGTATAAGCACATCTTTAGCTAAACTGGAGGGTACGTAAGCTATTACCTTGGCTTGAAGGATGTAAACTCTGAAAGCTTTTAATGACTTGATAAGTGCATATGATTGTTTCTCCAATAATTCATACTTCACCTCTACATCCCTCAATATGTTATTGAAGAAGGCAACCAGTTGCTCCTGATCATCGGCATTTCTCTACAAGAGTACTGCTGCAATTGTATCTTTTGAAGCAAATGAAAAGATATAAAATTCCTTGGCGAAGACGGGGCTGATCAAAACAGGGGTTGTCGTAATGGCTTCCTTGATAGCATTGATTGAGTGTTTGGCTTCTTCAGTCCATTTTACTTCGGAGTTCTTTCTTAACATAGCAGTAATATGCTTTGTGAGTTCTGCAAAGTTTTCTATAGACCTCCTGATAAAGTTTATAGTCCCAAGGAAAGACTGAATGTCCTTCTTTGATCTAGGAAGAGACAGATTTTTAATTGCTTCTACTCTTTTTGGGTCGATTTTCACCCCATCAGCTGAAACAATATGTCCAAGTAATTTCTCTTCCTTAAGTGAAAAATTTGATTTTTTTGGATTAAGAGAAATGCCATACCTTCGACATTTTAGGAATGTCTTTTTTAAGTGTTGCAAATGATGTTCATGGCTGCTCGAAAAAACAATGATATCATTAAGATATATCAGGACAAATTTATCTTTCTCCCCAACGAAAGAAATGTCCATCGCCCTTTGGAATGTCGCTCCTGCATTCATCAATCCGAAAGGCATCTTTTCGTACATAAATGTACCCCATGGAGTAGTAAAGGCGGTCTTTTCTTTATTGTCCGGATGGACAGCAATATGGTTGTATCCAGAAAACCCATCAATAAAAGACATCAGCTTTGATCCTGACACCTTCTGCAAAATATGTTCCATTTTGGGCAGAGGGTAGTTGTCCTTCCTAGAGCACTTATTCAAATTTCTGAAGTCCATGCAGAGTCTGATATCTCCATTCTTCTTTCTGATCGGCACAAGATTTGCAATCCATTCTGAATATCTGAGAGGTATGATAATGCGGGCATCCAATAGTTTCTTGATTTCCCTTTCCATTGTAGGCAGCAACAAAGGATTAAAAGATCTAAGTTTCTACCTAAATGGTTTGGTATATTTGTTTAAGGGGATCTTATGCTGAATTACCTCTGTGTCGAAAGTCTTCAAGTCATCATATTGCCAAGCAAAGATGTCAGCAAACTCCTTTAGCAATTCCCCATAATTAGCCTTTTGTTTTTCAGTCAAATGTGAAGCTAAGTTGACATACTTAGGATCCTGTTCACTGGCTACATTATACTGCAAAACTTCTGAATCTTTTTCCCCTTTTTCCAATTTGACAACTACATCATTGTTATCAAAAAGCCTTTCTAAAGGGACCAAACCTTTAGGAATTCTGTTGGTGGACATCTGTACTATTTCATGTGCTGCGATTTTGCTTCTGAATTTTGGCTTCTCAATTTCATCATCATGTTCATTCTCCTAATCAATTTGCAAGTCTACAAACTCATTTATTACTGCAAGAAATCTAGTGAGTTCAGCATTGTCTTCGAAAACCTTCCAAAATTTTACATTATCAGGGAGGGATGGCCTATACTTAACTTGAATTTTGTAATTCAATTTATGAGGTAGAGGAGGTATGAAAGCACAAGCTGACACAGCTAATGAATCAGCCAAATCATTCATTGCTCTGGGTACATATGAAATTTTAAAATCTGCAAAAGTATGAATCGCCCTCAAAACTTCGTCTCTAAATGCTTTCAGCCTGACATGTTTTGCTTGAAAGGACTTATTTACTTGCTGAATGATTAAATCTGTGTCTCTGAATACATGTAATCTTTTAATCTCCATCTCTTTTGTTGCATTTAACCCCAAAAGTAGTGCCTCATACTCTGCAATATTGTTAGTCACTTTAAAATCAAGTTTAAAGGACAAATGAGAAGTTTTCTTAGAAGGGGAAATCAATACCACCCCTAATCCTGCTAATTCTTTGGTACAAGCACCATCAAAGAACATGGTCCAAAGATCATCCTCTGCTGCTTCTGTGGACTGAACTGCGGGCTTTCTAAGTAGCAATGCATCTGGTAATGAATCATCAATTTGTAAAATACAAGATCCCATACCTGTGTCAACAGAATAGATAGGATGATTGGATGGATTTTGTTCGTCACTGATTACATATGCTAGATGTGATTCCTTGTATAACCTTCTATTTACCCCTCCAAAAATAGGGATAGTAGCGTAGGAGAGATCCATTTTGAGAGTGCCACCTAGCCTCTTCATCCACAATCTTGATAACAGACATCCAAATTTAGGTGGTATGTCTACCACTACTATATCCATAACCATAGTCTTCATGGACACTTGGGTTAAAGTTACAGCCAAGTCCTTGATCATTCTGAGACATCTGACTTTTCGAGAGTCAAAAGAGAAAATATCGTGGTAAGACTTGGTGATCTCTAGCCCAAGCTCATCCATGACTGCCTTTGGCATTAAATTGTGAGAAGCACCAGAGTCCAACAAACAGTTATGTAATGTTTTCTCATGAATATTTAGAGAGATGTAAAAGGGAGGACAGTTTTCATCTCTATATTCTATCATTTGGCCCAGAGTAATGGTTGGCTTTTCATCATATATGTTGAGAATATCAGCAGAAGGGGATATTGATTTGGGATCCAGAGTTTTGAGGATATCCTTTTTGAATATTTCATTTTTCATTAACTCAACCAGAGGAATGGGAATTTTAATTTTTTGTATTTCAGCCTCAAAATTGAAAGAATATGGGACTTTATCAGAGACTTTATCAAAGAATTTTACCTCATTTAAAGGATCTTTATGAATGCTTTGTTGTTCAACAGGGGCTTGACTTTCCGGAATTTGTTGCTTGACAGGGGTAGCAGTCTTCTTTGGAGGAGTTGATGCTTTTGCTTTTGAGGGATCTGTTTGTTGATTCTCCGATGTCTGATCTTTTTGCTTAACAGGGGCTGTGCTCTTTTCAGGAGAGGCTGTTGCATTCTGTTGGGTAGTATCAGACTTAGATCAGAGATTATATCTATTCTTATCTTCCGTCCTAAAAATGCCATCATCGGTAGAATTATCCTCTGTCTGTTCAGTCATCAATGCCTCTTCGTAGTCATGTTGTGTCAGATAAGATTTCCCTGTTTCTTCTCCAACACAATGAATATTATCTTCTCCATCTTCTTGATAATCACCTTCATCTTCATCCATCACGACATTCTGAAGAGGGGCCTTTATTCTCTGATATTCAGTAGGATTCTTTTCTCTTTGCAAAACCTGCGTTGGCTGATTATTTCTTATGAAGTTGTTAGGATTTTGATTTCCTACCTGCATAATCATAAGTGCCCCTTCTCTTTATAGGCTGCTTATTTTCAATCTTGAGCTTAGATATCTCAGAGGTTAGAGACTCTAACATCTTAGCCATTTTATCTAACTTTGGGTCAGCACTTGATGAAGAAGAAGCTTCATTCCTTGGCCTTCTCCTATCAGAATTTCCCTTTAGATTTTGAGAGGCTAAAATATTTGATTCCACCTCAAGGGCAGCATCTTGCATCAGAGATAGTGTAGGTGACCTCCTTTCTCTCAACAATAAACAAAACTCTGAGTCAAAAGCATCAGAATATGTGATTTTGGCAGAAGCATTTGAAGGTTTTATCTTTGCTGGTATTTTACTATACATCCAGTTAAACCTTTTAGTGAAACCAGATACTAACTCACCATTTTGTTTCCTTAGAGTTCCAAATTATGTTATTTAGTATACAAAATCTCTTCTATCACCCCAGTGTTTCAAGAAGGTATCATCCAATTGCTCAATTCCAGCTATGGAACCAGCAGGGAATTCGTTGAACCATTTCCTAGTATGGCCATCTAAGCTTTGGACAAAAACTCGTGTCCAAACATCTTCCTCTTCAATATTAAGGTTTTCAGCATAACTGTAGAAAGCCTCAATATGTTCTTCAGCAGACACATCACCTTCACCTGTGAATTTGGGCATATACTTTTGATAGTCTCCTGTCGGCATAGCTGATACTGGGTTTGGCAATATAAGTGGTGCATACCTAGCAGCTAGGATATGTTGCATCTTAGTCAAAGGTGGTGGTGCAACCATAATAATCAGGGGTGAGAGAGGTGATAGTTTCTTTTTGAGTCTTCAACACTGGGGGAATGTGAAGGAGGTGAATCTTCTAATGGGAAAGAGGTCTGATATGAGGCTCTGTAAAAATTTGCAAGCTGTCCAGCTAAGTTTTCTTCACCTTTAGCAGACAGCTCTTGAAGAAGATGTTCAACAGCAAGGAGGCTAGTATAAATGTTTAAATGATCTTCTTTCTGCTATGAATGAAAAGACTCAAGAGAAGAAGAACTATGATTTCTTTCCAAAGTTTTGGATGCCTTTTCAATCAATTTTGAATATGTCAATTTATCATCATTGCTATTTTCCTGTTGATAAAAAGGAGTTTGTTCTTCTAAAGTATTTACAATTGTTTTTTCATCAGTACTCTTGGAAAACAATTCAAATTTTTCTGTTGTAGATTTTCCATAACTAAAGAGAGGATTACCTTTTGTATCTGATTTTGAGGCTTGACCCTGAATTGTCTTTCCTCTCCTGAGAGTTAGTTCTGGATTGGGCACTGGTGTGATAGGTGATTCTTGAGGATTTTCCCTAGTACTGATCCTCTTAGGAGCCAGGATGAACTTGTGGAGTCGCCATATAGATAATTACAACCAATAAAACATCTAATCTTTGTCTATCATCAAATATCAGCTCTGTGTCGTATCCCAGGAAGGAAGAACTTAAATTTCGTTTCCCCGGCAACGGCGCCAATTTGTTATCACTCCAAGAAACTCCTTAGGGTTGTAGACTAAGGATGCTTGGTAACTTAAGAAAATAATGTGTAGGTATGCTTGGAACAATGGGATCACTCAATTATTAATGTAATAGACAACTCATCATACATTCAAATGAAACA
>ML782655.1:209959-226688 GCA_009831015.1 Picea engelmannii
AGAATCTAGGAATAGATCAGGATATAAAGAATAAAAGGAATCAGAAATAAGCAGATGAAAAGAATCTCTTGAACTATGATACTCAACAATGGTATTCTCAAAACAATTCTCTTCACTTTCTTTAAAACTCTTACTCTGTTTTGCTGACGAATTTCTCAACATAATATGATCATCTGGATTTGCCTTTTGTGTGATAGATAATTCAAAATTTATGTGACCAACATCTATTCTTCCCTGTGAACAAAGTGCATTTTGAGGATGAAGGTTTAAAGTTTCTTCTTCTAGTTGCATAAATTCTTCTCTAATCAGTTTCATAGGAGTAATAGAACATTCAAGACGATTTTCGTCGCTTAAGTGTTCTTCAATGACTGATTTCAAATGTTGATTAGAGCATGAGTTAAAAGAATGAGGATATTCACCTTGAGCCATTAATGAATCTTCTTCCATGCTGGTCATAGACTGAAAATACAATGATTCAAAGGAAAAACCAGTTTGGTTGTCAATAAGAACCTGGTCAATAGATTCTGCCTCCCTAGCTTGTTCAACATTGTCGGAAGGATCCTTCTCTTCTTGCGAAGAGAATTGTTCTTGCAGTTGAGTGATAGGATTTGCAATTAGTTCTTCATTCGTGATTGAACATGACTGGATGGAAGGGATGGAAGCATCATAGAAGAGATTTAATGCCAATGACATGTCATCGAGATTAAATTTACAGAGGATATGATAGACTCTTGTCAAAAATTCTTCTGAAGATGAATCGTCATTGATTAGCGAAGTATGAAATTCTTCACATAATTGATCAAAATCATAAATTTCAAAAGCATATAGAAACTCATCTACAAATTGAAACCAATCAAAAATGTGACATGCTGGAAAGGATTCAAACCAATGTTTGATTCGACCTCTAAAAGTAAAAGCGAACAGTCTGCATAAAACTCCTAAATCTGAGATGTCATGTTTGATGCATTTGCACCAAAACTTGCTAAGGTGGTCTTTAGCAGATATATTGCCTCCACCATCAAAGGTGAGTTTGGACATGCATGAGACTGTCTCATTGGAAACATCGGGTAATGAGAAGTTGAAAGCATGTTCCAACACGGTGATTTGGGGAGCCATGGGGAAATTGAATAGATTTAAAATAAAGGCTCCTACAAGGCCATCTTGTCAGTCGGCCCTCCTTCTAGCGCCATTTGTAGGCGAATGAAAATACACGCTCGCCAACTGGAAGTGTGGATCCGGTCTGGGGTTGTCTAAATAACCCAAGCCGTTTGGGATGACCCACCCTAACGGATTTAGTGGCTCCGTTGGCCAATCTAAGTCCTAGGAAAACAAAAGAAAACTATACTAAGAAACTAATCTAAATAAAAACAATAACTAAAACTAACTAAAAAAAAAAAAAACTGAAATATCTATATATATTTACAATCTACTATCTATACTATACAGCAATAATTCTATAAAATTAAATGTTCAATTATCAACAGAACTACAAATGTACAATATTTACAGGTTACAAATTTAAATGAAAACCTGGAAAAATCATTTGTAAACTGTCCTAAGACATCAAAACTAACTTTTTTGATCTTTTATAATTTTATGAGAAGGAAATTAAATAAAAACTACATAAGCTAAGAAACTAAATAATAATTCTAACTATAAATATGAACTATATATATCTATCTAAACTACTTAAATAACTTAATAAACTAACCTGTAATAACGCTTTCCAATTTGTCCTGTGTAAAGTATTCAATTCAGCTGTTCGATGGGAGGAAACCCGCACCAGATTCTTCACAGGCTTCTCGTAAACAAGAAGCAGCAGTGCTCTTTTGAGTATAAATAACAGAACAAACAAGACATAAAATTGACAGCAATCTTATGATTTACAAATCGTCGCAGTTAGATAAATCTGTGTGCAAGGATTTGTACAGAATAGTTCAATTAACGAAGAAGATAAACCTTTATTCATTAAACTGAAACAGAGTAATTGTTGTACTAAAAGAAATAAGAGACGTCAGATATGGACAACATGTAAATCAAATCACATCAACATGCAATGAATCATGATAGCTAAAGTAGTCGATGACTAATTGCAAATTGATATGAATAAAACTTGAAACAAAAGTTTGATATATTGAAAGCTAAAGCTATTACAAGACATCAACTTTCATCCCAGTCTGTATCGTTATAAATCCATAGTCTGGTTCTCCCAACAGTGATGATGATGATGATGGCTCTTACAAAAAATAAATGAGTTTATAAAGACCACAGGATAAAACATCCCTGTGGGAATTATCAAAACAGTTTTACAAAAAATCTGGGAATAATCTCCCAAGTCCCTATTTTTTGCCTATGACTAACAATTGAAAACTATATCTAAACTACTACAGCATGTCCAATTTGTTAATGAAATTCGTAGGTACCTGGGCAACTCGGTCATGATAGTTTTGAATTGACAAAGGTCGTTGTTGCTTCGACATTCCTGAAGACAATCGAACCAGTGGTTTTTTGTTTCTTCTCATTGGCTTGTAGCCTGTAGTTCTCCTTCGCCAACACTGTCACCCGTTCCTCTAACGACTTGATCTTTGATTGCAACAAGGGAACGTCGGTGTAATAACGCTCTAGCCAAGAATTACATTGGATACATGATGGTTGATTGGGCTTCAGCATCACAGGCGGGGGTTTGTTCAAGTTACCAGGGGTTTCCTTGTGCAGCTTGATTCCCGGGTAATTAGGGTCATTTTTTGAGGAACGGAGGTAACTTAGAGACATAGTCATAGGGTTTCGTAGAGCATAGGCCATGCGAATAGGGGTATTCCTCAGCTAGGAAACGCTCAATATCGGAGTCCAGGTCCTCGCTCAACACTATGGGATTTTGGTCGACGCTTGGCTTGGGTTTATTCCTAGCACGTCTCGATATCCATCGAGCATTTTTCTTCCCTTTACTGTTGACAGTAGTATCACTTCTACCTTTCTTCCTCACAGGCTTCTTTATGACCTCAGTCTTTTCTTTAGTACAGGGGTTGGCTATGGTATCGGGTAGGTCGATGTCAGGGAAATCTGAGGGTTTGACAGGGGGTAGAAGGATATGAAATGGCACGGCTAGCCCAACCAAAGTTTCAGCAACCACAAACTTGTCCTCTTGGACAGACTCAGGAGTGGCAAAACCATTCCTAGATAAGAAGGCCTGCCAACTATCACCATGAAGGATCAAATGATAGACGATTATAACTTTGATCAAGCCATGATGAAAAAGGCTGCTATCATCCTTCTCACGCTTGAATCTCTTAGACATCTTGTAAAGACTACGCAAGAAGTAATGCGGCATGTTCAAAGGGTAGCCTATAGAGTTCATCAATAACCGAAGATGATACAAAAATACCAAGCCATAATGACCTTCACAGGTCACAAACTGTTTAACAATTGCCAAAAGATCGTGCCACCTAGGTTTGAGGGTGGTGATAGGCATACCTTTATCACAGGAAACAACCTTCCTTGATGTGAATAATAGAGGCCATGGCACCTCGTCTACTTTAGAATTTTTAAACCACCTTTGCCCTGTGGCTAGTAGTCCTGTAGCCGAGCTTACGAATTCCTCATTGAGCTCGAGCTGTATGTCTCCCACCTTAGCCCTACATCTGTCGAAGGTGAGGGAGAATTGTTGGGCAACCGAAAGGTTGAAACCCTCAAACCTCTGTATAAACACCATCCAACCACTATTTTCTAAATCTTTGAGAGCATTATCGAATAGCAACAGAGTTTGGCTACCGTTTGGCTCTATGCGCACCACCGGTGACATGGACGGAGGCACACAGTGAGCAGAGTGAGTGGGAAAGGGTTTGGATAGGGTATACGCAGGGTCGAAAGGCTCACAGGCTTACCCAAAAACTAACAGAGGTGACCCGGGATAGGGGGAAGGCATTAATGCCCGAATGTGCGAGAGTGGTAGAGCTAGCTCAGCCCATGCAAAATAGTCATTTCCCAATGTACAACCGACGGCGCATATAGCGATCCAAATCACCATTGCATATGTTAAAAACCATGTCATTCAAACAATTAATGTATGGTAAGTCGACCCAAAAATTCGTATAAGTATAGCGTTTGCATAGTTTTAAAACCAAAACAATGATTCGAAATTAACACCAAGGGTTCGATCATATCAAAAATGTGTTCTATGAAATGATTATACCAAGGTTCTAACCACAACGTTAATGTGTTTTCATGAAACCAATGTGTCAAAGAAATCAATGAAAGAGTATAGAACATCAAAACACCAATGTATCAAAAACTCGATCATAAGGATATCATCACAGTCTTGTAAAAACGAAGTCATATTAACAATTAAAGAATGCCAAATGAGTAAAGATCTTGAAGCCTTGCCAACTGTGCAACTATAATTAAATTGGGAATGGAATGAACACATAGACAAGAATGACCATAATAATGCAGTGACGATTTAAATGTGACTTCGAAATCAAATTTTTCACGCTTGCAGTCGTGAAAACGAGAACCAAGATAAGTGTGCAAATGCGCAAAATAATAGTGTCGTTTTATTCAAAGATTGTGATGAAGATCAAGGTTCGCAAGACACTGGTGTAGGCAGCTTATAAGGACAGTATCAAAAAGTGAATTGGCTACCAACAGGTGCGAACTCTTTCTAAAGCAAGGAAAAAGATGAATTCTCTATGCTTCTAGAAGGGAATCTTCTAGAAGGATGAGATGGCATTCGAATGGTTATCTTAGTAATGGATTCCCTAATATTTTGGGATCATTCTTATCCAAGTAACTAATTCATTCTCTCCTATATAGTGAGGGAATTCTCATGGAAAAGGTTAAGCAAGATTCATTGGAGAATTGGTGAAAGAATTGTGTGAAGGACTGAAGCTACAGCAGCTTGGAGACTCCAGCAAGTTTATCCAAAGGAGTTGATCTTCTTCATACAAGTGAGCAAGTGTGTGTGTCGAATCCAAGGGCCATCGAAATGAAGTTTGCGATATCAAGGCTCAGGTTGTAATCTTTACTTTCCATTAATATGATACAGTAGCATGTCCCTTTCCCATAAAGCTAATTCCACTATATTGTATAATTCCTTGATCATATACATAGATTGATTGTTGAATAGATTGTGCTTTCTTCACTTTGGTTGGTTTGTGTTGTCTTGGTCTTGGCTGCACAAGAGCACTGAGGTGAAGCGGGAGAAACAAAGACCATAGGAAGCGATCATAAGGTATGTTATTTATTCTTGCCTCCTATTTAAGTCGATGGTTTGAATCTAGGGAAAGAGTCATGTTCTGTCTTGCTTTGTTCTAGATCCAGGTGGATCTAGGGAGATCGGTTAGTGTCTACACCTACGGATTTATCCAATAACAAAATTGGCGACTCCATTGGGGACAATCCCATTTTCTTTGTGGATTTTGGTGTTTTTTTGTGGCCATTTTCTCTGGTTTCACTTTTCTCCTGTCCTATCAATCTCTGAGTCTTCAGGATATCCTGATAGACCCTCTGGGTCCAGAGGCCTTTTTTAATTTTGCTTCATTTTCCAAAATTTTGATTATGTTCAGACATTTTCGCATTGTACTTCATTGCAGCCTGTGAGAATAGGTAGAGTTTGCACTCTGCCTTTAGGTTTCAGTGCGAGGTTCTCGCACCCTGCTCAAGGGTCACCTGCGAGAATCAGTGATTCTCGCACTGTGTAATATTGCCTACCTGCGAACTCCATTTTTCAAATTTTTGGATTTTAGTTTTGGTATTTTCAACTGTCCAGATCAGTTTGATTGCCTCATAAGAGTTTCTTGGACCATTGATTGATATCTTTCTTGTCTTCATTTGCATGCATGAACAGTCTTAGGATTTCAAGGCTTTTCTTGTCTTCATTTGCATGCATGAACAGTCTTAGGATTTCAAGGCTTTTCTTGTCATTTGTGTCTTGACTTTCGTTTCTTGACTTTTCTTGGCAAAACCATTCTCTCTGACTTCAGAATCTGAGTGTGTTTGATTAGTTAAGAACCAGTGATTGGTTGGAAGTTGAGTCCTTGGTTTTTTCTCATTTGCTTATTGGTGCTAAAAATCATTTTCTTTTGCATTTGAAAAGACTAAATTGGTTTGCTCTTTATTTTTGTTTTCGTTGAAAGAGTGGATTGGGTGTTTATCATTGCTTGTTCATTTGGTTTTTTATTTTCTGTACTCTCGCTGTCATAGTGTGGGTCCTTTTTGAAAAGTGAACAAAAAGTTTTTCTTTCAAAAAATTCTTTTCATTTTAGGAAACATTGAAAATCGAATTTTTGAGATTGTTGAAATATTTGGAAAAGACACAATAGCGAATTGTCATTTGATAAGTGATTGTTTGCATTTGCATTTTAAAGGAATTTTTGCATTTTAGTTCAAGGGTGATTTGGAAAACTTTCTCTCTCTCCCATACATAGGATTCATTGAACGAAAAGTGATATATTTCATTCTCATCCTTGCATTGTTGCGTCAGAGTCATACAACATAAGTTTCACTTCCGTTTCCTTTGAGTAAACAACAGCTCTTAATAACACTGCATAATCATAAAATTTCTCTAGTAACTCTTTTCTAGGGCTCTATTACACCAACATTTAGCTAGGCTAGCGCTTTGGAGTAGGAAGAGAGATACACTCTCCAAAATCACAAAACACACAATAGCATCTTGTGTTAGGGAGTGTTAAATTCCATTTGCAACATCTTGTCCTAGGAAGCCCTTCTCACACAAGGGTCAAACACTAGGTCACATTGATATTGGCAGTGTTACTCACCCTGCTTTGTTGATATCGGTGTAGCGATTGCACGTATTACGGGGATCACTCGGAGGTATACCCACAATGATGAGTGGAAGCCTTTTGAGTTGATTTCGGGCTAGATACCCTGCCCTTGTGTGTGGATCAGACTGTCGACTGTCCCCCTGGGCTTCATTGTTGTTGGTGGTGACCTTAGTGGCCTATCTCTCTAGGTTCTTACCCGAGGTGACTGTGGAGGGGAAAGTCTTCACAATACCTAGAATTGACGTTGACCAAACTCACTCGGGCTCCTTGGAGGGTATACCCACGATTATGTGTGGGAGCTTACACTAGGGTGTAAGTCCGTTAAGCAGGTCGTCAGCGTAACTTTTCCAACTTAGCCCCGCCCCTTCTCGTCTCGTTGTTGCGATGTTGGATTTCATCACCAACTAGTGGCTTCGAACTTAGAAGGTCTTGTTTGCTTGGTTTTGCTTCCTCAATTTTGTTTACTAGCGCGTGTTGTCTGTTTCTCGAAGTTGACTATAGGATTTTCTTCGCAAAGTTTGTCACTCGTTTACAATAGCTTCTCCATGTCGTTCACGTAGAATGCAAGGTTTATCTCCAGAGCATCTGGAAGGTTCTCAACCCTTGCTCACAAGCACACCTGGAGGCTCTCCTCGACAGAGTGAAGTCCCAGTCGTCACCACACCACAAGTGGAACGCACTGACTCTCTAGAACATTTTCGAATTACAAACACTCGAGAGGACTTTTGACTTAACCCCGATTCTGAGAGACGTTATATGCGATCATACTCTTCCGGAGACTTAATTGTTATGTATTCTGGATCTCCGACTGGACCCTTTGCAAGTATAGAAGGCCAAGATCCTTTTTGGTCTACAGGTGTTTTTAGACGAGACCTTTTTGGTCCAGGTTCACCTGTCATTTCTGAGATCAACCCTCCTGTGATTTCTGAAATCTTTGATACAGAGACAACACCGGTGACTACCACTTATCACTTTACTGTACCTGCCGAAATGGCCCATCTTGCAACTACTACGAGTGTTTCCACCAGGTTACATGCGGTTAGTCTTGCTCCCATCCACACACTGTGCACGCCCAACGTCAATCCGACACTACCACCTGGATATCGTGCATTGAATGCTACCATTGCTACTCCTGCGCAAACACCATCCGGTTCTCCTAGTGGTCCTTCTTCTTCTGGGCAATTTATTCCCAATTTTGTCCCAACACTCCCTCAATTTCCTTTTGGAGGACCTTCTTCGTCTTCTACTGGAAATCCTAATCCTAGTGGTGCTATTCTGTCATTCACTCCAACTTATCAGCTTCCGATTAGTGGACAATCTGATCAAGGTAGTACAACTCAACCCCCTCTTAGTTGGAAAATGCCAATTGGAACATTGCCTTCAATTGGTACACCACCTCCAATGGGAGGGGCAACCCCACCTTATGGACAGAACATACCACCATCCTTGGCTCAGTATTGGAATCAGTTAATCCAAAATCCTCCTCAATTGACTGGGGGGCAGCAGTTTCCAGCTACATCTGTCACACCCCCTAGCATGGGCCAACCATATCCCGGTTCGTTCAATCCCATTTGGAGGTCGAATGCTCAAACTCAAGCCTCTGTTCCAAGGTATAATCCGATGAGCTACTATCATGTGCAGCCACCACCGAATATGCCTGGATCTTCACATTATATGCAGACTACTTATGGGCCTATTGGTTTGCCGACAGGGCTTCCTCCCCAAAGCCACCAGTACCCGCAGGTGAATCGACAGTTACCCTTTCTTTCCACTTTGGATCTTCCATATTTGTATAGGATTTTAAATGATCCTATTCGTCACTCTCCCCAATGGCCTATTATTCCAGCCAAGCTTCCCTCGGACATTCCTAAATTCGACGACAAAGTGGGAGAGGACCCAAATAATCACGTTATGACTTTTCACCTATGGTGTTCATCCAACTCATTGATGGATGACTTTATTCGTTTACATTTTTTTCAACGAACCCTTACCGGTTCTGCTACGAAGTGGTATATCGAATTTCCACGAGGTTTCTTCTCTGATTTCAACACCCTAGCTATGGCTTTCCTTACGCATTACCAGTTACCGATCCGTTATGATACCAGGACTGAGATTTTGAATTCCTTCAAACAGACTAAAGGCACTCATATATCGGATCATATCCATGAGTGGCGAAGGAGACAACGTCTCATTAAACTTGAACTCCCGGGTCAGTTATTGGCAGAATGGTTTACAAAATCATTTGTGAACGAAATTGGTAAGGACGTTGCCATGGGTGGTGTTGTCACAGAAGAGCAGGCTATAAGTCGTGCTCAATATCTTGATCTCGTTTATTCACAAATTGGAACTCTTTATGATTTACTACCTGATTTACCTCGTCCTAATGCTTCCATCACTTCAACTACTCCAGCTGCCTCGCATGCGGTTGATGGTGTGATTGGTACTGCTCAAACTCAATCACATTTTGTTTCAAGCACAACCCCTAAATCTACTTCTTCTAATGTTCAAAATGCTCTGTCTCCTACCACTCCCACCAACAAAACTTCTGAGGTAAATGTTGTCCAATCTACCCCAGCCGGTAAAAACAAATCTAAAAAGGGGAGAGGTAAGAATAAGGAGGGAAAAAATAATAATCAAGCAGAGCAAACTAAAACCACTCCTGTTGAAGATCGGGATAAGCACAAACCCCGATACCCTTGCCTTATCTATGGTGACGATCACTACACGAAGGATTGTCCATGACGTGTCGAGGTCACTAAGTTCCTTCAGGGAGCTCCGAAACCAACTCCATTGGTTGTCTTGTCCCAACCCTTCCCGTCTCAACAATAGGCTCAGTTGGTCATCCATGACCAACCCTCGTCTTCTACCACCTCTTATGTTTTGATGTGTACTGGTGATTCTAAGCAGAACAATGTTGCGCTCACTACTCGAGCCAAAGATTATTCTTCAGCTAAGGAGAAGGTTGACAATTTACCCCCTTCTTTGGTACAATATTCTCCCACAACTCCACCTAACAACGGTCCTCTTCATATCGAATGACCGAGCCTTGACACAGTTCTGTGACCCCCCCCTAAGGGTGTCGTTCAGAAAACGGCTTTCAATCCTCATGCTCGTGCAGCCCAGAACTACAGCATTGTTGAAGATCTAGCCCAGGCACCTTCTGCGATGTCAGCCCTTGAAGTTTTTCAGTCTTGTCCCACACAACGGAAGGCACTATTGAAAGCTATCGGTGGAATTGACCCAACGAATACCAATTTCATAGTCTTTGACTTGGAAGATCACATTCCAAGGTTACCCCCTCAACTCGCGTTCCAGATACAGGTTGTTGTCTCTGACAAGAACATTTTTCGAACTGTTATCGACGAGGGTGCCTCGATGTGTGTAATGTCTCTTGCTTGTTGGAAATCCATTGGCTCTCCTCCCTTGAATGAATCACAAAACACTCTTAAAGCCTTCAATGGCTCTGGTTTTAAGCCCTACGGTGTTCTTCCTTCATTGCCCATCACGTTAAAAGGTAAAATGGTCCAAGTCGAAGTGGAAGTCTTTGACACTCCTCTTGATTATAATCTTTTACTTGGTCGTAGCTGGATCGATTCCATGCGCGCCGTTGTGTTGACACTTTTCCGTGTAGTACGTTTCCCTCATCACGGAAAGGTTGTTACCATCGACCAACTTGCCTTCTTTAATTCTGATACCCGTACTGGCAACGTGCCATTTATTGCTAAAACCCCACCGGGTTATGATAACGTCGGTGTAGGCCTTTTAAAGGACTCCTTGTTAATGGGTACTTTTCCCATTCCACCGCCCGATGTTCCACACTTGTTCGTTGCTTCTATCAACATGATCTCCATCGTGCCTCATGAACTTCCTGCATATCACGACCCTTGGATTGTCCCTGACCCTGGAGATCATCTTCGTTTCGGTGATGCAATGTCGTTAAGTCTAGTTGAATCTGCCTATCAGGCCATTCAATCGACAACACCTTCTACCCCCTCTCTTGACGAGTTTTCTCCCGATCCTTTTCATGTTATTTTTCCCACTGACGAGATGATCATGTCCATCATGGAGGACACCCCTTGGGATGATGGACATCATCGTTCCATACTTTTTCTGGAGCAACATACTCTTGAGAAATACCAACGGATTTCGACTTCGTCGACCGTTGTTGTCATCTCGACGGTTCCCGCAACTACACACGATGTGTTTGCTGAAGGGAACTTAAGTAATATCTCACCCACGATTCCCATTGACATATCCATTAAACCTGGGATTGTTGAAAATGTCCATATTGGAGCTTCGTGTTCCCCTGCCAAGATAGTCACCTATACGTCTCTATTCAAAGATTTTTGTGACATCTTCACTTGGAGCTATGAAGAGATGCCAGGTATCGACCCTGCGATTGTTGTACATGAGATAAAGACATACCCCAGAGCTAAACCTGTTCGACAACGCCTTCATCCAATTCACCCACGTAAAGCGGCTGCTATCAAGCTCGAAGTTGAGAAACTTCTGAAAGCCGGCTTTATTTATCCGGTGGCTCTTACAGAATGGGTTTCCAATCCTCTCCCGATGACAAAAAAGAAGGCACCATTTGTGTTTGCGTTGATTATAGGGATATTAACAAAGCTTCTCCCAAAGACAACTTTCCTACCCCTTTTGTCGATCAAATTGTCGATGGCTGCGTCGGAAGTGAAATCTTCTCTCTCATGGATGGTTTCTCTGGCTATAATCAAATTAACATTGCTCCCGAGGATCAACATAAGACTGTCTTTATTTGTCCCTGGGGTACTTTTGCCTATCGAAAACTTCCTTTCGGTCTCAAGAATGTTGGTGCAACATTTCAACGTGCTATGTCTTATTCTTTTCATGATATCAAGAATATCGTTCAACCCTATTTGGACGATTTACCCGCTCATTCTATGCGTAGAGTCGATCACCCTACCCACCTCCGGGCTATTTTCGTTCATTGTCGGTTCTACCGGATACGTTTAAATCCTCATAAGTGCATTTTCTGTGTGGAATCTGGTCGTCTTCTAGGTTTTATCGTTTCGCGTCAAGGGATCCGGGTGGATCCTTTGAAGGTTGAGGCAATCCTTAATCTCCCTCCTCCTTCTACACTGCGCCTGTTGCAAAGTTTGCAGGGGAAAGAAAACTTTCTCCGTCGTTTTATCCCTAATTATGGCGATATCACTCATGGTTTTACGCGGCTACTAAAGAAAGATTCAGAGTTCGTCTGGGATACCATTGCCAACAATGCTTTTGAAGCTTTAAACTTGTCCCTAACGCGAGCTCCGCTTCTCTTTCCTCCCGATTACAGTCGCGATTATTTTCTTTATCTTGCTGCCTCGGAGTACACTATTGGCATGGTTCTCATGCAAGAGGATGATGCACACGATGAACATGTTATTTACTACTTGAGTCGAAGTCTCACACCAACTGAAATCAAGTATCAACATGTCGAAAAACTGGCCTTGGTTGTCGTTCAAGCCGTCCAACGCTTCCGGCACTATATCCTCTCACGCAAGACTACGGTGATTTCTCATTGCAACCCTATGCAACATATTTTGACACGTCAATTGCTAGGGGGAAAATACTCCAAATGGATTGTGATACTCCAGGAGTTTGACTTGAAATTCGACCGCGCCAAGTCCAAGAAATCCTTAGTTTTTGCTGAGTTGATATGTGATTTTCCTCACTCTGCAACGGAAAATGTAGCAGTTGATTCATTACCCGATGAATCTCTTTTCCTTATTAGTACTGATGATATTTGGTATGGGGATATCATTATATATCTCCAAACCCAGAATTTTCGGCCTACTTTGTCTAGTACTGAACGTCATCGCATACGCTATCAAGCTCGTCAGTACATTATCCTCGGGGATACTCTTTACCGTTGGGGGATTGACTCTATTTTTCGACGTTGTCTAACGTTCGACGAAGCCGAGACAGCTCTGAATGACTGTCATTCCGGAGCATGTGGTGGTCATATGTCTGGGTATGCTACTGCCCAAAAGATCTTACGCGTAGGGTATTTTTGGCCTTCATTGTTTAATGACTGCATCACCGCTATTCAGAAATTCCATGCCTGCCAGACCTATAATCAAAAAATTTGGTCACATCCTGCTCCTCTTCACCCTATGGTCTCAATTGGTCCTTTCTCGAAATGGAGCATTGATTTCATGACATGTCACCCTCACTCGGCCGGGGGGCATGGTTACATCATTGTAGTTGTTGATTACTTTACGAAATGGGCCGAGGCGATGCCGACATTCGACAATACTGGAAATACTATAGCTTTGTTTCTTTTTAACCACGTCATAACTTGTTTTGGTGTTCCCCAAGCTATCGTCACTGATCACGGTAGCCACTTTAGGAATTTTATGATGTCTGAACTTACGGAAAAGTTGGGTCTTCGCCATGATAACTCAATGCCCTATTATCCACAAGCTAATGGTCAAGTCAAAGTGATTAACAAAGTTCTCATAACTATGCTTTGACGAATGATAGGGATTCATAAAACAAGTTGGCACACAATGTTGTTTTCGGCATTGTGGGCGTACCGGACATCTGTCAAGTCCGCTACTGGGTTTACGCCTTTTCGGTTAGTCTATGGTGTGGAAGCCATTCTTCCTATAGAATGCGAGATACCCTCTCTGAAGCTAGTTGTTGACCTCCTACCCAACACTTCTGTTGAAGAAGAACGTCTATTATATCTTATGCGATTAGACGAAACTCGACGTGACGCCACTCTAGTGATAGAAGCCCAGAAGAAACGTGTCAAGGCCCAATATGACAAGCATGTCAAGCCTCATGTTTTCTCCAAAGGTGATCTTGTTCTTCTCTATGAACAGGATCGAGATGTGTTAGGAGATGGGAAATTCTAACCCATGTGGCGAGGTCCTTATATTGTTCGCCGAGTTTTGGAAAAAGGATCATATGAGTTGGTAGATTACGATGGTATCCCTTTGAGTGAACCCAGGAATGGGTTGTACTTGAAGAAGTACTATGCATAAATCATATGTGCACAAGTACTTGTATTTTAATGTATCATACTTTGTGTGTGTTACTATAGTTTTCTTTTGTCGTTATCTGGTCTATGCCCTTATTTGACGTTGTGTTTGATTTCCAGATGTCGGAGTCTTCGCTACACTATATTGGCTTCGCGGATGGTGCTAGCCGTAGTACTCAAAACCTTGCTTCCGCTGCATGGGCAATATATGCCCCAACAAACGAACTTGTATCTTTACGAGGTGTGTGCCTCGGTCGTGCGACCAACAACATTGCAGAGTATAGCATCGTTATTGAATTATTGGTTGATGCTATCTCGCCCGGAATTCGTCATTTGGTTGTGTGACTTGACTCGCAAATTGTAGTACTACAGTTAAGTAACATCTACTCTATTCGAAGTCCTACTTTGTTATGGGTGTATTTGCAAATTCGCCTCTTGGAACGTTATTTTGATCACATTGAATATCAACATATTCCTAGATGTCTAAATACATTAACAGATGCATTGGCTAATTATGTATTGGAAAGACATTTGAATCATTTATAAATCAATCACATCAATATTCACACAATATAAGGTAAACCGATAGAAGTCGTCTGTATATATAACGATATAAAAGAGTTTTTTACAAAAAGTTTGTCCGAAGACCAAAATGTCAAAATCTGAAGCTCATAGCTTCTACAAAGTGACGTCATGGATGACTTTCATGGTAACACACGACTTCCCTAGCAACCCTACGGAGCAGTCGACTCATTGATGTTGATACCCCTACAGTATGACGCTGATCGCGTCGTGGGACCTCTTCCAGAGTCATGTCTGGAATGTCTGCAGTCAGGCCCTCTAGATTATGTTCCACCACTTGATAATCCTCAGCATACTGTGGTGTTGCCGCTACCTCTCCTCGCCGCTAGATGGGAGAAGTGCCAGGAGGTCTGTAAGGTCCAACATTTGTGTTATCAACAAATGATTTTGTATTAGTCTTTGGACGAACGTATAAAACAAAAAAACATTTGAATATGATAAAAATTCAAAAACATTTAAAAAGAGAAAATGTGTGTACTTCGTACCAAGGTCACCCCACTGAGCATCCTCTGGCAGTGCTAAATCCGGATCTCCTCAGAAATCCAAACCGACATAAGCATAGTCGTCAACCATCAACAGTTGTGGTTGAAGCCAGTCAAAGAAAGTATCATCATACTTGATGATCGGTCCTGCTATGTGCCGAGCCATAAGCCAACACCATCTCAGCATCCTTGGATCCCTGGGACCCTGTATATTCCATTCAACCTGCAACCTCAGTAATGGGACCCTCTCGAGGAAGAAGGACACCAACAAAGATCCATACCCAAATTGCTTCAGGTTGTCGCGTCTGCACTTGGTCAATTGCTTTTTTATACTGCGAAGCACAGCATCTGCCCAGTTGAACACTCGAGGCTCAGTACACTCAATAGCATACTGGAAGTAACTCTATAATGCCATGTGAGGAGCAGAACTCCCAGCCATCTGCACTATGGTGAATAGGATAGTACAAGGGTCAAATATCGTACCCCCCAGATAGCTACTTTTCCTTTCTTTCTCTCAGCCTCGGGAACGCAGTGTATACGGCAGTACTCACTCATCTGTAGCCCACCACCTCTACTACTAGTCAAGCTCACATAGTACCCCCGCCGTGACAAACCAGTCAAAAAGTAAATGTCCTCAATGTCTAAGGACAGTGTGTGGACCCCCACATGAAACACCTGATGATCAGGGTCCCACATACGCACCAGGTACTCTAATAGTCTGACTTGGGCCCTCATGCCCGGGATGCGAAAGTACTTCAAGAGCCCACAGTCTCTCAAATCAGCTATAGTAGGTGGATGATTTTCGGCCATTGCATTATCTTCTTCATGTTCCCTTTCGCGCCATTCAAGCACCATGTTGATGGCTAATTATCTGCATAAGAGACACAATAAGAAGATTAGCAACTATTTTCATGAATCCATTCTTTTTCATTGGCTAAATTTTAAAAAAAAAATTGAGCTTTGCAGTTCTTGCACGTGCCCTATGTGCACAGTGTGAGAACCTTGTAGGTGGCCTTAGGCTCACCTGTGAGAACGCCTCATTCTCACAGGCCCCGTATAGCCTGCCTGTGAGAATGGCAGCGCGCATGTAGGGCTTTGAAAATCAACTTAAAAATGCAAATTTAACCAATGAAATTACAAAATTAAATCATGAAATTGTTAAGGACGAAGAGCCTACCTAACTGTCACAGACGGCTCGTTGAATGGTCTCTCATAGCTCCCGCAATCTGACGTCGAACTTGGAGGGTAAAAGAGGGGTTTTTTGAGCTCAATAGTGGAAATGTAAAAATGATGTGGTAAAAAGAGTATTTACTCCTTTTATTTACTTTTACTATATCATTTTGGTTTTTTATGATTATTTATCGATTAAACCCTAATCTCTAATGTCATGTTGAGTGTAATTCTTGCAGGCATGATGACTTTGATGATCAAATACAGGGATACGGACATGTTTTTTCTTTGTTATCACGTGTTTTTTATTGTTTTTTATGGTTTTTATATAAAAACCTCGAGCGTGGTCTTTGTCCATTCTTGCACTCGTAAATACATGAGAACGCGATCGAGCGTACTTTTATCACTTTTTCGGGCTCAACAAGGTTATACGAAAAAGGAACCCCCCTAGAGTCCTCTTTAAGCTCTTTTCAGACTCTCTAAACATGAAAAGATCACCGAGCGACCTTGCTATTTTCACGCTCGATAAAGTATTTGAAGTAAGCATCGGGTGAGCGATAATTTATCTCTTTTTCGGTCTCATCCAGACTATTTTACGAAAAAGGAACTGAGAGAGTTCTCTTTTAAGTGTTTTTCCAAACTCTATAATCTTGAAAAACCTTCAAGTTTTCTATCTCTAGACTCGTTAAACAAACATTGACAGACCC
>ML782655.1:227668-239116 GCA_009831015.1 Picea engelmannii
AGATCCATTGTGTATGTCTCGTGGCTATGTCGTCTTGATTTGAAATTTCTCGCATAGATCCACAGTGTATTTCGGTGGCTATGCTATCTTTTGACGGCATGGATCCACAGTGTATGATTGGTGGCCATGATCCATGTCTATAATGTCATCAGTCTGTGATCTGAGAATGGGAATTCCTACCTCGGAATTGATATATATGATATTCTGCAGATGCTTGGTTGTTCGCAAGTTTCCGATTAGGTGTGCTCCTGGTTCCCGACACACACATGCAACTTACAAAGTCTATCGGTTGTCACTGGTTCCAACCTCATACTTTGGGGGGCATTCTGTTACCCATGATTTTGGTCATCATGATGATGTATTTATGATGGTGTACTCAGGCTCTTCATAAGAACTTTCTCCTGAGAAAAAGTTATTTTCATCTCTTCCAGAAAAATCATTTTTGAAGACTGTTCGCAGGCTGCTAGTATATTTGTCTGCAAGAATGCATGATTCTCGCAGGCTGCCTTAAGCCAGGGTGCGAGAAGTTCGCACTGTGTTAAACTGCTAGGGTGCGAACTCTTTCTAAAGCAAGGAAAAAGATGAATTCTCGATGCTTCTAGAAGGGAATCTTCTAGAAGGATGAGATGGCATTCGAATGGTTATCCTAGTACTGGATTCCCTGATATTTTGGGATCATTCTTATCCAAGTAACTAATTCATTCTCTCCTATATATTGAGGGAATTCTCATGGAAAAGGTTAAGCAAGATTCATTGGAGAATTGGTGAAAGAATTGTGTAAAGGACTGAAGCCACAGCAGCTTGGAGACTCCAGCAAGTTTATCCAAAGGAGTTGATCTTCTTCATACAAGTGAGCAAGTGTGTGTGTCAGAGCCAAGGGCCATCGAAAAAAAGTTTGCGACATCAAGGCTCAGGTTGTAATCTTTACTTTCCATTAATATGATACAGTAGCATGTCCATTTCCCATAAAGCTAATTCCACTTTATTGTATAATTCCTTGATCATATACATAGATTGATTGTTGAATAGATTGTGCTTTCTTCACTTTGGTTGGTTTGTGTTGTCTTGGTCTTGGCTGCACAAGAGCACTGAGGCGAAGTGGGAGCAACAAAGACCATAGGAAGCGATCATAAGGTATGTTATTTATTCTTGCCTCCTATTTAATTCAATGGTTTGAATCTAGGGAAAGAGTCATGTTCTGTCTTGCTTTGTTCTAGATCCAGGTGGATCTAGGGAGATCGGTTAGTGTCCGCACCTACAGATTTATCCAATAACAATTATGCTGAGAACGAAATGAGACAAAAACAAAAATAATGTAGAGAACACATAAATACAATGAAACCCAACTTCTATTAATGAATAAGATAGAAAAACACTACCGGCAGATTGGGGTAGCTTATCTCTGAAAAGAAAGAGATCTTGGCTACGCTTCATTCACAACAAGCTTTACATCACACTCCCTTGCATGATTAAAGGGCCTCCTTCACCTTAATTATATATGAGAGAGTGAGAGGAGAACAATACCCATGCTACATGTGGGATAAATTAGTCTAAGTTTATAAAATGCCATAGGCATGTAAAACACAAGGACTTCTCGAGCAGTCACCCATCCTAGTACTACTCTAGCTTGAGCACGCTTAA
The DNA here is from genome assembly GCA_009831015.1 of Picea engelmannii. Taxonomy (NCBI): domain Eukaryota; kingdom Viridiplantae; phylum Streptophyta; class Pinopsida; order Pinales; family Pinaceae; genus Picea; species Picea engelmannii. The sequence continues at coordinate 229,310 of ML782655.1, forward strand.
CTGCGGAGTTCTAATGGGATCCAGTGCATTGACGCTATGATGTAATCATGTACCTAAGACCACTAGAAAATCGTTACATAATGTTTGTAATTAACAAATGAAGATGGCATTGTCCCCGAGGTGTAGGACAGTCGGTGATGGAGTGTGTTGTTAAGCCACTCCATGATGTTAAAGTCACCGGTTCGAAACCTGCGGGGACAAAAAATCCAACCATGTTAAGGGTTGGTGTGGCTCAGGCCGGGTGCGATCCCCGGGTGATTTTGACGGCTTAGATGCCCCTGAGTCACGGTTTCTCAAGCCACAGGTTAATCGCAGGTCCTGCACAAATTAACAAACAAAAAAAAACAAATGAAGATGGCATTACATTCCATTCCCCATCAAAAGGGTGAATATCATGGTTTATCAAAACCATAGGCTTGAAATGTTGATTAAATGGAAAGGGTAAATGTCCACTGAGATCCATATGGATCATTCCTCCCCCCTTAGGAAGCAATGGTCCCCATTTCATTAAGTTCCCTTGGGAGATGGGGAAACTTATGTTGAATCTGAATCTTGGTGAGTCGCTTGCCTTGTTGAAGTAGATGTCCTGCTTGTGCTTTTCCTGTTGAAGGATGCCATGAACCCGTTGGAGGTGTTGGATCCGTTCAATAGATATGGTTGCATGATATGCCTTGGTCTAAGTTTTAGAGGACTTTGTCGGTGAAGATGCAACAAGAAGAGATATATCAATGGGGGTTAATGTTTAGAATGCCAAGCACACTTGAAAAGGGTTGTGACCAATAGAGCTATGTTGAACATATGGAAAACTCTCATTCTCTTTGTGCTCCTCTACAATATTTTTGACCTGCTTCTACTGGATATAAATGTCTTGGGTCAAGGTTCTAGAGAACGCAGTGACCTTTTGTTCACCATCTGACTGGATCGTGAAGAGGGAAAACTTTGTGGTCTGAGAGATTACTTTGCAGCATTTTTTTTTTTGAGATAAATGAAGTGGTAGTAGTTGGAGCTACCTCGGGTACCTTGTAGAGCTGACCTCCCAGAGTAATAATGACATTGCGGGGTCGAGAAACATAGATAGCATGATGTTTCCACACATATGGTTGTCCTAAAATAACATCACAGACTTCAAGTGGAGAAACATCACACGCTACCTCATCCTTGAAGGGATTTATGCCATAGGACAGGAGACATTATTGGATGACACAAATGTCTCGTCCCCAGCTGAACCATCCAATGGTGTATGGTTGGGGGTATGGCATCGTTGGTAGCTTCAATCTCTTAACAACCTCGGTTGAGATAAGGTTCTTCTGAATCTCGTTGTCAACAATGAAATGCAATGGGTTCCCATTTACCCACATCTGTGAGTGGAAGAGGTGCTCCCCCTCCTCAAGTTCCTATAGTTGTTCTGGATGTAGTGTTGTGGTCGCAATGGTAGAAGTGGGTTTTGCATCAATGATATGTTTCCCTTTATTTTGCTTTGAATTAGATTTCAATTCATGTTTTGATTCTCTTTCTTTGAGCTCAGCCACCAATGATTGTTTTGAGTGACATTCATTGGTGTTGTGCCAGGGGATTTTGTGGAACTCACACCACTTTCCAATTTCTTTCTTAGAATTCTCATTACCCTTCTTGGACTGGCTCTCTTGAGGTTGGCCTTCCTTGCTCTATCCTTCGTTCTGTGATTTAGGGTTGCCTTTACCATGATTATTTTGTGGCATATTTTCAAACCCGAACTCCCACTTAGTCTGTTTCTTGAATTTCTTCTCAAGTTTTATTGCATATCGATAAGCAACTCCTAGTAAGAAGATGTCCAAGAAATCCATTTTTGTTTGGATGTACCTGTGCAGACCACTGCGATACTTCAAAACTAGGTGCCGCTTAGAGTCTTTGATACACAACTTTGAGTGCAAGGTATGAAATATGTTAGTGTACTCTGGCACTACCTGATCTCTTTTCTGACGCAAAGTCATCCATCACATGTAGTGGTTATCATAATTTTTGATAGGGTAGAACTCCTTCTCTAGGGCATCTACAAAGGCTTCCCAAGTGGTTTCTCTCTTGAATGGTGTAGATTAATTCGTGGTGTACCTCTCCCAGTAACCTTCCCACCAAGCTCTGACATGGGGAAGGGATTTAAGGAGTGCGAAGGTGATATTTTCACCATCGTAAAAATTTTGGATGGAGTAATAACCTTCTAGCATATTCAACCATTTTTCTAGAGCATCTGCATCTATCTGACCTTAAAATAAGGGGATATCAAAATTGACTTGTACCTTGAAGGGTGTTTCACCTCTGAAATGGTTACTTGTCGAAGATGCCTCGGCCACCACCATCGGTAGTCTTCAAAGGATCTGAGTAAAGTTGTCCATCATCTTGTTCCTCTGTTGCACGAGGGCTTCCTCGAGCAACATCTTGAAAGGATCTCTCGCTCTGTCATCTCTCTTTTCTTCCTCCATGGGAGGTCGCTTAGGCTAGCGAGAGAGGTTGTCCTCAAGAGAAACTAGCTCAAGACCCAAATCTCTATACCCTAGCCTCGTCAGGGACCTTCTCTAAGAAATGACAAGGAGCAGACTACTCTGATACCACTGATCCGAATTATGCTGAGAATGAAACGAGATAAAAACAAAAATATGGTAGAGAACACAGAAATACAGTGAAACCCAAATTCTATTAATGAATAAGATAGAAAAATACTACTAGCATAATGGGGTAGCTTATCTCTGAAAAGAAAGAGATGTTGGCTACGCTTCATTCGCAACAAGCTTTACATCACGTTTCATTGCATTCTTAAAGGGCCTCCTTCACCTTAATTATATATGAGAGAGTGAGAGGAGAACAATTTCCATGCTTCATGTGGGATAAATTAGTCTAAGTTTATAAAATTCCATAGGCATGTAAAACACAAGGACTTCTTGGGGGGTCATCCATCCCTATACTATTTTAGCCTGAGTGCGCTTAACTGCAAAGTTCTAATGGGATCTAATGCATTGACGCTATGTTGTAAGAATGTACATAAGACCACTAGGAAATCATTACATGATGTTTGTAATTAACAAATGAAGATGGTATTACATTCCACTCCCCATCAAAAGGGTGAATATCATGGTTTATCAAAACCATAGGCTTGAAATGTTAATTAAATGGAAAGGGTGGATGGAAATCGAGATCCACCTGGATCATTAAAGAACAAGAATCCCCCACCGTACATGTCAATGAGGTGTCAAAAAGCATTGGAGAATATTTTACAAGATAGGTTTCTTGTTAGTGTGGTACTTATGCCTATCAACTGTAGACTTTGACAACATATACAACATATTTTATTGAAATATTTGGAGGGAGGAAATTAACAGTTGTACCAAAAATAATGAAATTCAAACCTAGATTTGATCTAATAAGACATATTTTGGGCTATGAAAAGAAATGGAAGAGGATTTGGTATCATGATGAAAGGATGTAGCCACACATGCTTTCCAACACCTTGGAAGACTTATCATATAAATGATACAAGATTGAAGAATCTAGAGGAGACACATGGAAGTGGCAAACCCTAAGAGAAATTTTTTGAAATATTTATTCTTTGTGCTAGTAAAGGTAGATTTAGAAGATTCAATCCAAAAGATATGTGAATTTATAGAAAATTCAACCAACAAGAACACAAAAGGAAACAACAAGTTGAAGGTCGACACAAGGTCAATATCAACTTGCAACAAAATAACATGTGAAGAATGAGAGCATAAAATATTCACAGCACAAAGAATCAAAATGGGAAATGAAAGTCTTCCTATAAATAGTTTCAAATGGAGAAAAGCACATCTAGAGGTGAAAAAAGAAGTTAAGTCTATATCAAAAGTGACCCAAAAAAAGAAGAGGAAGAAAAAATCAATTATCCACTTGTGTGTAATGAGATAAAGGAAGGAGAAACAAAGCTAGATGAGTCAAAGGTGCTAGAGTGGATTGATGTAAAAAAAAAAAAAATCAAAGATGTTGACATTATGAATGATGGTCGACCCAAAATGGGTAAAATTGGTTATTACTAGATGGAAAAACAAATGATAGATATAATCTACTTGTTAAAACAATATCAAGATGTATTTTCCTGAGACTACAAAAACTTGAAGGGTCTAATTGAAGGAATGGTGAGATGAAAATTTACCTAATCATTAACATTAAACCTATTAAGAAGAGACCCTACAAATTGGTGCCCAAATATAAATAAATTGTAGAGAAAAAAGATTAAAAACATGCTAGCAATAGGCATAGTCTACCCAATATACAAGTCGGAATGGGCCAGTCCCATGGTTGTGTAGCCCAAGAAGCATGACCCCAAAAAGTTGGGGATTTGTGTCAACTTTAGGGGATTGAATAAAGTAACACTCATAGATCCCTTTCCCACCCCATTTTCAAATGAAAAAGTAAGTGAGGTGGCAGGCCACAATTATGGATTTTCAAGATACAATCAAGTACCAATTGCAAAAGAAGTACAAGAAAAAACCATGTTTGTGATGAAGTTTGGATTGTTTGCTTATATGGTGATTCCTTTTGGACTAAAAAATTCCCCTACTATCTTCTTGAAGATAGCATTCAAAGTGTTTCATAAGTTTATCCACAAAACCATGGCTATATACTTAAACAATAGGACCATCTATAGTTTCCTTAAAAACCACGTACATTAGCTCAGGATGATGCTTGAAAGATGTTGACAAATTATACTATCTCTGAATATAAGAAAATACATATTTGCTACTCCAATTGGCATATTATTAGGTCATGTAGTTTGTAAAAATGGAACTAATGTCAACATGGCTAAGATTAAGGTCATACTAGACTTAACACCTCCCACAAACCCCAAATAGATATAATTTTTTCTAGGACATACTAGATATTATAGGAAAATTATAAGACACAATTCAGACAACACATTCCCTATGGATAAACTATTGAAGAGTGATGTGGAATTTATCTAGAGTATAGACTACAATAAGTCCTTCAATACACTGAAGAGTACTTGAAGGCTCAATCCTTAGATTTCCCAACTGAAGCAAGAATTTCCACATGCATGTCAATGCATCCAATGTAGCAATTGGGGTTGTCTTGGCATAGCTTGAGGAATAAGGCATCAATCACCCTAACTCCTATACCATTTAAAATATCAACAAGGCTGAAAGGAATTATTCGACTATGGAGAGTGAAGAGCTTGGAATGATATTTGGTTTGTTGAACTTTAGGCATTATTTTCTAGCTAACCCTTTTATTTTGTACACAAACCACCAAGCACTAAATTATTTGGTTAATAAGTCAATTCATCAAGATAGATCTTGTTATTCCAGGAATTTGACTTTGAAGTGATAATCAGACCAAGAAAATCTAATGTAGGACCTAATCATCTATAAAGAGTTGATATTGGAGAAGAATCTACAGGGATAGATGATGATCTTCTTGATGCCCATTTATTCAAAGTCAAAGTTGCTCCCAAATAACTTGTAGAAAATGTTCAATTTTTATAGGAAGGAAAATCCCCTTGGGAATTACCAAAAGAGAAGAAGAAAGTGCTAGCCATGAAATTTGCACCATATACATGATTCATGGATTTTTATATGAGATTGGGCTCGAATATGTGCTTAGGGGGTGTGTTTTGGGGCATGAAAGGGAAAGTATAATTGATGAAGCACTCTCTGGTCCTATACGTGGCCACTACCATGCAGACATTATAGCTAGAAAAATCTTGCAAGCTAGACTTTGGTGGTCCACATTGAACAAATATTGTAGAACACAATTCAATAAATGTGATAATTGTCAAAGGATAGGTTGACCACTAAGAAAATATGAGATGCCTTTGTAGTATATCGACCTAAATTTCTCCTTTGAGATTTGGGCCATTGATTTTGCAAGACCATTCCTTAGAAGGGGAAGATTAACAAGCTCTAAGTATATTGTCACAATAGTCGAATATCTCACAAAGTGGGAGGAACATAAACAGTCGATAGTTGTACAAAAGTAGTAGAAAAGTTTATCTATGAAAATATCATGACCATATTTTCCTATCCACTTACATTAATAAGTTCTCAGGGGACACAATTTATGAATAGTTCTATAGACATACCCATGAGAGAATTTTTTATCAACCATAAGAAGATTTCCCCTTATCATCCCCAAGCCAATGGAGTAGTTGATTCAATTATCAAAACTTTATAAAAGGGACTTACTAAGATGTGTATTGTTGACATGGATGACTAGGATCATAAGGTACTTATTGTTCTTTAGACCTATAGAACTTCCTCTAAGAGGTTGACTGGACAAATGTCATTTAAATTAGTTTATGGTAAAGAGGCAGTTGTGCCACTGCATTTTAGAGTATATTTTGATATGATGGCCAAAGTGTTGAAATTTGACTTAGCCCAAGCCAAACAGGATCAATTATACCAACTCAACAAACTAGAAGATGAGAGAATGATAGCACTCCATCATTAGGAAGTTCAAAAACAACAAAAAAAATCTTGGCAATATAGGAACCCGAGGAAGAAAGAAATTGGAATTGGAGACCTTGTACTCATGTATGATTGTAGAATTAAGGGAAAGCCAAGGAAATTGGAAATAACTTGGATTGATCCTTATGTAATTGAGAGTATAGTGACTAATTGGAGCAATGAAACTTAGAACACTCAAAGGGAAACTTTTGAACAAAGTAGTCAATGGTGCCAAGTTGAAGAGGTTGTTGGAAAAGAAGAAGAAGAAGAAGAAGCTCAATGGTGAAAACCCTTTTGGTGTCATTGAGTGGGAATCTATCTAAAAACCAACTTGTTGGTGGATAGATTCTTGAAAAAAATAGAAAGAAAATAAAGAAGACTAGTGGTGAAATCCTTGTGGTTCCACTGGGTGGAAAATTGCTTGAAAACTATCCTACCTAGCGTGTAAAATCTTGGAAAAAAGAAAAAGAGAAGAAAAACAAAAAGATGAATCTAAATAAAGTGGTTGTTTAGGGAAAGTTAGTTGAATAATTGTTAATAGATGGTTGTTGAAACTTTGAACCTTAGCCACAACACCCAAAAAGAAGTAAGACATATAAAGATCATGAAAAATGATTAGGATTAGAGGCAGAAGGATGAAGGTTTCAATGCAAAAGCAAGTCAAAAGGCAGGGGATCAATAGAAAAATATAGAGAATGTACAAACAAATAAAAGGAAGCTACAATAAAAAAGAAGAATTGGCACTGAAGATAAGTGAAAATCCCAATTGAAGGTCAAAATAAAGGAGAAATGTGGAGGAGGATCCATAGACAACTCGACATGAAGCAATCATGTGAATGAAATAGTGGAAAAGTCAAATAAAAACTAACCAACCTATGCAAGAAACCAAAGTTGACCACACATGATTCGAAAATTGATCTTTTAAAGACTATGGTTAAGTTTATGCATGAGTTGATTTACCACTTAGGAATTAAGATAAGAAGAATATTTTAATGAAAGAATGTTGCATCCATCATAAAGAATGCAGAACAGAAAATACACATAAGGAACAACAAACCATAACGCCAAGATTGACAACAGAGTTCGCCACAAGTTTGCCTACGTCTTTGGGCCTTTGTCTTCAGTGGGAGGCTTCTTATTAATCTTTAATGTTTAAAAACAATACCAAGAAAGTCTTACATAACAACTCTTGAAATCACATTTTAGATTTGCAACTTTTGGACAGAAACAGACATCGCCAATGGTTGCAACAGGTAATTATGAGACTTTTGAGTATGAACTCGACTATGCTTGGTTTGAAATCTTGGGCTCTGGAGGAAATTTTTTGTTCAGCTACTCGGATGCAAAAACAGAAGCCATATTTGAACTCCCCTCGAAATTCTGCAACTTTTGAGTATAAAGTCGACCTACTTCTGAATAGGCCCTCGAGACCTCCCCTCGGCACAAATCTCAATGCTACACCCTGTCAAATCCGTACAGTCTCGAATTGCATGCCAAAAAACTCCTTTGTCTCAATTTTCATGCCTGGCTAAATAATCCAGACTCTGCCAAATTTAGCAACAGTTAGCCAAACTTAATGGGATTTCGTCAGATTTGGAGGATTCCCGCCAGATTTGGTGGTAACCGCTAGATTTGGAGGAAACCACCAAACCACTTTGACCTTCCAAAAGGTGCCACATGGTGCCTCCTCATTGCGCCATGTGTCACCTCGTTATTGGCCCGCCAGTGCCACGTCATCGTTTGTACAGTGCCACGTCATCGTCTGTATAGTGCCATGTTATCATCCATACAGTGAACATAGTTACCAACTTAACGAGAACTCTGCAGAGTTCTCATTTTTTCTAGGGTCAAGTTTTTTACCTTGTTTTTAAAAATGGTGCTACCGGTAGCACCCCGCTCCCTTTTTAGGTGGTTTTTTGATATTTTAAATTTTCTAATACATAAGATTTCCACTTCTTTTTTTTAAATGCTTGTTTTTCCATTTATTTTCAAATTGTTCAATTTTTTTTTCTCAACGATGTTTTTTCATCTATTTTCAAACTTTTCTATTTTTTTTTATTCAATAGTGTTTTTAATCATATTTTCATGCTCCATCAAATGTTAAAAATGTTGTACATCATTTTTTTTTAAATTAATATTTTTCATATAATTATGTGTCATGGTTCCATATTTTTTAAATATAGTGGAAAATATCATTTTTAACACATTTTTTTACCTTTACTTCAATACATAGAAAATAATTGTAATTAAATAATACTATTTTTAAATATTTAACAAAAAAATATAATTCATTTTTTTTAACAATTAAAAACTAAAACAAAAAAACATTTTTAAAACAAATTTATATTAAAAAAAAACCATTGAAGAAAAACCTAAAAAACTAAAGAGAAAAAAAAACTACAAGAAAAAATTAAGAAAACAAAATGAGTTGAAATTTAAAAAAAACAAAACATTTTCAAAACAAATTTATATTAAAAAAAACCATTGAAGAAAAACCTAAAAAACTAAAGAGGAAAAAAAACCATGAAAAAAAATTAAGAAAAAGGTAAAAAAAAATAATAACCCAAAAAATCTTTAAAAATGTGAAAAAAACCCCAAAATTTTAAAAATATATATACAAAAATCTAAAATAAAAATTTTAATACAAAATTTAAAAAACAATTAACAAAAATAAATTAAAAAACATTAAAATTATAACAACAAAATATTAAATTTTATTTTAAAAAAAACTTAAATAATAAAATTTAAACTAAAAAATTCATTAATATATAAAATCAAATTTATATATATTATTTTATAACAATGTTATAATACAACTTTTTTATATTATATTATATATATAATATATATATAGTATATAAAACATATAAGATATATGTTATATATATATATATATATATATATATATATATATATATATATAGCATATATCTTATATGTTTTATATATACAAAAAAATTATTTTATATATATAATATATATAACATATATAATATATGTTTTATATATATAATATATATAACATATATAATATATGTTTTATATATATAATATATATAACATATATAATATATGTTTTATATATATATTATAGTCTCTGAGGTGTAGGACGGTCGGTGATAGAGTGTGTTGTTAAGACATTCCATGATGTTAAAGTTATCAGTTCGAAACTTGCGGGGACAAAAAATCCAGTTATGTTAAGGGTTGGTGTGGCTCAAGCCGTATGTCATCCCCGGATAATTTTGATGACTTAGATGTCCCTGAGTCACAGTTTTTTAACCACAAATTAATTCCACATGAACTTACAAATATGAAGAAAAAAAAAAAAAAAAAAAAAATATAT
>ML782655.1:239547-263579 GCA_009831015.1 Picea engelmannii
ATATATATATATATATATATATATATATATATATATATATATATATATATATATTATAGTTTGATTTTCTCTTTTCTCTTTATTTATTTTTTAATGTAAATTTAAGAGAAAAAAAAAATGTAGTAAATAAATTTTCAAGTGACTATTTAGGATCCAATTATGGGTTTTTTATTTGTGTAGATATTTGTTGTCAAAGCCACGGTTTGAATTAGGTCGTAACTAGTTGTAATTTTAACGTTTAGAAAAAACTTTCTGCTCTAGGTAACATCATGCTTTTATTTAGGTGTTGATTTTAAGGTTTTTCTAAGCAACTATTTTATGTTTTAAGGCCATGCTCGAAGTTGTAATTTTGACCCGGTTAGAAAAAATGGTGCTATTGGTAGCACCACGTTTTGATTTGTGGGTTGATTTTAAAATTGTTTTGAGCAACCATTTTATCCTTTAAGCCTGTGCTTTAAAAAAGTTGTAATTTTAACCCGGTTACAAAAAATGGTGCAACTGATAGCATCACTTTTTGATTTGGGGGTTGATTTTAAAGTTTGTTTGAGCAACCATTTGATCCTTTAAGCCCATGCTTGAAAAAAGTTGTAATTTTGACTCGGTTACAAAAAATGGTACTACCAGTAACACCACTTTTTGATTTGGGGATTGATTTTCATGTTTTTTATGCAAAAATATGGGTTTTAAGGGCTAGAGTTCTCGTTTTGAGGTCACGGTTCTCATTAAATTGGTAACTATGTTAGTGCCACGTGTCACTTTCGTACGGTGTCACGTGTCACTTTTTTTATTGGTCCAAATCACCCCTGAAAATGCCAAAAATGACTGACAGGTGGTAGGTGTCATGTTGATGTCAACATGACGTGTTGCTAACGTTATCATGACGTATTGTTGATGTCATATGTATGGCCTTTGACCTTTGATTTTTTGTCTGTTTGGGAAAAAGTTCAGAACGCGATAACTTTCGCCTACAATGTCCATTTTCGGAAGAAAAAAAAATATTGTTGGAATCGACATGACAAGACCTACGCAATGGCACCAGTTTCGTCTGATTTCGGGAACTTTTATTTTTAGTCCTTTTTGGATCCATTTTGGATCAGTCCTCCCCACTAAGACCTTTTGGATCTCCAAAAGGATATTAACCAATCATCAAGTGCAGGATAGGCCTCCCCACTTGTCCTTTGTCTTTAAACTCTATCCTATGCACATGTCGCATCATAATCAATTGTATAATAACCACGAAAATTGAAAGCATATTGTTAGCCATTTGAACTCGTTCACATCTTCCCGAATCCACTATCATCCATGTAGACAACATTAGCAGCGATAACATCAAAAATATGACTGCAAATGAACCAATATGTTTGATGGGCTTGCATGACATTAACTTATCTTGAAGCAAAGTATGATTGAATTCCCATCGTACAACCATCTCATGTTCATGCTTAAGATCAACTGCTTTACTTGGTACAATTGTAGGTGTATTTCTTGCATAAGTTGTCTTCTTTAATTATTCCATTGTGATAAGAGATTGATTTGCTTTGATATGATGAGCATGCACAACATATTCATTGTCTTTTTTAAATAAGTGATATTGATTATGTTCCCTATAGAAGATTGATTTGTGTTCATATAAATAAGGGTTGCCTAAGACCGTTCCACATGTTTCTAGCGGCACCACATCACATATTAATGCATCCACATACTTAGATGTAATTGAAAACTTTATGATACATTGTTTTGTTATGGGAAATTTGTGATCTTTGCTTATCCAATTTAGTGAATAGGGTTTGTGATGCATCTTAGTGTTTAATCCCAATTTCTTAACCACTTCTTTTGAAATTAAGTTATATTGAGATCCATTATCTATCAATGTATCAATCTTAGTATGTTTCATTATGACCCTTATATGAAACAATTTACTTCTTGAATCAAAACCATCACCAATTTTACCTGTCAAACCAATTGTTGTAATTTTAGTCTCATCACCTGAATCATACCCCAAGTCTGTTGATCATGTTGTTGCTGCAACTTTTTTCCTCCCTTTCCTCTCTTTGAACCACTTCGGTTTCTTCTCTGGGTGCAATTGCCAACAATGTTCATCATCGTGCCCTTCTTTCTTGCAATGCTTGCAAGAAAGCTTCTCTTCCTTCACTGTCATTGAATTTGATTTCTTCCCATTCATTTTGCCTTTGCATTCTTTCTTTGAAGACGATTCCCCTAACACACTAACTCCAATTTTATCTGCTTCAATATACGTTGCTTGAACAGAAACCTTGTCAATATTAGTAGGTCCAAACACAAACAGAGTATTACGAATATAAGCAGGAAAACCTCCTATATACTTCATAAGAGTTTCTTGTGTAGTCAATGGAACATCTAACATCAAAACCATCTTACGAAATCGATCTGTATATTCTTGCACTGACTGTCATTTTCTTAATTTAAGACTTTGACATTCAATTAAATCATTTTCCTTATACCCCAATGGATAGAATTGTTTTCTAAGTGCGGAAATAAAATCATGCCTTAATGGAAAAATCTTACCAACTTGTTGAGTTCCATGTTGCATTTTACTTTGCCACCAGATGAGAGTTGTGCCTTCAAGATGAAGCGATGCCAATCTAATTTTTTTTGCCTCATCTTTGATTTGTTGCACATTACAATATACCTCCATATGTCTAACTCGATTATCAAGTTTCTCAGCATTAACTTCACCATCATACATAGGAAAAATAAATTTTACATCAAGTTTAAGTAATGGCATATTAGGCGTATGTTTATGAGAATGTTTTCTTGAATAAGTAGTATTCGAACTTGTATTTGAAGAAGAAGAAGATGGAGATGAAGGAGGTGAAGGAGGAGGTTTAGGAGGGTCCTCTCCTTCTTCACTTTTGTCTTGCTTTGAAGATTCCTCTTGAACTGGTCTCTTCCATTCCAACTAATCATCATACAACACTTTTACCATCTCCAACATGGCAAAGAAAGTTCTTTGAAACTCTCTTTCATTTTGAGAAAGTACTTCTTCCGATGCCATCTTATCACTTTGAGATGTCCTCTTTCTTGATCCAATATCAGGATCTCCTTCTATAAGCTCTCCTTCACCACGACTTAACTTTTCCCTAGTAATCACGCAAACTCAAACAACCAACTGTCAACCTGCTTTGATACCACTTGATCTAAAATTGATCTTTTAAAGACTATAGTTAAATTATGCATGAGTTGATTTACCACTTAGGAATTAAGAGATGAAGAATATTTTAATGAAAGATTGTTGCAACCATAATAAAGAATGCAGAACAGAAAATACACATAAGGAACAGCAAACCATAACGCCAAGATCGATAATGAAGTTCGGCACAAGTTTTCCTACGTCTTCAGGCCTTTGTCTTCAGTGGGAGGCTTCTTATTAATCTTTAACTCTTAAAAACAATACCAAGAAAAGCTTACATAATAACTCCTGAAACCACCTTTCAGATCTGCAACTTCTGAACAGAAACAAACATCATCAATGGTTGCAACAGGTAATTCTAAGACTTTTGAGTATGAACTCGGCTATGCTTGGCTCGACATCTTGGGCTCTGGAAACACTTTTCTATTTGGTTACTCGAATGCAAAAACAGAAGCCATATTCAGACTCCCCTTGAAATTTTACAACTTTTGAGTATAAAGTCGACCTACTTCTGAACAGGCCCTCGGGACCTACCCTCGGCACAAATCCCAATGTTGCTCCATGTTAGCTCTGTACATTCCATACAGTCTCGAACTAAGTGCCAAAAAACTCCTTTGTCTCAATTTTCATGCCTGACTAAATAAGCCGAACTCAACCAAATTTAGCGACATTTAGCCAAACTTAGTGGGATTTCGCTAGATTTGGAGGATTCCCGCCAGATTTGGTGGTAACCACCAGATTTGGAGGATTCCTTCCAAATTTGGTGGTAACCGCCAGATTTGGAGGAAATCACCAAACCACTTTGACCTTCCAGAAGGTGCCACGTGGTGCCTCCTCATTAGGCCATGTGTCACTTCATCATTGGCCCGAGCCACGTCAGCATGCCCAGTCAGTTTCCACATCATCATCCATACAATGCCACATCATCTTCCATACAGTGCCATGTCATCCTCTGTACAGTGCCATGTCATCATCCATACAGTGCCATTTGTCACTTCCGTACAGTGCAACGTGTCACTTTTTTATTGGTCCAAATCACCCCTGAAAATGCCAAAAATTACTGACACGTGGCATGTCTTGGTGTTGTCACATGTCATGTTGACGTACTATTGACGTCATCATGACATACTATTGGCATCATCTGTACGTATTTTGACCAGTTGACTTTGACCTCTGAATTTTTGCATGTTTGGGAAAAAGTTCAGAACGCGATAACTTTCGCCTACGATGTCAATTTTTGGAAAAAAATATACTGGCAAAATCAGCACGATGATCCCTACGCAATGGCGATGGTTTCATCTGATTCCAAGAACTTTGATTTTTAGGCCTTTCTGGATCCATTTTGGATCATTCCTCCCTACTAAGACCGTTTGGTCCTCCAAAAGGATATTAACCAGTCATCAAGTGCGGGATAGGCCTCCCCATTTGTTCTTTGTCTTTAAACTTTGTCTTGTTCATTTGTCACATCATAATCAATTGCATAATAACCATGACAACTGAAATCATATTGTTAGCCATTATAACTCGTTCACATCTTCCTGAATCCACTATCATCCATGAAGACAACATTAGCAGCGATAACATCAGAAATATGACTGCAAATGAACCAATAGGTTTGATGGGCTTGCACGACATTAACTTATCTTGAAGCAAAGTATGATTGAATTCCCATCCTACAACCATCTCATGTTCATGCTTAAGATCAACTACTTTACTTGGTACAATTATAGGTGTATTGCTTGCATAAGTTGTCTTCTTTAATTGTTCTGTTGTGATAAGACATTGATTTGCTTTGATATGATGAGCATGCACAATGTATTCATTGCCTTTCTTAAATAAGTGATATTGATTGTGTTCCCAGTAGAAGACTATTTTGCGATCATATAAATAAAGGCTGCATAAGACCATTCCACGTGTTTCTAGTGGCACCACATCACATGTTACTTCATCCACATACTTAGATGTAATTAAAAACTTTATGATACATTGTTTTGTTATGGGCAATTTGTGATCTTTGCTCATCCAATTTAGTGAATATGGTTTGTGATGCATCTTAGTGTTTAATCTCAATTTATTAACCACTTCTTCTGAAATTAAGTTAGATTGAGATCCACTATCTATCAATGTATCAATCTTAGTATGTTTCATTATGACCCTTATATGAAACAATTTACTTCTTGAATCAAAACCATCACCAGTTTTACCTGTCAAACCAACTGTTGTAATATTAGTCTCATCACTTCAATCATAACCCAAGTCTGTTGGTTGTGTTTTTGTTGCAACTTTTTGCCTCCCTTTCCTCTCCTTGAACCACTTTGGTTTCTTCTTTGGGTGCAATTGCCAGCAATTTTCATCATCGTGCCCTTCTTTCTTGCAATGCTCGCAAGAGAGCTTTTCTTCCTTCACTTTCGTTGAATTTGCTTTCTTCCCATTCCCTTTGTCTTTGCCTTCTTTCTTTGAAGACGATTCCCCTTATACACTAACTCCAACTTTCCCTGCTTCAATATACGTTGCTTGAACAGAAACCTCATCAAGATTAGTAGGTCCAAACATAAACACAGTATTATGAATATAAGCAGGAAAACCTCATATATACTTCATAAGAGTTTATTATGTAGTCAATGGAACATGTAACATCAAAGTCATCTTACGAAATCCATCTGTATATTCCTGCATCGACTGTCTTTTTCTTAATTTAAGACTTTTCCATTCAATTAAAGCCTTTTCCTTATACCCCAATGGATAGAAATTTTCTCTAAGTGCGGAAATAAAATCATGTCATGATGGAAAAATCTTACTAACTTGTTGAGTTCCATGTTGCATTTTATTTTGCCACCAGATGAGAGTTATGCCTTCAAGACGAAGCGATGCCAGTCTGATTTTGGTTGTCTCATCTTTGATTTGTTGCACATTACAATATACATCCATATGTCTAACCTGGTTATCAAGTTTCTCAGCATTAAATTCGCCATCATACATAGGCAAAACAAATTTTACATCAAGTTTAAGTAATGGCATATCATGCTTATGTTTATGAGAATGTTTTCTTGAAGAACTAGTATTCAAACTTGAAATTGAAGAAGAAGAAGATGGAGATGAAGGAGGTGAAGGAGGAGGTTTAATAGGGTCCTCTCCTTCTTCACTTTTGTCTTGCTTTGAAGATTCCCCTTGAATCGGTCTCTTTCGTTCCAAGTAATCATCATACAACACTTTTACCATCTCTGACATGGCAAAGAAAGTTCTTTGAAAATCTCTTTCGTTTTGAGAAAGTCTTTCTTCCAATGCCATATTCTCACTTTGAGATGTTCTCTTTCTTGATCCAATCTCATGATCTCCTTCTACAAGCTTTCCTTCACCACGACTTAGTTTTTCCTTGATAATCATGCAAACTCAAACAACCAACTATCAACCTACTCTGATACCACTTGATCCCAAATTGATCTTTTAAAGACTATGGTTAAGTTTATGCATGATTTTATCGTCCATACAGTACATGTCATCGTCTGTATAGTGCCATGTCATCCTCTTTATAGTGCCATGTGTCACTTTTTTATTGGTCCAAATCACCCCTGAAAATGCCAAAAATGATTGACACGTGGCACATCCTAGTGCTTCCATGTATCATGTTGACATCAGCATGACATACTGATAATGTCATTATGATGTACTGCTGACATCATCTGTATGGTCTTTGACTAGTTGACTTTGACCTTTGACTTTTTGCATGTTTGGGAAAAAGTTCAGAACGCGATAACTTTCGTCTACAGTGTCCATTTTTGGAAAAATACGTATATATATATATATATATATATATATATATATATATACTACTGGAATCGACATGACGAGCCCTACGCAATGTCAATGGTTTCGTCCAATTCCAAGAACTTTGATTTTTAGGCCTTTTGGATCAACACAAACCACGAGTAATGCACATTATTAATGAACCACACTGTCGAATGGACAACCATGTGAGTGACCAACACACTGAAAGGATGAAACTATAAACACATATTTAAGGAACAAACAAAAAAACAAAAGAGAAGTGTTAGATAAAAATAGGGTTGAGAGATTAATGATGGAGAGCAGTTAAGCAGAGCATATTCAAAAGTGAGAAGTTAACTTAAGTGAAGACTTGGCACCAAATATGAGGGGCGTGATTCCACCAACAACCAAATCAAGGACAATACAGTCTTGAAGTAAGAAAAGGTTCAATAGGCAACCATTGATGGAATTAGAAGCTAGAATGGAAAGAATCGGAAACACTAGGATCGAGAAGATTGAATAGGATGAACATTGGTAGAATTACAGGAAATGGGAATTTGTAGGGGGGGGTGGAGAGATTAAATCCTCATGTTGGAAAAAGAATATATATAGTCATGTATGGGTTCTCATTAGATAGCAATATTTTAAGGCATAAAAGAAGAATCTACCAAGTTTATCATTAGTCAATATCATAAAGGAAGTATAAGGTTGGATGAGCTGATAAAAATTAATCTGCATATTGTTTGAAGAGTCATGGGAATCCCAGCCATGGGTGAAAGCATTCCTAAAATGACTAATCCCATTAAATGGATTAAGAACTTCATAGGTGTTACGAATGCTAAAAACTCAAAGTACTTAGTTACCAACCAAGTGAAAGAAGATAAATTTAAATGGACTTGCCTTATTGTGGCCCTTTGCTTGATCAATTATGGTAAAGCATTAGATGTAGTCCTAAATATGTTGGAGTCCATTGGACACATAGTCGAAGAAGGAATAATTTATAATTGGGAAGAACATGTAGCTAACATTTTGAAGAATAATTGAAAGTCTAACCATCCGGAGAGGTAACATTCATACTACCTAACTCATAAACTATGTGGAACTTTCGGTGCTTTACATTTGGATGGAAAGGAAATACAAACAAAAACACACCTCAATCCAGGTTTACAAAATGTTGGTTGAAGAGTATGAAATTTGCTTGTAATCGATGAAGAGTTACCCAAATTGTTTGAAGAGCCCTTTCCCTTATTACACACATTCACCTCATCTTTAACTTCACCAAAATTTGGTACTTGCATGGATTCGGAGGAGAGTTAAAATAACTATATTACTACCTAACCATGGATGAGATTTTTATTGAATTAACAAGACAATCAAATACAATATACAAAGTCTGAGAAGCAACTCGATCAATAGTGAAACAACTAATTACACATTTAACGATTGAGAAGTTGAAGAAGGAAACAAGGATGCAATATTTACCACACCTTTTATCCCTACTAAAGTAGCTTCAATGATATGGATTGGATCATTATATTGTTTTTCATCTATCTTAGTACTTTCTGGGTGGAAAAATTGGAGGAATTAGCTTGTAGGGCCATTTCGATGACTAGTCCAAACTTGGAAATTTGGGTCCAAAAACCATATGAAATATTCTGGATCCATTTTGAGGCATCAAACAAGACATTTTTTTGGTCCAAGACTCTATATTCTACACATTGATACATTTCCAATAGTGCAAGAATTGCCTCAATCGGAGTTCGTATGATTAAGTTATGCCTCCCACAAGTTGACCTACTGTATTGATCACCATAGTGTGAATGGGTGCCACGTCAGCCTCCATTACTTAGACATGTGGGGCTACCCACATAGTGGATTTTCTAAGAACATTATAGAATTTATAAAACCTTATCATAATTGAGGGTTGAGGAAGTGAAAAACCTACCCCTATATGGCTATCGTACTATGTTAAATATCGGGCCACTAAGAGGAGAAGGAGTTCCATTTTATGTTATTGTATTTTGTTCCCTAGCATAGAAAATAAACTAGGAGTGGGGAATTAGAGAGCATAACAGAGGGGGTTAATGTTTTGTAGCACCTTAACAGGCCACGGGTCTCAGGTAACTCCTTAGAGAGTGTCTTCTCCATTGTACTTGCATTATTTCCATATTAGAGAAAAGAGAGCAGAGAAACTTCACCTTCTAGCTAGGTTTTCTTCTGTAACGGTTTCCTAGAGAAAATATTTGTGTTATTTTTTGTATTTTGTGTGATTTTATTTTACTGTTCTCTATTTTCTGCATTTTATCTGTTTCATGCACAAGCAGAAAATCGATAACTAAATATTCTGGAATCTAAAGGAATTTAACCTTCATAGTGTACATTTTAGTTTCATTCATCAGATATGTTGTGACGAACTATTCTAGTGGAATATCCATGACAGTTTACAGATCATATTGGTATAAGAGAAGGTTTTTTTTTAGGTGTTTGTGGGAATTTGCAGGATCTACGAATCAACTTGAAGAGAAGTCATAGAAACCCTTTCCATGGTAGACGAGTATGTTCATAACAACTCTTGAGATCCAACAGAAGAAAGATTTGAGATGTTGGAAGCCCAAGTCACCGACATCAGTTGCAATATGAACCTCCTCATGGTGGCTCTAGCAAGTAAGCTCGGATCATTCAGAGATGATGGAGGCTCTAACTTAGAGATCAAACTAGAGGGGAAATCGGGAGATCGGGAAGACCAAGGAAAGGAGTCGTGAAAAGAATCCAAGAAAGAGCAGCAAAGTTTGAGTGCCACTAACCCTTCACATTCCCTATTTGAGATGGAAGAAAAAGTGGACATAAATCCATACCAAGGTGATATCAATGCATTAAAACTATATCATTGGTTGCAGGAACTAGAAGTTTATTTTAGCATTCACCATATAGATGAAGAGAAAAAGATTTAATTTGTTAGATTGACGATAGAGGGACATGCTTTAACTTGGTGGGAATCCATACATAAACACTTAGGCTAGAGGGTGATCAACCAGTAACTAGGTGGGAGGACTTCAAAACCCTCATCATCAAGTCCCAATTATACCCTATCGGTTATGTAGAGGACCAATGGATCCAGTGGCACTACTTCAGGCAAAGGAAGGGGTAGAGTGTATAGGAGTACGCCATTGAGTTGAGAAATATGGCCATCATGTTGGGTATCTCTCCCAAGAACCCAAATGTACTCCTCAAGTATATGGGTGGGTTACATAGTCATTTATGAAAGCAGGTGATTCTATTCAAGCTAAGGACATTGGATGAGACATGTGTACAAGCACAATACCTTGAAAACATATGCCAAAAGAAAGTGCAACCAAACAGTTCCAAGCAGAAAGAGCACCGGGAATCTTCCAAGGAGGGGAAGAATAAGTGGAAGGGGGGAAAGGATAAGAAGATGGTAGCCACTACACATTAGTGCAAGCATACTAGAAACCATTGTGATATTGATTATCACACCGAGGGAAAATGTTGGAAAGTACATCCAGAGTTGAACCCAAAGAACCGTAAGAAGGATGGAAAAAAAAAAAGAACCTTCTAGCCACAAATTTGAGCAATCAGGTTTAAAGTAGCTCTGATGTGAATGAAAAGAATGTTTGCACATCTATGCAGAAGGAGGTGAATGTGAGTATCCTTCATCACCAGGTAGAGAAAAACATGACCAAGCTCTTACACATCAATATTTAGGTCAAGAAGACCAAGATAGATGCTTTGTTCGACTCTGGTATTTTTCATAGGATAATCTCATAGCAACGGATCTAGTCAACAAGCTTGGAATGGAGGTTTGTGATCATCATAGCCCATATCTATTGAGATGGGTAAATAAGGATGCGGAGATCAAGGTAATTAAATTTTTTAAGATTAAATTTTTTATAAGTGTTAATTATTGATGAAGTGGAATTGGACATGGCACCCCTTGACATATGTGGAGTGGGGTTTGGAAGCCTCTACATGTATATGAGGGATGCAATCTTCATGTTGAGAGCCAACCAGTACAAATTGGTCAAGGATGGGAATTCCTACATCATCAACGTGCATAAAGGCAAGTCAAAGATCTCAATGTTAAGTGTCAATCAAGCTAAGAAACTGATTAGTTCTAGCAAGAAATATGTTTTACTTTTTCTAAGAGAAAATGAGTCTGGTGAAGAGTTGTTAAAAGTAAAGACATCCCTGGAAGGGTGTATTGAGGAGAAAAAAAATGAATTGGAGGAGTTGCTAATGGCATACATGGGATTTTTCCAAGAGCCTAAAGGGCCATTGCCTAAATGTAAGTGGATCACTAAATCCAATTATTGCTAGATTCCCCCTTGTCGAATATTGGGTTGTATAGACAGTCTATTCTAGAAGAAAATGAAGTAAATAAGCATTTGCAGCAATTGTTGGAGCGGGGTGTGATTCGACCAAGTACCTCACCTTGTGGGTCACCTGATCCAGGTGGATATCGGTGGCCACCCACCTTTTCCAACTGGCTCAAAACAGCTTTCTGGCAATTTTGGCAATTTACTATTTTTAGTAGGTTTTAACTTCTGGGGCCATTTTGAGGGCCTAAATGAAGGTTTTTAGAGATCAAGGTTCTCAACGATAGTTGAAGGCATGATTGAGTCCCCAAAATTAATCTCCTCGATGATACCTTTCCAACGAGCTATTATACGCCTAAAACGGAGATCGTATGCAAAAGTTACGACCCCGGGAAGTTGATGTACTAACTTACCCAAACGGGGCCCACATGACTTTTGGGGCTTACTCTCCTAGGGTTAGGTTTTTGGATGTCTATGGTTTTTGGCATTCCTKTTTATTGTAAAAAGGCCTTCAAAGCCTCATTGTAATCATCTTCTTGTGAATGCRAGTAGYCGTCACATCTCTTCTCAAAGATAAGTTGCCACCATTCTAGCGAGTCTTTCACTCTGTATTTTTACAGTCTCTGTACATTTCTTTGATTAATAGAAATCGTGTATTACTATATATCTGTGTTTATGGTTGCATCTCTAATACATTTCTGTTATATTATTGAATATCTGCAATATCTCTGTGCATTTCTTTATTATATCTCCGCTCTCATTTCGTGTCGAAAATCATCCGGATCATCACCCATCATAAGTGTGCCCAAGAAGTATGGGACTTGGATATTGTGTATCGATTACAGGGCATTGAAAAAGATTACAATGAAGAATCGATACCCTCTACCAAGGATCGATGATCTATTGGACCAGTTGCAACATGTTAAGTACTTTACTAAGCTGGATTTGAAATCGAGATATCACCAGGTACGATTCAAAGAAGATACCTGCAAGACTTCCTTCAAGACAAGGCAAGGTTTGTATGAGTGGTTGGTTATGTCATTCAACTAATGCAATGCACCGACTACATTTATGAGACTAATGAATGATGTTTTACGCCCTTATCTAGATTCATTTGTTATTGTATATTTGAATGATATACTTGTTTATAGTGCTACCTGGGAGGATCACATCTCACATCTCATGCAAGTGTTAGAGACTCTAAAGAAGCACCAATTGTTGGCTAACCTCAAGAAATGTGAGTTTTATCAATAATCTTTGGTGTATTTGGGGTATGTGATCAGTGGAGGGAAGCTCAAGATAGATCTTGCAAAGATGGAGGCCATCATGAAATGGCCAGTTACTGCAAATTGTACATAAGTTAGGATATTTTTTGGGGCAGCACAATACTTGCAGCAGTTCATAACTTCATTTTCCATAGTATTTTCACCACACCATCCCATAACAATGAGTGGTAAGAGTTTCTAGTGGGGAAGAATCAGCGGAAGGATTTTGATGAGCTAAAAAGAAAGATCAGTCAAGCACCAGTGTTCACACTACCAAACTTGCCACAAGTATTGTGTTGCCCCAACAAAGAAAGTGGGTACAATTTGTGGAGACATATGCAAGTGGGTATGTCATGGGAGTAGTTTTGACGCAGGGAGGAAGGCATGTATGTTATCATTATGAATTATTTCATGGGGTGGTTCTCAACTACCCTACCTATGACAAGGATCTTTATGCCTTGGTACAAATTGTTAAAAAGTGGAAGCATTGTCTGATGGGAAAGGAGACCATCATCCACACATATCACAAGTCACTCCAATATTTGCAGGCCCATAGTAAGTTACAACAAAATAGAAACTACAAATGGATGAGGTTCTTACAACAATTTCATCTAGTCATCAAGTATAAGAAGGATAGCACAAACAAGTTGGAAAACATGCTTTCAAGGCCACCCACATCCAATATTGTATTTTTGGGAACTTTGATGCACATGGATCCTTTTACCCATGATGCATACAGAGAGGCATACACAAAACATGAGGACTTCAAGGAGGTGTTTCAAAAACTACATGGCCAAATTCATATAGAAGAAGGCGATGGAAAGGTTGACTATCATTTCCATAATGGTTTACTCTACCATATCGACAAGCTCTATGTCCCTAAAGGTGAATGATTGCAGCTTATCAGAGAGGATCACACCTCCAAGGTTGCAGGACATATTGATGTTGGGAATACAATTGCTAATTTACAGAGGTATGTGTATTGGCCCAGAATGCAAGAAGATGTATCATGGTATATTAGAGGATGTATACTTTGTTGCACTAGCAAGCCTAGTAATAGGAAGCAAGTTCTATACCATCCCTTACTTATACCCACTCAACATTAGGAAACCATTTCCATGGATTTTGTGGGAGGTTTACCAACCATGTGGAAGGAACATGACTATTTATTTGTTGTAGTTGGCAGGTTTAGCAAAATGTGCAAACTCATGCTTTATAAAAAGACCATAAAGGGATAGGAAGCAAGAAACTTGTTCTTTGAACAGGTATGGGTGCACTTTGGGATACTAAGTAACATCATCTTAGATAGGGATGCAAAATTTCTCAGTTCCTTTTGGACTACAATGTGGGAGATGATGGACACTAAGCTCAATAGGTCTACAACATTTCATCCACAGACCAATGGGCAGACATAAGTAGTCAATAGGACTTTGGTGCAGCTTTTGAGGGGTTACAATCAGAAGCATTTAAAGACCTGGGATGAAAATATGGTCTACATACAACACTCTTATAATAGAGCAGTCCACACTTCTACTAGTAAGTCACCTTTTGAAAGTTGTTTTGGATACTTTCCACCTTCCCCTTGGATGTTGTATATGGAAAACAAGGAGGAGTGAGGGAGAAACTCACAGGAGATGCATTAAAATCATAAATATTTGTTGATAAGATCAAGAAGATCCATTTGCAAGTACAAGAGACGATGAAGAAGTCACAGGGAAAGTACAAGGCTAGACATGACCAACACAGAAATAGAGAGAACATTCAGAGTGGGAGATAGAGTATGGTTACAATTGAATAAGGAAAGACTATAGGGTCCTCATAAGAATATCAAGGCTCTACGTTATGGTCCTTTTGAGGTAGTGGAAAATGTTGGAGATAATGCCTACAGACTCAGTCTACCGCCATACATGTGCATTTACTCAGTAGTGAATGTGGAGAATCTCAAACTCTATGAGCCTTCCAAGTTGGATCAGGAGGAGGAGCGTGTCCTACCTTCCATAGAGGATTTAGCACCAGATTCTTAGGAAAAGTTGGCAAAGGACGCCATTTTTCAAAAGAGGTCCATAACTACAAGACAGGGGCAACATGATATTTGGCAGATTGGGTTGAAAGGACAACTTCCAGGCAAAGCAAAGTGGTACTCCAAGGAGAAGGTAGAGGAAAAATTTCCTCACCTCTTTTAGTAAATATTTTGGGGACAAAAATCCCCTCTTAATTGGGAGGTATGAATCGTATTGGATCATTATATCATTTTTTATATATCTCAGTACTTTCTAGGTGGAAAAATTGGAGGAATTAGCTTGTAGGACCATTTCGACAGCTGGTCCATATTTGGAAATTTGTGTCCAAAAAATTGTCTAAAATATTTCAAATCAATTTTGAGGCATCATACAACACTTTTTTTAGCCCATCCCACTATATTTTACACATTGATACCTTTCCAATGGTGCAAGAATCACCTCAATCATATTTCACATGAGAAAGTTATGCCTCTTGCAAGTTGATCTATCGTATTGATCACCATGGTGCGAGTGGGTGTCATGTCAGCCTCCATTACCTATATATGTGGGGATAGCCACGCAGTGGATTTTCTAATAACATTCTAGAAGGTCTAAAACCTTATCCCAATTGAGGGTTGAAGAAGTCAAAAACCTACACCTACATGTTTATTAGGCTATGTTAAATACCAGACCGTTAGAAGGAGAAGGGGTTTCATTCTATGTTATTGCATTTTGTTCCATAGCATAGAAGAACAATTGGGAATGGAAAAATACATAACATAACAAAGGGGGTTAATGTTCTGTAGCAACCTAACAGGCCACAAGTCTTAGGTAACTCCATAAAGAGTGTCTTCTCCCTTGTACCTATGTTATTTCCATACTAGAGAAAAGAGAGCAAAAAAGCCTCACCTTCTAGCTGGGTTTTCTCCCGTAAGGGTTTCCTAGAGAAAATCTTTGTGTTATTTTGTGGATGGTGTGTGATTTTATTTTACTGTTCTCTATTTTCCGCATTTTATCTATTTCATGCATAAGTAGAAAATTAGTAACTAAATATTTTGGGATCTAAAGGAATTTAACCTTCATAGTGTAGATTTTAGTTTCATTCATCAAATTTGTTGTGAGAAACTGTTCCAGCGGAATATCAATGGAAGTTTACAAATCATTCAACTAAGTCCCAACAAAGAAAGTTCCTACACATAAAGCAACTAGTAAGAAGACAATAGTAAAGAAGACTAAACAAGCAAACATCAAGTCGAATATTGAATCGATTGAGGATGACCTAGATATTCTCATCAAAGAGTCAGATGAATCGACTTTGAAGAACCTAAACTAAAGAAAAAATTATACATGTAGTGACTAAAGTCTTAACATCCTCAAATGATGGAAAAGGAAAGATGACCAAATAATAGATGAAGAAGAGGAAGAAGAGCTTGGAATCAAGTGTGGGTCAAGGCTACAGTGAATCCATGAAGAAGGAAAAATAAATAATAATTGAAGCATTGAAGAATCATATCATAATTGAAAAGAAACCGCATGAGGAAATGGAAACACTTCATTAGCAGAAGGCCCAACAAGTAGAAGAGGAAACAAAAGCAACTAAGAAGAAGAAAACTGAAGGGCCCAAAATTACAATAAATTTTTGAATAAACCTACAACATCAGCTAGGAGCAACTTAGGCACATAGTCGACCTAGGACCCATCAGCCTCACTAAAGACTCAATCCCAATGAAGCATATGCTCATAGAGAAAGAAAGAGTAGGTGCAGGCAAACAAGATAGTGGGGATGGAAGGGATGTAGAGAACCAACAAGACCAAGACAATAGGGCCAAAAAAGGCAATGAGCAAGTCGACTAGGGTTAACAACATAAAATTAGCAAGATTCTCCACAAAAATTGACTAAAGAGAAGGAAGGATCCCAATTCAAAGTATCAAATGCACAATAAGGGTCCATATAGCAACAAACAGAGGCAACTCGCCAACAAACAAAAGTTAATTTTTTCATAACATTGTAGCATTAATTAAAAATCCATCTAGTACAAAATGATATTTTTCACATTTTAGTCCTTCATAGTTTGATAAAAATGCACTCCCTATCTAAATTATGCACTTATGAAGGGTCGAAAAATGAAGATAACTCGTTATGCATGCTAAGGTGCAAAATTCTACTTGAATGATCTCCTAAACCTTGAACAATTCTCATAAGTTTTCATGTTTTGGTGACAATTTTCAATCCCCTTATTTTATGGTAGCATTGTGCATTTCTCCAACATTTTGTCCTTGAAATGCTTGAAATTTTGAAGTTTCATTTTAGGTGCTAACACTGTGGATACCTAAGGATTTCAAACTTCATAAAAATATGTCTTTTGTAGCATTTGGGTCATGTGGTTGTTTTAAAATTCTTAATTTTGTCTCAAGACTACAATTTCAGTGAATTCTTACTCTCCAACCAGCTAAGGCCCAATGGAGTCTAGCACAAATGGAAATTGAATCCATCACAAATATGTTATCATTGTTAGACTATAATACTTTAATGAAGGAGTGTTAAAACATAATAACTTATAGTGGATTTATGGTTTAAATGTTTATAGTATTGTATTAAAGTTGGTGAATTTTATGAGTTATGCTTTATTTAAATAGTCCATCATAAATTGAACCAAATATCCCTAAACCCTTACATGCATTTTAGCATGCGACATAAATACCTTGCCTTTATGAATCAAGGTAAAATTGGTAAAATGGATAATTGCCTGCTATCAACTGAATTTTACCAAACCCAATCAGAGGATGGTAAACTAGTTAACCAAGATTAATGTTCTAAATAGAGACAACCATGGCATCAGATTCAATAGTGAAAATAGTGGAGAAATTCAAAGTGATTCTTGATGAATGGAGAAACATCAATGAATTGCCAATGGGAATGCCAAACATATCGCAAAAAGTAGAAGTCTGTGATTTCATATTTGGGAAATTTTATTTCAATAATGAGGAGATTGATGAAGCCATTTTCAATTACGATGTCAGGAAAAAAATATTGTTTCTCTAGATGCCAATTTGATGGCTAAAGTGACTCAAATTCCACACAGAGGAGGAGTAATGTTGAACAACCAGAAAACCACAAAGGTGGAAAGGAACAAGATGGACACTAAAATGTATGGCAATCAAGTAAATGTTCCTAGGAATAGGGTGAGAATGGCAAATGTACCTAAAGGAATTTTACAAATATTGGATCCACATAATGTTGAGAATAATTATGAATCACCATCGGTTGGATATTTCTAGTGATTGCATGATAATGATGATTCACTAGGTTGAAGATAGGTAAATTGGCATTCCTTGTCTCATGGTTTAGAAATTGCATCTTGCCCTAGAAGATAGTCAGATGAAGAGGGTGAAATTTAGCTTCCCTAACACTCTATGAAAAAACTATTAAGCTATATGGAGCCCAAGATGCTCAAACAGAGACTACCAACGATGTTGCTCTACCTTCCACTTCATCTTAGGTATAACCTCATATTATAAAAACTTACTTTAGGAGACATCCAAGCATGGGAACTATGAACAACAAAAACATAGAAAATGTTCAAGAGAAACTTGTAGATGGTAGGTATAAGAAGGTGGAAACTCATTTTGAATAACATAGCCATGGTGAAGAACGCCCTTTTTATATTAACAATAACTTGGAGACTACACAAATAGATTAAAAAGTTTAAATGTCACCTTCTATAACATTTTCAATGTCAACATTTTATAATAATTAGAATAGGTTAATTTACCAATTGCAATTATCATGCAGGAAGGGATGGATTTGGATCATCATAGTATTCTAGAATGTAATGAAGAAAATGATCCCATGAGTGAAACAAAGACTAGAGAACACCATCTTTATTATTGGTTTAGTGTTAGTTTCATTTTTGGATTATTTGATTAGGCGCATCAATACAAACAACTAGTATTGGTGGAAGTGGGTTCAAATATTGATAGCTTGAAGGAAATGTGCATATGTAAGGATAAAATTATTGCTTCAAAGTTACAATAGATTTCTAATTTAAAAGTTACCAATCATAAGGTAAATTGGGACATGATTAAATTTTGTGAGGAGAAGATGAAGAGTTTTGGGGATGCTTCTAAAAGTCTTGAAGAGTTTCTTTCTAATAGAAAACAACACACTACTGAGCTTGAAAATTGCTTGTGGATAGCATAAAAGAGGTTAGAGATATGAAAAAAATAATTAGAAAAGAGACCACAACTCCTTGACATTCTTCCATTCCAATCTAGACCTAATCATTTTGCATAACTTGAGAGTAAAGTGGAAGGGAAAGAAGATGAGATTGCAAAATAAATAAATTAAATGATTTAGAAAAGAGATTAACGACTGAAAAGAAATGGAAAGAGAACAATATCGACAAAATGTGAAATAAATGAGTGATACACTTATGAAATTGAAGAACAACCAAGTTTCATTGCAAGCTAGTGATTTAAAACTCAAGAGGCTAGTGAAACAGAAAGATCAAAATGCAAAATTAAAGGATGAGAGAGAAAAGAGATTAGCTACAAAAATAAAGTTATACTATGGGTATTTTGAATGAATAGATAGGTTTGGAATCCTTATAATAACTTCCAATTCAAATTTCAGGATATGAACATGTATATTTTGCCTTATGCATGCATTTAAGTGTTGAGAGAGTGCTTTTTTTCTCTAAGTACCAAAAATTGTCAAATTTCGTGAAAAGCCCCTTTTCACATACCTACTTTGTACATTTAGAGATGAATCAAGGAAATCTAAGACATGGGTTTTATGCCCAGCGTGAAATTTTTACTAGCCATACTGGACAAGTTCCTTCCATTGTGCATAAAACAAATTTGGCGTGCATTTTGATAAGACCTCACAAATGTTTTAGGACACTGTAAAATAAGGGCAACTTTGAGTATTCTTTTCACAGCATAAACTTTTAAGGCTCAAATTAGAAATTTAGAAATGTAGAAAGGTGGAGAATGAAAAACACACATTGTCCAATTTGAATCACTCAAATCATTCAAGAAATGAACCTTGGGTGTGCATTTTAGTGAAGCAAGTCAATTTTGGCTAGCTTCACTAAAATGCATGCCCAACCTTCATTACAAGGCCAAATTGAATAATTCAACTCAGGGAGTGTTTGTTTAGTCATTAAACACCTTCTCATGATTCCATATTTTTAAATTGACCCACAAAACTTTACATTGTGTGAAGCTACTCTAAATTTGCCTTGTTTTCATCACGTAAAAATCAAGGTTGAGTGCCTTGATGAAATGGACATCGGGACCTCTAATTAATGGTAACTAGGAACAAAAATATTCTAACTTGGTGCTACCAACCTTTTCTACAACCTTTCATACTCAATTGTCCAAAATAAATATTCTTCAATGAAATCCAAGTCTGCTA
The DNA here is from genome assembly GCA_009831015.1 of Picea engelmannii. NCBI lineage: Eukaryota > Viridiplantae > Streptophyta > Pinopsida > Pinales > Pinaceae > Picea > Picea engelmannii. The sequence continues at coordinate 259,500 of ML782655.1, forward strand.
AAATAATAATTGATACCATTTGTTGATTTTCATATTTATTATAAAAATGTACTTCAAGGCCAAACCAAGTACACCCAAGGTATAAATGTTGACTAAGGCATAATAACACAATGTTTAATTTATGTACCCATGTTGTTGAGAAAATGTTGTCATTGATGTCAAAGTGGTAGTGATGATGATGATGTGGCAGTAATTATAAGGATGTAATAGTGATGATGATGATGTGCAGTGAAAAAAGGAGATTGTTTGAGTATTGAAGCCATGAATCCAAGTGAATAATCCTTGAAGCCATGAAGCCAAGTAAAGAATGCTTGAATGCATGAAGCCAAGTAAAAAAGCCTTGAGATTGTTTAAGCATTGAATGCATGAAGCCAAGTGAAGAAGCCTTGAAGCCATGAAGCCAAGTAAAGAAGCCTTGAAGCCATTCAAAGCCAAGAGAAGAAGCCTTGAAGACATGTTGATGAAGCCTTGAGAAGACAACGTGCAATAGTCAAACCATGAGGACAATTCAATGTCAAATCAAATTGAAGAAACCCCTGAAGTAGTAATGATGTGTCCACTTAAAGAAGCCTTGAAGTGCCTTGAAGGAGCCTTCACATAGATGTATATAACTCCAAAGTGGTCCCCTTATGGCGTAGCTTTTAAGCATGGCCCTCATGGGGTGAGATAAAATGTGTTTGTTTCCACATGCCCACTTTGAGTTGTACATAAATGGATCCCACAAGATGTCCAATATAAATATTACAAGCCAACAGAGGTCCAAGATAGAGATTGCAAGATGGAGATATTTGAAACTATTAATTTTTGGTCAACTTGGATACCCTATCATTGACGGATTGTTTACCCTACATAACTAACTCAAATGGAAGCACAAGTTAGATGGTTGGAAATCGTATTCTGATACCTTTCCAATGGTATATAAAAGTCCCTCTAACTCCCTAGAAATGACAAGATATGAGTTTTTCATCTAATAACCCAGCCAAAAAATTGAGGTTGGCTCAGCTAATGTTTTGGGACAAAATTACTATAAATATAGGATAGAATTTCACATTTTTAGTGCAACCAATGAACAACTCAAGTTTGAGGTGCACTCAAGGTGTTGGGGTGTCTTTCTGGTGTGCCAGGGAAGTCTAAAGGATTCTCGTAAGGTCTTTCTTATTCTCAAGGTATGTTATGAGGTTGTGATGTCAATGTATACACTACTATGAGGTTGTGATGTTTCCATGATGTTGGCGTGAGTGGATGTTGTCATTAATAGACTGTTGAAATTACTAAAACAACTGAGAGGGGGGGTGAATCAATTGTTACTGTGCTTAAACAATTTTAAGTCAATTAAGACATTTTTAATCTTTCTCCAAGTGACCATCAATATTATACAACATATGAACATAAATAATGAGCATCACTCACACATAAGATATAAACAGAGACAGATTTTCACGAGGAAACCCATAAAGGGAGAAAACCTCTTCTTCTTCGAAAATGATAGGCAGTCTTTTAAGTTCTGTACATCATCTATAATTGAGCACCAACTCAATGTGAGGCTACTACCTCTGTTTTACAAGCTCCAACTTTTTTGAGAGCACCAACTCTCTGGTTTCTCTAGCACCCACTAGAAGGAAGCACCAACTCCCTTAATGTTCCAGCACCAACCGGATGGAAGCACCAACTTCCAGTTACACAGGCTCCAACCTGTATAACAGAGAACACTTGTTCTCCCTTGCACCTCCCAACCACCCTGATTATGAATAAATGATTGAAAAACAAACAATACAGGTGTCTCAATTCTTACCCCTTATTATATGTTCTGCAATTCTTCTCTGCTTCAAAAAAAAAAAAATTGTTCTGCAATTCTACTCTGCTTCAAAAAAAAAAAACATGTTCTGCAATTCTGCTCTGCTTCATGCTATTCTGTTATTTTTCTCTTACTTCTGTCTGTTCAACAACTGTTACTCATCTCTGAGTTTTATCTCAAGCTCTGCATCCTGTAATTTTACTCTTCTTACAGTTCATCACATTTTTCTGGTTAAAACATCCAACCTTGCACAGTCATCTCATATCTCCTTTTATTCACAGACGCCTCATCCATTACACCTCGAATCTCCTTGGGAAAAAAACACCTTAGCAACTGAATCGCCAACCGATCAAGAATCATGAATCAGTTTTGCTAACTGAATCGTAACTGATCAATTAACTGTGAGGTGAAACAGTAGCCCTCCGATCATATTAAAATTCACCTGCACCGTTGGATTACAAGTATTGGGTCTCACGCTTATTCCATATGCCCACTAGCTGTGACCACAGGCCTAATTAAAATGCCTTTCACATTTCACATTTCAGCAATCCTATGGTGAAGAGTCTCGACTCTTCATGTTACGATCATCGAAAAGGAGCTTAGCTTGGTGCTAGCTCCTCCCTCTCACATGACCACTGACGGTGACCACAGCCTACACCAAAAGGTGTTTTCACATTTCGGCATTCCTGTGAAGAAGTGTCTCGACACTCCAAGTCGCAATCCTCGAAATGAAGCCAGATCAACGGTCCACAAAACTTCATAATCTGATCCCTTCTTTTCTTAATCGAACGGCTCACAGGATTTCAACGTTTTTCCCTTCGAGTCATTGTGACTCCAACATTATAAAATTCATGATCACAAAATCTCTGAAATGATGGGACGGTTCACATAACCCACTGAGATGGACGGTTGACGGGATTTCAGAATTTTGCCTTTCGGGTTTTCGAGACTCACAATAGTCCCTTTCAGCATTTTGAAGTTCGAGACTTCGTGATGGTGGAGTTTCTTCTTGCTATGTAAAACCCTGAAATAGAAAGTTTCGATGTGACATAAACCTGCTGACATCACACATGGATTGACACGTGCTGAATAGCTGCCACATGTCACTCTGATTCATGACTTACATGTGCCTGAAATGTTGAATCAGCTTGACACTTTTCATTGCCTGATTGTGCCACGTGTCCTTAGCTGACATGGTTTGCTGACGTGGTTTGTTGATGTGTATGTTTCGGGATTTCGGGGTTCACTACTTCAAAGGTTAAAGTTCCTTTGATATTTGATTTCCCGGTCTGCGAAACTCAGAAATGGAGTCTTTGACATGTTCTGATCTTTCGCCATGTGTCCATCCCCGATCAATCCTCGATACAATGTTCCAAATCATTTCGCGATATCGCATTTTGGTGTTTCAAGAGACATGCTCTGTTGACTCCCCCAATGTGCAAGTCAATGAAATTCTAGTCACTTGCCATGTGTCCTTCTTGAGGATGGACGATCCTCCTGCTTTCGAGATTTTGTAGGCCCGCTTCATCTTGCATGTAAAGATCGTGCTCCTTCTTATGGATCCAACGATGGTCGGTCTTCGAGCTCAGATCTGACGCATGAGATCGGTTCTCTTCTACTGCACGCTCCTCCTATCTGAATTTATATCTGACAATCGTCGGGAAATCTGAATGGGATCCAACGATCACTGTTGCTCTTCACTGTTGAACTTGCCATTATCCCTAAGTTGTTGGTCGTGATCTTTGCCATCAATGACAAACACGCATACTCTGCCTATGTCTGAAAACATGCCAACAATCTCCCCCTTTGGCATTGATGGAAACCCCTTGAAGAGCATCCAACTATACCACTGTAGCATCCTTGAAATTACCACACTTTCTCCCCCTTTGACATCAATGTCAAAGAAGAAACACGCTCCCCCTGAGTTGTTGCAGTACATACTCCCCCTGTCAACTATGAGTAGCTTAGAAATACAATAGATATTCAAATAAGTACTCCCCCTGATTGGGTGATCATATTAGAAGAAAGGAGTTATAACCCCCAACTTCTGATGAAGATATCCAAAAGGGGTCGCTGCTAATGGTTTAATAAAGATATCAGCAATTTGTTCTGTGGAAGGAATATAATTAAGATGAACAATTATGTTTGTAACTTGTTCTCTGAGAAAATGGTATTTTATTGGGATATGCTTAGTCTTGGAATGAAGAACAGGATTCTTGGAGACACTAATGGCACTAGTGTTATCACAGTGAATTGTAATCGGATCAGTATAGTTTACCTTCAAA
>ML782655.1:267868-282921 GCA_009831015.1 Picea engelmannii
AAATTTCAATCTGTATGTTTGAAGTTTGGCATCTTTTACTTTCTCATTTCCTTCATAACTACTAATAAGTTTATCCCACATTGCTTTGGCAGTTTCAAGATGCATCACCTTTACAAACTCAGCTTCAGCAAGTCCATTCAAGAGAGCATTCATTCCCTTAGCATTAAAACTAAACTCTAACTTATCATCCTTAGAGGCTAGCACAACAGGCTTTGTATATCCAGTCTCTACAACATCCCAAACATCAGCACCTAAGGCCATTAAGTATGTTCTCATTCTAATCTTCCAAAAGGCAAAATTTGTTCCATCAAACAGAGGGGGCTTAGTAGTTGAAGTCCCTTCATGACTTGTCATGTTTAAGCTTATAGATCTACCTTTAAATAAAAGGAACCTGCTCTGATACCAATTGTTGAAATTACTAAGACAACTGAGAGGGGGGGTGAATCAGTTGTTACTGTGATTAAACAATTTTAAGTCAATTAAGAAATTTTTAATCTTTCTCCAAGTGACCATCAATATTATACAACATATGGACAACATAAATAATGAGCATCACTCACACATAAGATATACACAGAGACAGATTTTCACGAGGAAACCCATAAAGGGAGAAAACCTCTTCTTCTTCGAAAATGATAGGCAGTCTTTTAAGTTCTGTACATCATCTATAATTGAGCACCAACTCAATGTGAGGCTACTACCTCTATTTTACAAGCTCCAACTTGTTTGAGAGCACCAACTCTATGGTTTCTCTAGCACCCACTAGAAGAAAGAACCAACTCCCTTAATGTTCCAGCACCAACTAGATGGAAGCACCAACTTCCAGTTACACAGGCTCCAACCTGTATAACAGAGAACACTTGTTCTCCCTTGCACCTCCCAACCACCCTGATTATGAATAAATGATTGAAAAACAAACAATACAGGTGTCTCAATTCTTACCCCTTCGTTTATGTTCTGCAATTCTTCTCTTCTTCAAAAAAAAAAAAATGTTCTGCAATTCTGCTCTGCTTCATGCTATTCTGTTATTCAGCTCTTGCTTCTGTCTGTTTAGCAACTGTTACTCATCTCTGAGTTTTATCTCAAGCTCTACATCCTGTAATTTTACTCTTCTTACAGTTCATCACATTTTTATGGTTAGAACAGCCAACGTTGCACAGTCGTCTCATATCTCCTTTTATTCACACACGCCTCATCTGTTACACCTCAAATCTCCTTGGGCAAAAAACACCTCAGCAACTTAATCGCCAACCGATCAAAAATCATGAATCAGTTTTGCTAACTAAATCGTAACTGATCAATTAACTGTGAGGTTTAATAGTAGCCCTCCGATCATATTCAAATTCACCTGCACCGTTGGATCACAAGTACTGGGTCTCGCTCTTATTCCATATGCCCACTGGTTGTGACCACGGGCCTAATCAAAATGCCTTTCGCATTTCGCATTTTAGAAAACCTGTGGTAAAGAGTCTCGACTCTTCATATTACGATCATCGAAAAGGAGCTTAGCTTGGTGCTAGCTCCTCCCTCTCACATGACCACTGACGGTGACCACAGCCTACACCAAAAGGTGTTTTCGCATTTCTGCATTTCGGCATTTTGGCATTCCTGTGAAGAAGTGTCTCGACACTCCAAGTCACAATCCCCGAAATGGAGCTAGATCAACGGTCCAAAAAACTTCATAATCTAATCCCTTCTTTTCTTAATCGAACGGCTCACAGGATTTCGGCGTTTTTCCCTTCTAGTCATCGTGACTCCAACATTATAAAATTCATGATCACAAAATCTCTAAAATGATCGGACGGTTCACATAACCCATTGAGATGGACGATTGACGAGATTTCGGAGTTTTTCCTTTCAGGTTTTCGAGACTCGCAATAGTCCCTTTCTGCATTTCGGAGTTCGAGACTTCGTGATGGTGGAGTTTTTGCTTGCTATGTAAAACCCTAAAATAGAAAGTTCTGATGTGACGTAAACCTACTGACGTCACACATGGATTGACACATGTCGAATAGCTACCACGTGTCACTCTGATTCGTGACTTACATGTGCCTGAAATGTTGAATCAGATTGACACTTGTCATTGCCTAATTGTGCCACGTGTCCTTAGCTGACGTGGTTTGCTGACGTGGTTTGTTGATGTGTCTGTTTTAGGATTTTGGGGTTCTCTACTTCAAAGGTTAAAGTTCCTTTGATCTTTGATTTCCCGGTCTGCGAAACTTCGAAATGGAGTCTTTGACATGCTTTGATCTTTCTCCACGCATCTGTCCCCGATCAATCCTCGATCCAACGTTCCAGGTCATTTCGCAATCTCGCATTTCGGTGTTTCAAGAAACATGCTCTGTTGACTCCCCCAATGTGCAAGTCAGTGAAATTCTAGTCGCTTTCCATGTGTCCTTCTTGAGGATGGACGGTCCTCCTGCTTTCGGGATTTTGTAGACCTACTTCATCTTGCACGTAAAGATCATGCTCCTTCTTATGGATCCAACGACGATCAGTCTTCGAGCTCATATCTGATGCATGAGATCGGTTCTCTTCTACTGCGCGCTCCTCCTATCTGAATTCAAATCTGACGATCGTCCAGAAATCTGAATGGGATCCAACGATCACTGTTGCTCTTCACTATTGAACTTGCCATTGCCATGCCATTATCCCTGCATTGTTGATTGTGATCTTTTCCATCAATGACAAACACGCATACTCTGCCTCTATCTGAAAACATGCCAACATGGACATCGTCGTGAATGGATGTTGTTGTTAGTGGATGTTGTTGTCAATTATTACATTTTGGGAATGATGTTATGAGGCTTTCTAGGGTTTGAAGGATTGTCTATGGAATGAAGCATGTAGGTGAATTCAAAAGTACTATGTGTATGAAGATCTTGGATTGGTGATATCTTATTGATTTGGTGCTCAGTTGATAATATTGGTGTCTTCAATTAACAAGTTTGTGCATGTGCTTTAGGAAGTGGGTGCTTCCTTCCAGTTGGAGTTGGTAAAGCCAAGGGGTTGGTCCTTCCTTCCAATCGGTGTTGGTTGGAGCTTCCTTCAAGTTGGTGCATGTAAATCAGGGGGTTCGTTCCTCCTTCTAGTTGGTGCTGGAGAATCTTGGAATTTGTTGCTTCCTATGAATGTAATCTTGACATGATATAAGAAAAGCATTATGTGGTTTTCCCCCGTTTGGGTTTCCATGTAAAAATCATTATGTTTTGTGTAAGGTTTTATGTGATGATGAATGACATTGTTAATGGTTAATGTTTACATGATGTGCTTAAGGTTAAAAATGGTAAAAAGTTCTTAATATTGATTCACCCCCCCTCTCAGTATTGATGAATATTCCAACAATTCGTATCAGAGTGGGTTCCTTCGGGAATAGTTTAACCACTGGAAGGAAGATCATGGATATTCAGGAAGTTTACTCTACATATGATGTTCCATTATTCAATGGATCAAACTTTTCTCATTGGAGCATAAGGATGAGAGTATTTTTATAAGCACAAGGGTTTGACATTTGGAAATCAGTATTAGATGGTTACACCACTCCAAAAGGTAGAACAAAGTTTACAGCAACAAAGAAGCTATAAAAATACAATGCAATGGCATTGAACATAATTCTAAGGGGCTTATCAGAATCTGAAAAGAAAATAAATAAAGTTAGAAAGCATTCATCAGCTAAAGAACTTTGGGACAAACTACAAGAAAACTACACAAAGGAAGCAATGCAAGAATGTGCAGAAGATCAAAAGGAAGATTCACCAAAGAAAGAAGCAACATCAAAGAAAATGGATGACAACCTAAATAAACATGTAATTGATTAATCAAATGAATAAAAGGTGAAGGAAGTCGAATCAAGTAAGTATTCTTGTGGTGATAAATTAAATCCTTGTGACATTAGATGTACCTATGCAAATAAAAGCATTTTTGACAATGATAAAGATGAAAACAAAAGCCATGCCTTTGAAGAAGAAGAGAATGATGGATTAGAAGTTGAAGTAGACCTTAAAGGGGAACTGATTAGTGCTCTAGAGGATTTGATGAATGCAAGGGAGAATAATTGGAACAACTGCAAAGGTATCAAGAAAATAATACATTACTAGAAGAGAAGCTAAGTGAACCTGAAAAGACTATAATTATTTTAAAGACATGAGTAAAGGTGGCTAAGAATACTGAAGAAACATTGAATAGTCAATTAGAAGAGAAAGATACCCAACTAAGCACAAACCTGCAAAATGCTTTGATTCAAATAGAAGAGGACAAGAAAGTTGAAGAAGTCCTAAATAGTCAACTAAACGAGAAGGAAGAAATATGTCAAGCAAAAGAACTTGAAATTGTTTCTCTAAGAGAAGAAGTGAAAGGGACAGTTGCCACAAACTTGAAGTTTGAGAAGATTTCATTAGCCTTAGAAGACATCCTCAATCAACAAATATCTCCAAGTGACAAGACAAGTATTGGGTATGACCATAAGCAGAAACACATTGAAGAAGAAAAGAGTTTCAAACTACCAAGAAAGATCGAAGAAAGACCTAAAAGTCATACAAATGGTTCAAAGGATTCCAATAGCAGAGTAAAAGACCATGATAAATCAAATCATTAAAAGCAAACATCTCAAAGACCTCCATTTCAAAGAAGACCCTTTGCTCTCAGGTATCAAAGTTTCTTTCTTGGTTATTGTTTTTCTTGCAACAATTTTGGACATAAGGCTATATATTGTAGAGCTTATGCAAGAAATACTCAAGTAAGGAATAGAGGTATCTACAATAATGTTGAATGTTACAAATTCCACAACTATGGACACGTGGCTCGAGACTGTTGAATCATGATGGAGCCTTCCATGAAAGAAAATGTTGATATCAAATATAAAAAGGTTTGGAGAAGAAAAAAAAAACAAGAAGAATAGGTCAAAGGAGTATTCTCAGAGGACATACCCACATGAGTTGTAGAGATGAGTAACAATGATAAATATGCAAGTAAAGAGTAAGATGACAGGATTACAAATGATGATCCTATAACATAGCAACATTATACATTATTCTAAACATTTGGATAAAGACTCCCAGTATCATGGATAATTTTGAGGTGGAGTCTAAGTAGTAGGCAAGGAAGACCAAAGAAAGGACAACATAGGATTGTATATAGCAAAAGATAATGGCTTGGTAAATCATATAGGAGCACAGGGGGAGCTACTTTAGAAAGATTCAAGAAATGGCTTAGTCTAAGGGGGAGTTAGCATAGTCAAAGGGGGATTATTGTCGAAAAGGAAAGATGCTCACAAAGATAGCATTGCAATCAAAAGAAGGAACCATTGATGACAGAGAGAGTAGAAAAATGAGTTAAATGATAATGGATGAAAGAACTAAGATAGGAGGAGAAATAGAATAAGAAAGAGAATCACGAAATTCCATAGGGGAAGCAACTCTTTATCCTAGATGTCAAAGGGGAGATAAACAAATTGTTGGTGATACGAGGAGTCATGTGATAAGAAAAAATTATCCCTTTTCCGTTGATGTCAAAAGGGGAGAGAAACAAAGTGATGGATAGAGTGACCATGCATCATTGCAAAAGGAAGGAGGTGTTTCCATCAATGACAAAGGGGGATATTGTTGAGAAAAATGTTTTCATTGATGTCAAAGTGGTAGTGATGATGATGATGTGGCAGTAATGATAAGGATGTAACAACGATGATGATGATGTGGTAGTGAAAAAGGGAGATTGTTTGAGTATTGGAGCCATTAAGCCAAGTGAATAATCCTACAAGCCATGAATCCAAGTAAAGAATCCTTGAATCCATGAATCTAAATAAAGAAGCCTTGATATTGTTTGAGTATTGAAGCTATGAAGCCAAGTGAAGAATCCTTGAAGCCATAAAGCCAAGTAAAGAAGCCTTGAAGCCATGAAGCCAAGAGAAGAAACCTTGAATACATGTTCATGAAGCCATGAGAAGCCAACATCCAGTATTCAAGCCATGAGAACAAGTCAATGTCAAAGAAAATTGAAGAATCCCCTGAAGCAGTAATGATGTGTCCACTTAAAGAAGCCTTGAAGTGCCTTGAAGGAGCCTTGACATAAATGTATATAAATCATCGTGGTCCCCTTATGGCGTAGCTTTTAAGAATGGCCCTCATAGGATGAGATAACGTGTGTTTGTTTTCATATTCCCACTTTGATTTGTACATAAATGGATCCCACAAGATGTCCAATATAATATTACAAGCCTACATATGTCCAAGATAAAGATTGCAAGATGGAGATTGTTGAAAGTATTAATTTTTGGTCAATTTGGATACCCTATCTTTGAGGGAATCGTTACCCTCCATAACTAACTCAAATGGAAGAAAAAGTTACATGGTCGGAAATATTATTCTGACACCTTTCCAATGGTATATGGAAGTCCTTCTAACTCCCTAGGAATGAGGAGATATGAGTTTTTTCGTCCAATAACCCAGCTAGAAAATTGAGGTCGGCTCGGCTAATTTTTGGGGACATAATTACTATAAATACATGATAGAATTTCACATTTTTAGTGCAACCAATGAAGATATCAATTATGAGGTGCACTCAAGGTGTTGGGGTGTCTTTCTGGTGTGCAAGGGAACTCTAAAGGATTATCTTAAGGTCTTTCTTATTCTCAAGGTATGTTATGAGGTTGTGATGATGTCGTATGCATTGCTATGAGGCTGTGATGTTGTCGTGATGTTGTCACGAGTGGATGTTGTTGTTAATGGATGTTGTCATGAATGGATGTTGTTGTCAATGGATGTTGTTGTCAGTTATTACATTTTGGGAATGATGTAATGAGTGTTACACATCAAAATTACCCATTTTAATGATGACCTATTGTCGTCATTACAAGTGTCGCAAGTGTCGCATTTTGGCCACAAGTGTCGCAAGTGTCGCAGACATCATACAGTCATCTTACCTGTGTCGTGTCTCGAACGACATCATAAGGAACACTTGAAGACACCCTTAGAGACTGTTTAAAGAAGAAGAAATCATTTGATGAAGAGTACAAATCCTTTTCCATGAAAAAAACCACTTGAAAATGAATTTTGAAGGACAGCACTCCCCTACCCACTGTCAAGGAGTGTCAGCGCTCCTTGACCTTCTTTGGGGGAGCGTTCCAGCACTCTATGCACCCTTCTGGGGGAGCACTAGACTTTTTTAAGGAAATTTTGGGCAACGCTCCCCTACCCACTGTCAGGGAGTGCCAGCGCTCCTTGCCCTCCTTTGGGGGAGCGTTGCAACACTCTATGCCCCATTCTGGGGGAGCGTTGGGATGTTTGAGGGAATCTTGGGCTGTTGAGCAAAATAAGGGAAAAATCCCCCTCATCTTTGGAGTTGGTTGGATTCGAATCTGAGTTCAAGGCTGGATCTTAGGGAAGATCCACAGCTGATGGAGAAGGATCCTCAACCTATCCCAAGAATCTCTAAGGTGGTTGGGTTTCTCCAAGCTTATATAAGGAGGCCTTCTCATGGTGAAATACATGAAGAGATTGAGAGATACCAAAATTATGATCTCATGAGAAGTGGTATTGAGAGGACATTTGAAGGCATCAAACTTATGATCTCATAAGGGAGATAATTAGTGAAGCATAGTAAAAAAAAAATTGGATCATTTGAGCAAGGGGTTGGACAAGGAGAGCTTGGTGAGGCTGTTGCATCTGCATCAAAGGTCTATAAGTATCTCTATTGAGTTCTCATTAATACATGTGCTTGGCCTATTTCCTTCAAGATTTTGTATGCCTACATGAACTTGTCTTTAATGGATAGATCTAGTTTCAAACTAATCGTAGTAGAATAGGAAGCATGCTTTGTCTTTGATTGGATTGCAGGATCTGTTGAAGAGCTTGTGGATCAAAGCTCAACTTGGAACTGGGCGAGGACAAACATCGCAAAAAGGTACATCTTCTTCCTCTTCTCTATAGATTAGTTTAGCTAGGTTTAAAGGGATGTCAGTGACTAAATTTAGCACCTTTATGTCTTGATCTTATAGATTTAGGATCCAAGAGGGAATCCACCTATCCGCAGGGGGATTTTCCTGTAACAAAAATTGGCGACTCCACTGGGGACCGAAGCTTTCAGTTTTGGTTTCCTTCCTTGGTCTTGATTTTGGCCTTTGATAACATTTATATCATATTCACACTATGTTTTTTATTCTTAGATGTGTTGTTGCCTCTTGGATTCATCCCATACACACTCAATTTCTGGATTTTCTTGAGTTTGTTTTTTTTTTTTTTTTTGAGTTATGAGAGACCAACGCTCCCCTACCTCTACCACCAGAGCATTGGCACTCCCTTGCAGGCTCCCAAAGAGTGTTGCAAGGCTCTGGTACCCTTGACACCAAAGCGTTGGTCTTTATCTGTTAAAAAAACTTTTGGGAGTTGATCTCTAAGTCTAGTTTTTGTTGATTCATCTGCTCAGGGTCAATATCATCTCAGTGTGTCCTAGTATTGGTCTCCAACATCTTGATTTATAAGAATTGATTATTTTTTGTTTGGATTGTTGACATTTCTTCCTTCCTTACTTTGATTCATTCTTCTTCTTTGAGATTTGGAGTCGATCTACTACTTTTTTTCATTTATTTGATTGAATGAAAGTTGTTGTAAGGAAGTTCAAAGATCTATCCATTGTTCCATTTGATCTTTGAGGTATTTTTTCCCAAAACATTCCTCTTGTATTTACTTATATTTTCCCACCTTTCATATCACTTTTACTTTTTGATCATCATCCATTAACCTTCTCCTACCTTCACTAGCAATTTCACCAATTTTTATGCATTCTGGGTGAGTTTTTCTTCATTTTTTTCACTGTTTTTTTAATTTCTGGGTGGCTCAACGCCCCCATGTAGGCCATATCAGAGTGCTAGCACACCCCTACAGTGATTTAGGGAGCATTGCAGCACTCTATACCCTTGATACAGGGAGCATTGGTCTCCTTTTTGGAGGAGTTTTGCCCTTTTCTGCTCAGATTTTCTCAACTTGTTTTGTGGAAGTATTTACCCAGACTTTGTGATTGGTTTGTGAAGTTATTTAAGTTGATATTTGGTGCTTATCACCCCTTATTGTCTTGATTGGATCTTGAAACTTTTTTCGAAATGTGAAATTGCCCTTTCTAGCTGCTTGTTTTGTCAAGACAATTTGAGTGATTTCTCTTTCTCCCTATCTTTTCTTGGATTCTTCTCTGCATCTTCTTGTACTTAATGAATGTTTGTCAGTTGTTGAATCCTTGATTGAGTTCTGTTTAGGACAAGTTTCTCCTTGTTTTCTTTCAATTCTCATTGCTTTGAGTGCACGCTTTGTTTGAAAACTTTGTTGCTTCGTGTCTTTTGCATCTGCATATGACTCTTTCTTCTGATTGAAAGTTGTGGAGCATTGAAGGATTTGTATTTAATTTCTTTATAAATTAGAATCAAACAAAGAAGATAGATGCATTCTTGATTTTGGATAGTGAAACTAGCTTGCATTTGAAGTAGCGAAACTCCATGGTTTTTGGCATTTTTGGACATTGTGCATCTGGGAATGATAAGCGTTTTCTCCTTCTCATAATATAGCTTTCATCGAAGTGAAATATTTGCATTCTCATTTATTTGCATTGTTTAGAGTCGGTCAAAACATCATTTAGTCCACTCCATGTTCCTCTTGAGTAAACAACAGCCTTAAAATCAAGCGCTAAACTAAAATTTATCATACATTTTTACATTTTATGTTAGCAAACCTACATTAGCTTAAGGTGTAGGGCTTTGGAATAGGTTGAAAGGATAACTTTCCAAAGCTGTCAAACAAACTTAGCATCTTGCGATAGGGAGAGAAAATCCAATTTTCGTATCATCTTTCTGGGATCCCCCTCTCACACAGGGGTTACGCGTGAGGTCACGTTCGGGAGAGTTACGAAGATTATCCCTCTATGATTCAACCGTTCGTAGTAGTCAAATCCTATATTGGGGGTTCTTCTTGAGGCTCAATTGTCTTCATTTGGTCTCAGTGCTTCGTGAATTATGAATCCATTTGGGGTCCTCTGGAGTTCTATCGGTCCACTTGTCCTTAGTTCTCTTGAAGGATTTCGGACTTGTTATCATGTCCATATGTTCGAATTGGACTGTTGATTGTACCCACCCAGGGGCTGACTGCGAGTTGGTGACATTAGTAGCCATAATCTTCAGGGTCTTACACAAGGTGACGGTGAAGGGAAGTCTCATTGTACCTGGAACAGACGTTGGTCAAACTCACTAGGGCTCCTTGGAGGGTAAATCCACAATTACTACGTGGAAGCTTGCACCAAGGCGTAAGTCTGTTAAGCAGGTCACCAACGTAACTAATCCACCCACTCTATCCCTACCCCTTCCTATATTGATCTCGTGACGTTGGATTTCATCACCAACTAGTGGTTTCATTGTGGGAAGTTTTGTTTGATTGTTTGCTTCTTAGATTCATAGTGTGTGTTGTTTGTTTTACTTAGTGGACCTTAGGTGGAGTCAGTGTTAATGGCATCAACTCATGGGAGTACCAATGGAGGAACCCCTTGTCCCAGGGAACCTTTCACCTTTCCTTCTTTTGGAAACATTGGTCCTCCGTACATTGCCACAATGAGTCTTCCGGGACTCACCACCAGATTACTAGTTTGGTTGTTCCCACTCCGGTGATCTCGAATCTTCCCAGTGCTTCAGCTGCACCTAACACTTCATATGTAAGTACACCACCCACACATCAAACTCATGTCGACTTTTCACCTTCTTCACCCATTAAGTCTCCTTCCCTTTCTGCTTCTTCGCCTAGTGAAAGATCTAAAGCAAGTAGCCAGGTTGATGAGAAGAAGAAGAAACGGAAAGAGAAGAAGAAGAAGAACCTGAAAAGGACCAAGCCTCCAACTACATCAGATGTTGGATCCAAGCAACCAGCTACTGTTAATTGTACTGGGAGCATTGATGAGGTCGATATGACTACAATGAAGAATCTGAAACCCAAATTCCCTTGCAGTCTTTGTAAGGGTGACCACTTTCTGAGGGATTTCCCTGGTCTTCCCAAGGTCTTATAAATGTGGTCTTCCACATCATCGACCCCTGCTAGACATGTTGGTGACACCCCATCAACTAGTGACGTTAAGGTTGCTAAGAAGAAGACAATTGTCAAGTTTCCTTGTATGTTATGCGAAGGTGATCATTATTCTCACCGTTGTCCTCGTATGGACGAGGCTTCTTATCTTTTGAAAAAAATTCAACTTCCAACTGGTTATCATAATATTTCCCCCAACCCATCGTTAGTTGATGGAATGGTCAATCCAGTTCCCTCCCCGGTCAGTTTGGTTGATCAGGTGGTCAATATAGTTTCATCCTCGGTTGAACCACTAACCAAAGTAGTTGATCTAGTTCTGTCTAATCCAAGTGGATATTGGTGGCCACCCACCTATTCCACTTGGACCCCCACCATTGCTTCTTTCAGTTTTTCAGTTTCTGCACAGTTTACTATTTTTAGCAGTTTTTTGGGTCCTGAACTTCCGGAGCCGTTTTAAGGCCTTAAACGACGTTTTTTGGGAAAACGGGGAGCAACATGGATCTTCGATCATGTTGCTCACCCAAAAGTTGTAATACTCGAATAGATCTTTCTAATGAGGTATAGAACACATCAAACGGAGATCGTATGCCAAAGTTACGTCCCCGGGAAGTTGATGTACCAACTTACCCAAACGGGGCCCATAGTCTTGGCATTTCATCTCCTAGGGTTAGGTCTTTGGATGGTTAGGGTTTTCCATTGTTTCTCAATAATAATAGGCCTTCGAGCCTCATTGTAACACAGTTCAGAGGCCAGTAGCCGCCACATCTCTTCTCAGAGATAAGCTACCAGCGCCTTAGCTAGTTTATTTCCATTATGTCTGTAAGCATATTTCAGTCATTTGTTATTAATGAAATGAAGTCTTATTTCCGCTGCATATATGTGTTTATGTGTATTTATGTATTTCATTGTGTTCCAACATAAATCCATATCAGTGGTATCAGAGCGGTCTGCTCATTCTTGATCCTTCTTTACATGTCCCCAACGAGATCGGGGTATAAGGAGTTGGGGCTTGATCTGGTTGAACCTTTGCAAGATCAGCCTCGCAAACCCCGACGACCGCCCATGGGGGAAGAAAAGAAAGATGAGGGAGCAGGATATTCTATCAAAATGTTGCTCGAGGAGGCCCTCGAGAAACAAAGGAACGCGATGATGGACAACTTTGCCCAGATTCTTCAACGGATTCCGACTGGCGGCGCATCGACATCCAAAAGCCACTCTGGAGGCGCCACTCCTTTTAAGGTACAAGTAAACTTTGACATTCCCATGTTTGACAGCCAAATAGATGCAGATGTCGTAGATAGATGGTTGAATCTGTTAGAAGGATATTTCTCGGTTCATGGCATTTCCGACCGAGAAAAGATTATTTTCACACTCCTCAAAGCCGCCCCCCATGTCAAGGACTGGTGGGAAACCTACTCGGAGCAAGAGGGCAAGGGAGAACCCTCTTTGTTCTCGGCCGCACCCACTTGGAATTCTTTCCGAGACGCCATCAAGGAACAATATTATCCCATGGGGAGCTATGAGGACAAATACATACAATGGACTACGTTACGGCAGCAAAGGGACCAAGATGTGCATGAGATGACGAATTTGTTTCATACCCTACGCACAAAGTTGGGTATCAAAGATTCAGAGAAACATTTGGTGTTAAAGTACCACAGTTGTCTGCACAGATACATTCAGAAGGAAATGGAGTTCCTTGACATCTCCTCACTTGGTGTGGCATACCGATATGCTGCCAAGATTGAGCAGAAGTTCAAACAAAAGAAGCGAGACTTTGGGTCTGCAAATCAGAAGCAAGGGAAAGGTACTCCCAAACCGCAGAACAAAGGACCAAGCCAAGGCAGGGCAGCCCAGGACAACCTACCAAAGCCACAAGCAAAGAAAAACACCACGAAGCCAAAAAAGGACACGGGGAAGTGGTGTGAGTTCCATAAGAGCTCCACTCACAACACAAGTGAGTGTCGGGCCAAGCAGTCACTGGTAGCTGAGTTGAAGGCTTCTGAATCGGATGCATGCTCCGACTCTGAATCAAAACCTGACAAGGGGAATGATAGGGGGAAGCAGATTATCGATGTGGATCCCAACACCACCATTGCCACCACGAAGATCCAGAAGGAGGAACCAGAAGATCCAGAGGAGGCATAGCGTCTCTTCCATTCCAAGATGTGGGTAAAGGGTTCCCCGTTGCAGTTCATTGTCAACAACGGGAGCCAGAAGAACCTCATCTCGGTAGAGGTCGTGAAGCAGTTGGGCTTTCCGACCAAAACACACCCACAACCATACACCATCGGGTGGTTACACCAAGGACGGGACCTCCGCGTTAGTCAACAATGTCGCCTTCCCTACAACATCAAGCCCTTCACGGATGAGGTATTATGTGACATTGCTCCTCTTGATGTTTCTGATGTATTATTAGGCCAACCGTACTTGTGGAAGCGACATGTTGTGTATGATTCCAGGCCTCGTGTTGTTATTATCACTTTGGGCAATAAGTTGTACAAGTTACCGGAGATAGCACCGCCTACCACCATCTCTTTGGTTACTGCAGAACAATGCAGTAAGCTCATTTCCAAAACTATGAAATTTGTTTTCCTGATGATCCACCCTCAATGAAAGAGGAAGACTGTGGCCATGACCTCCAGACAAGGCCCTGTTGCATGAAAACAACAGATGGATAAGGTCAAGGAGGAGTACGATAACATCTTCAACTCCCCCGCAGCGGTGCCTCTACACTGCCAGGTCAAGCACCCCATCGATCTAACCCCAGGTGCGTCGCTGCCCAATGGACCCATCTACTGGCTCTCTGTCCTGGAGAATGACGAAATCAAGAGGCAGATTCAGGAGCTGTTGCAGAAAGGTCACATCCGGTCGAGTTCATCGCCCTATGGGAGCCCGATCATATTGGTGCAAAAGAAGGATGGGACTTGGAGACTCTGCATTGACTATCGGGCAGTGAACAAGATCACTGTCCGGAATAGGTACCCGATCCCATGGATTGATGACCTTCTGGACCAACTCAAGGGGGAAAAATATTTCAGGAAGATCGACTTCAAGTCTGGGTATCACCAGGTACCAATCGAACCCTCTGATGTGTGGAAGACTGCATTCAAATCCAAGGAGGGCCTTTTCAAATGGTTGGTCATGCCTTTCGGGTTGATGAATGCCCCTGCAACCTTCATGAGGCTAATGGAAGACATCCTGCAGCCATTCACCAACTCATTTCTAGTGGTGTACTTGGATGACATTCTAATCTTCAGCCAGACTTGGGAAGAGCACCTCCACCACATCCAACAGGTCCTCCAAACACTGCGCAACACAAGTTGTGTGCCAATTTGGAGAAATGCACTTTTGGCATAACCCAGGTTCAGTATCTGGGATACATTATTGATGAGTAGGGGGTGCATGTGGATCCAGCAAAGATCCAAGTCATTCAGGATTGGCCAGCCCCAACCACCCTAACAGAGCTTCGCAGCTTTTTAGGTCTTGCCAATTTATACCGCAGGTTTGTGTTAGGATTCTCTCATATCACTTGGCCCTTGAGTCAAGTCACCAAGGGAGGAGCTAAAGCAAAATTCTTTTGGTATGAATCTCAACAGAAGGCATTCGGGGATTTGAAGCATTGCCTCTGATCTGCACCAATGCTCACATTACCAGACTTGCAACAACCATTTGAGATCGAGACAGATGCCTCTGACTATGCTATTGGGGCAGTCCTTACTCAACATGGGCATCCAGTGGCATATCACAGTGAGACACTTTCCGACACAGTCCGGAAGTATCCCACTTATGACAAAGAAATGTATTCCATTGTACAGGCTTGTCGGCAATGGAAGCATTACATTTTGGGAAAGGAAACGGTCATCCACACAGACCACCGACCCCTGCATTTCATACAGACACAAGGGAAGTTGCAGAATGATCGCCATCAGAAGTGGTCCACATACCTGCAACAGTTTCATTTGAACATTAAGTACAAAAAAGGCAGCACCAATAATGTTGCAGACT
>ML782655.1:284151-335995 GCA_009831015.1 Picea engelmannii
GCCTCGCTGGACCCCACCGCAAGCTTCATCCGCTCCGATATGGGTCGTACACCCTCACCAAGGTTGTAGGGGAAAATACCTTTGAGCTCAACATTCCACCGTTCCTTGGTCTGCACCCAGTGTTCAATGTGGACCGCCTTCAGCCCTACTTTACACCTCTACTAGACACATCTGACATGGCAGAACAACTCACACCAACAGAGTTAAATCCAGACTGCATGGAACAAGACAGAACTGATCAAATCATGGATACACAGATCAAGCACACCCGAAAACAAAGGATACCGCTATATCGAGTTGTCAAAGCAGGCCAACTCCTTCACCAAGGCAAATGGCTCACCAGGGACCAAGTTCAGCAGAAGTTTCCTCATCTCATGGAGAAACTCAACGCAATGGGGACCATTACTTCCTAAGGGGGGAGGACTGATCCAGGTGGATATTGGTGGCCACCCACCTATTCCACTTGGACCCCCACCATTGCTTCTTTCAGTTTTTCAGTTTCCGCACAGTTTACTATTTTTAGCAGTTTTTCGGGTCCTGAACTTCCGGAGCTGTTTTTAGGCCTTAAACTACATTTTTGGGAAAACGAGGAGAAAATTAGTTCACAAATCATGTTTCTCACCCAAAAGTTGTAGTCCTCGGATAGATATTTCTAACGAGGTATAGAACGCGTCAAACGGAGATCGTATGCCAAAGTTATGTCCCCGGGAAGTTGATGTACCAACTTACTCAAACGGGGCCCATAGTCTTGGTGTTTCATCTCCTAGGGTTAGGTCTTTGGATGGTTAGGGTTTTCCATTGTTTCTCAATAATAATAGGCCTTCGAGCCTCATTGTAACACAGTTCAGAGGCCAGTAGCCGCCACATCTCTTCTTAGAGATAAGCTACCAGCGCCTTAGCTAGTTTATTTCCATTCTGTCTGTAAGCATATTTCAGTCATTTGTTATTAATGAAATGAAGTTTTATTTTGGCTGCATCTATGTGTTTATGTGTATTTATGTATTTCATTGTGTTCCTACATAAATCCGGATCACCGTCATCGATCAGACCCACTTTACATCTGAAAAGTGAAACCCAAGTGGCTGATCCAATCCCATCATTGGTCAGTCCCACCCTTCATCTGAAGAGTGCCAGTGTGGTCAATCCCACTCCTCCTCTAACAAGTGCCAAAGTGGTTTCTTCGGTCCTTTCATCAGTCAGTCTGGTTGATCATGTCGTCAATCTGGTCACATCCTTAGTTGAACCAGTTGACAAAGTGGTTGATCCGATCCCATCTTCAGTCGATCTCGCTCTCTCGTTAGAGAGTGCAACCCAAGCGATTGATTTGTTTCCACCTGTCGACCCCATTCTCCCCTTGGAGAATGAAACCCAAGTGGTTGATTTGATGTCGTTATCAATCGATCCTACTCTCCCGCTATAGAGTAAACACGATTTTTCCCACATTTTTCTCGTTGATATAGAATCTACCGTGTTGGGGGGCATTCCTCCCTCTCCTATGAAACCCCCTCCAAGTAATGAGGCCATCCTTTTTTATTTGGGTGTGCTAACTAGACCTCATCTTCCCTCTTACATTCCCTTCAAGATTACTGTACAGGTTTGTGGTCGGGACGTTCCTCATGTGCTGATAGATGAAGGTTCGTCCGTTAGTATTTTGTCCTCTATTGTTTGGAAAGATTTGGGTTATCCTCAGCTTGTGTCGACTACCCAGACTTTGTTTGATTTTAACAGAAGAACCAGTCACCCTTTAGGGATCCTTCCTCAGTTTCCCATAACATTGGGAGGGAAAACTGTCATTATTGATATTATGGTAGTCCAAGACCCCTTGGATTTCGATTTACTCCCTGGGAGAGATTATGTCTATGCCATGAAAGCTATTGTGTCCACTCTCTTTCATGTGATATCTTTCCCTCACGATGGAAGAATGGTGACTATTGATCAACTTTCGTTCATTGGCCCTGACTTGACCATCAACCCAATGACCTCCCTAAATGGGTCTTATATGTAGTCGGTATCACCCTTGCCACAAGTCAATTATGTGGCGTTGTCTCCCATGACCTCAACTTCCGATTACTTAGATCCAGTAGTTGACATGGTGATCTCTTCGGTAGGGCTATTGGAGCCTAATCTCCTTACCCTTGTCGTGGCCCTCGACATGTGTTCCTTCCAGAGAATTGTTCTTCCATCCAATGAAGATCTCTTGGAAGCCATGACCAAGTTTTGTCCCTTTACATGGTTTCCTTCCAGAGCATTATCCTCTTGGAAACCATGATCAATAACAATTCATGATCATAGTTTCGCTTCTCTATGGAAAGCTCATTAAAAAATGAAACAGAGGCCTTGAGCATAGTTTTTCTTTTATGTGGCAAGCTCGTTAAAAAATGAAACATAAATCTAGGGATTGAAACTGGAGCCATAAGCATAGTTCTTTTCATATGTCAAGCTCGTTAAAAAATGAAACAGTCACCTCTCTCGTTGAGTCGAGTCTTTCGTTAGGTCTCGTATTTGAACCCAGGAAAATCCCCTTGTGGACAGGTGGATTCCCTCTTAAACCCTAAATCTCTAAGATCAAGACAGAAAGGTGCTAACTTTCGTCACTGACATCCCTTTAAACCTAGATAAACTAATCTATAGAGAAGAGGAAGAAGATGTACCTTTTTACGATGTTTGTCCTCACCTAGTTCCAAGTTGAGCTCTTATCCACAAGCTCTTCAACAGGTCCTGCAATCCAATCAAAGACAAAGCATGCTTCCTATTCTACTACGATTAGTCTGCAACTAGATCTATCCATTAAAGACAAGTTCATGTAGGCATACACAATCTTGAAGGAAACAGGCCAAGCACATGTATTAATGAGAACTTAATAGAGATACTTACAGACCTTTGATGAAGATGCAACAGCCTCACCAAGCTCTCCTTGTCCAACCCCTTGCTCAAATGATCCACAAACAAAATGACTATGCATCACTAATTATCTCTCTTATGAGATCATAAGCTTGATGCCTTCAATGTCCTCTCAATACCACTTCTCATGAGATCATAAGTTTTATGCCTTCAATGTCCTCTCAATACCACTTCTCATGAGATCATAAGTTGTATGCCTTCAATGTCCTCTCAATACCACTTCTCATGAGATCATAAGTTTGTTATCTCTCAATCTCTTCATGTATTTCACCATGAGAAGGCCTCCTTATATAATCTTGGAGAGACCCAACCACCTTAGAGATTCTTGGGATAGGTTGAGGATCCTTCTCCATCAGTTGTGGATCTTCCCTAACATCCATCCTTGACCTCAGATTCGAATCCAACCAACTCCAGAGATGAGGGGGATTTTTCCCTAATTTTCCTCAACAACCCAAGATTTCATCAAACAGCCCAGTGCTCCCCCAGAATGGGGCACAGAGTGTTGTAATGCTCCGCCAAAGGAGGGCAAGGAGCATTGGCACTCCCTGACAGTGGGTAGGGGAGAGCTGGCCTTCAAAATTGATTTTTAAGTGGTTTTTTTCATGGCAAAAGCTTTGTACTCTTCATCAAATGATTTCTTCTTCTTTAACCAGTCTATGAGGGTGTCTTCAAGTGTTCCTTGTGATGTCATTCGAGACCTGACATGGGACTGTATGATGTCTGTGACACTTGTGGCCAAAATGCGACACTTGTAATGACGACAATAGGTCATCATTGAAATGAGTAAGTTTGATGAGTAAGTAGTTGATCCAGTTCCGTCATCGATCGGCCCCACTTTTCATCTAAAAAGTGAAACCCTAGTGACTAATCTAGTCACGTCATTGGTCAGTCCCACCCTTCATCTGAAGAGTGCCATGTGGTCCATCTCACTCCTCCTCTGACAAGTGCCAAAGTGGTTGCTTCGGTCCCTTCATCGGTCAGTCTGGTTGATCGTGTCGTCAATCTGGTAACGTCCTTAGTTGAACCAGTTAACAAAGTGGTTGATCTGATCCCATCTTTGATCGATCTTGCTCTCCCGTTAGAGAGTGCAATCCAAGCGGTTGATCTGTTTCCACATGTCGACTCCATTCTCCCCTTGGAGAATGAAACCCAAGTGGTCGATTTGATGTCATTATCAATCAATCCTACTCTCCTGCTAGAGAGTAAACCCGATTCTGCCCATGTTTTTCTCGTTGATATAGAATCTACCGTGCTAGGGGGAATTCCTCCCTCTCCTGCGAAACCCCCTCCAAGTAATGAGGCCATCCTTTTTTATTGGGGTGTGCTAACTGGACCTCGTCTTCCCTCTCACATTCCCTTCAAGATTACAGTATAGGTTTGTGGTCAGGACGTTCCTCATGCGCTGATAGATGAAGGTTCCTCCATTAGTATTTTGTCCTCTATTGCTTGGCAAGCTTTGGGTTATCCCTAGCTTGTGCCAGTTACCCAGACTCTGTTTTCTTTTAACAGAGGAACCAGTCACCCTTTAGGGATCCTTCCTCAGTTTCCCGTAACTTTGGGAGGGAAAATTGTCTTTATTGATGTTATGGTAGTCCAGGACCCCCTGGATTTCGATTTACTCCTTGGGCGATATTATGTCTATGTCATGAAAGCTATTGTGTCCACTCTCTTTCATGTGATATCTTTCCCTCATGATGGAAGAATGGTGACTATTGATCAACTTTCGTTCGTTGGCACTGACTTGACCATCTACCAAATGACCTCCCTAAACGGGTCTTATATGCAGTCGGTATCACCCCTACCACAGGTCAATTATGTGGCATTGTCTCCCATGACTTAAACTTCCGATGACATAGATCCAATAGTTGACATGGTGATCTCTTCGGTAGGGCTATTGGAGCCTAATCTCCTTACCCCTGTCGCGGCCCTCGACATGTGTTCCTTCCAGAGCATTGTTCTTCCATCCAGTGAAGATCTATTGGAAGCCATGACCGAGTTTTGTCCCTTGACATGGTTTCCTTCCAGAGCATTATCCTCTTGGAAACCATGATCAAGAAGAATTCACGAGCATAGTTTCTCTTCTCTGTGACAAGCTCGTTAAAAAATGAAACAGAGACCTTGAGCATAGTTTTTCTTTTATGTGGCAAGCTCGTTAAAAAATGAAACAGATATCTGGGGATTGAACCCGGAGCCATGAGCATAGTTCTTTTCATATGTCAAGCTCATTAAAAAATGAAACAGTCACCTCTCCCATCGAGTCAAGTCTTTCAATAGGTCTTGTATTTCAACCTTCATTTCATCCACCCTTATCATTTTTCTCCATCTAGTACAGAAATTGGTGATAACCTCAAAGTCGGTGAATGAATTGAAGCTTGGAGGGCATGTCTCCAGCCTTTGATTATCATTCTAGAGTTATGCCACTAGCTTTTCAAGCTAGGGGCAGACTGCCAACCATCCATGGGTATCCCAACCTTTGGAAATTACGTTGGGAATTTACAAGCATAGTTTAATTTTGTTTCAAGCTTGTTTCAAAATGAAACCAATATCGAGCTTAGTCTTTGTTCTTTCTCGTGCTCGCAAAAATGTGAGAATGTAACCGACTAGACTATTATCACTTTTTTGGACTCGTAAAGGTTATACGAAAAAGGACCCCCCTGGAGTCTCCTTTAAGCTCTTTTCAGACTCTCTAAACATGAAAAGATTGTCGAGTGATCTTGCTTCCTTTCCCACTCATTAAAAGGTTTGAAAGGGTGTCTTTCGAGTGATAATTTATCTCTTTTTCGGCCTCGCAAGACTAACATTACGAAAAAGGACAACACCAGAGTCGTCTTTAAGTTCTTTTTAGACTCTCTAAACATGAAAAATCACCGAGTTTACCTTCTCTGGACTCGTTAAAAAAATCATACATTGAAAGGCCCATATGGTACCAAACCCTTACTTCTTCTAGTTTGTTAAACAAAGGAAAAGGGACTTACCGAAGGTGAGTTATATCGAGCATGTGTTACCCTCCTTGAGCTCATTAAATCAAAAAGAGGTACTCGTCTATCTGGATGGGGGGAAATTTTGAAGGAAGCAAGCCAAGCAGTTTTTGAAAACATCACCAGTCACTCTTACAGTCGCCCTTGAACACAACACTTTGTCTTTGCATACATTTTAATCCACTGAACCTCTGCACTAAACAAATCCTCTGAGTTTCTTTACTCCTTTGGGTCACCCGACGAAAGTCACAGTATCCGCTGCATCATCATGTTTTGGTCCATGTCATGTTTTTGTTGTTGTGCCTCAATGTTCAAGGGAAGTATCTTCCTCGAGACTCAACCATCACAAATTTCCTGTTTCAATACCTGTGTCAGTCCACGTTCATTTGATCCACCAATTTACATCTATGTGTCAGTTTCGTGTCATTGAAGGGGGATACATCAAGGCCCTCCTGCGACGAGTTTGTTCCTATCGACTTCAACACATTATCTAGGAACTAGACTTAGAAACCAGTTAGTACCTTGGGACCTGCATGCCTCAATGGCAGGCCTCCTCACTTCTGACAATGGGTTTAAATCATTGACCCTTGATCAGATGATTCCACGGATGTTCGACTTCAACTCATCTATTCACATTCGTTGGAATGTACTAGGGTACCTTGGGAATCATTAACATCAATGGTGATATCCCTCACACTTGTTAACGGTTTACCTCATTGACCGGTAATCAAGTGGTTTTTACCATGTTTGACATCAGGACATCTATTCACATGGTTATACTCGTACTACATCGGGATCCGTAAGAAGACCCTGGGTTGAGTGATCACTCTGGTACATACTTTGCCCAGGTTGCGACGAAGTTTCTCTTGAATATTGACACATATATTGTCACATAGATCCACTTTGTATTGGCCTATGGCTATGTCTTGTCATCTCGTAGATCCAGTGTGTATTTTTACGATCAGTTCATGTCATGGAAGTATAGATCCACATTGTATCTTTGGTGGCTATACCTTTTTGTTAATAGAATTATGGATCCGCAGTGTATCTTATGGTGGCCATACCTTGCAAGTATTTATCTCCCAAGCATAGGTATGCCTACCTTGGGTTTGAAACATATCATAATATTTGTTTGATGGTTGTGGGCAGCTTCTGCCAAGTTCTCTAAGTCCATACCCTTGCTCAAAAAAGTCTACAAAGTACTTCAGTCATCGGTTTTTGTCTTCTAACTTCGCACTTTGGGGGGAAATCGGTTACACATCGAAATTACTCATTTCAATGATGACCTATTGTCGTCATTACAAGTGTCACAAGTGCCGCATTTTGGCCACAAGTGTCTCAAGTGTCACAGACATCATACAATTATCTTGCCTGTGTCGTGTCTCAAACAACATCACAAGGAACACTTGAAGACACCATCAAAGACTGGTTAAAGAAGAAGAAATCATTTGATGAAGAGTACAAAGATTTTTCCATGAAAAAAACCACTTAAAAATGAATATTGAAGGCCAGCGCTCGCCTACCCACTGTCAAGGAGTGCCAGTGCTACTTGACCTTCTTTGGGGGAGCGTTCTAGCACACTGTGCACCCTTCTAGGGGAGTGTTGGGTTTTTTTAAGGAAATTTTGGGCAGCACTCCCCTACCCATTGTTAGGGAGTTCCAGCGCTCCTTGCCCTCCTTTGGGGGAGTGTTGCAACACTCTATGCCCCATTCTGGGGGAGCGTTGGGTTGTTTGAGGAAATCTTGGGCTGTTGAGGAAAATAAGGGAAAAATCCCCCTCATCTTTGGAGTTGGTTGGATTCGAATCTTAGGTCAAGGCTAGATCTTAGGGAAGATCCACAACTGATGGAGAAGGATCCTCAACCTATCCCAAGAATCTTTAAGGTGGTTGGGTCTCTCCAAGCTTATATAAGGAGGCCTTCTTATGGTGAAATGCATGAAGAGATTGAGAGATACCAAACTTATGATCTCATGAGAAGTGGTATTGAGAGGACATTTGAAGGCATCAAACTTATGATCTCATAAGGGAGATAATCAATGAAGCATAGTCATTTTGTTTGTGGATCATTTGAGCAAGGGGGTGGACAAGGAGAGCTTGGTGAGGCTGTTGCATCTGCATCAAAGGTCTGTAAGTATCTCTATTGAGTTCTCATTAATACATGTGCGTGGCATGTTTCCTTCAAAATTGTGTATGCCTACATGAACTTGTCTTTAATGAATAGATCTAGTTTCAAACTAATCATAGTAGAATAGGAAGCATGCTTTGTCTTTGATTGGATTGCAGGATCTATTGAAGATCTTGTGGATCAAAGCTCAACTTGGAACTGGGCGAGGACAAACATCATAAAAAGGCACATCTTCTTCGTCTTCTCTATAGATTAGTTTAGCTAGGTTTAAAGGGATGCCAGTGACCAAAGTTAGCACCTTTCTGTCTTGATCTTAGAGATTTAGGATCCAAGAGGGAATCCACCTGTCCGCAGGGGGATTCTCCTATAACAATAAGGCTTGCTAGGGTTTGAAGGATTGTCTACATAATGAAGCATGCAGGTGAATTTAGAAGTACTTTGTGTATGAAGATCTTGGATTGGTGATATCTTATTGAGTTGGTTCTTAGTTGAGAATATTGGTGTCTTCATTTAACAGGTTGGTTCATGTGGTTTAGGGAGTGGGTGCTTCCTTCCAGTTGGAGCTGGCAAAGCTAGGAGGTTGGTGCCTCCTTTCAGTCGGTGTTGGTAAATCAGGGAGTTGGAGCTTCCTTCAGGTTGGTGCCTGTAAATCAAGGGGTTTGTGCCTCCTTCCAATTAGTGCTAGAGAATCTTAGAAGTTGGTGCTTCCTATGAACGAAGTTGGGTTTCCACGTAAAAATAATTATGTTTCGTGTATGGTTTTATGTGATGATGAATGACATTGTTAATGGTTAATGTTTACATGATGTTCTTAAGGTTAAAAATTGTAAAAAGTGCTTAATATCGATTCACTGCCTGTAATGTCCCCAATTTTGGACATTATTATATTACAGAGTGTTATGTTGAACAGAGTAGCCAGATGGGTGTGACGGCGAGTTTAGGAGATATTGAGGGGTTTTATTGGGCCCGAATTTCATCGTTCATCATATTTCATCATCGGGATCCATTCCGCACAGCTTGGCTTTGGTTCCATTGCATTCCGACAATTTCTGTAATTTTGAGTTATTTTGGGTTATAATTTAATTATATTCACTAAGAAGGTCATATTGGGCATAATACTTGGAGAAACCTCTTAGTGTAATAACTCATCGGAATAAAGAGGAAGAGAATTATAAGATAAGATTATGAAAAGTGACTTTCAATGGCCAGAGAAGCCATGAGGGATAAATCACTTTTTAGAGGTAAAATCGTTAATTACTTAATTAAAGTGATTTAATTAAGGAATAATAAAATAAAGTAAAAGTCACTTGGAGAGAAAAGGTGAACATGGTGTATAAAAGAGAGATAGGGGCCTCTATTCTCTCATAATGTTGTTTATCATTTTGATGTCTAGCTTCTTGCTAGAGAGCCCATGCACTTGGGGGTTTTGAGGATTTTGATTGAACAAACCCTAGAGATCAGCTCAGTGGTGAAAGATTCCACCTTTCCTAATCCAAGATTGGCCAAGGAGGTGAAAGATTCCTCCCTCACCATTCTACATCAGATCAGAGTTACTTCAGCCATTATTGGCAAGGGGGGCGCACCAGTGAGGGTTTCCAGCAGGTGGGGCGCACAAGTTGAAGAAGACCAATTCGATTTGCTTTGGAGAGATTGGATATTCAGTAGAGCTCACTCCAAGATCATTTTCCATCACCCTAGCACCTTTTTGCATCAGTGTATGAGGGTATTCATCAACATATTGATTGGTTATTGTTCCACGGTGAAATTACTAAAGGAGGGCGCTATTGTGAAGAGAGATCTTGTGGTTTGGGGTTAGATTTATCATTTACAACTGGGGTTTCCTACCATATGATTTAGCCTTCACCAGATCCATAGCTTGGTAGCCTTTTCTTAGAGTTTGGAGGTCAGATTCATAGAGGCCAAATTATTATTGGCTTACTACAACCAATGGGACGTAACTTCCAGCCAGGGAGATCATATAGTGTTAAGAAATAGTGCCATTTTGGAGGTCCAAATTTAAGGAAGTATTTTGGAAGACTTTGGGAGCTACATACCATTGTTCTATCTTGTCTTTGGAGCCACCTACAACCATAGAACCAATTTGATATATGTATTTTCAGATCTGAATATTTCATGTATGGAGTTGCTTATTTAATAAATAAAGGTCAGATCTGATTTGTGGCTATATTCTTGTATTTCCTTTATGGGTTCTTGTTGAATCTTTGTTATTGTCATATATATTTGGCATATGCAATCATTGGCTGCAAAAACAAGAAAAATCAGATCATAAACTCAACAAAACCAATATGCATGTCAATTGTTTGACAAAATGCCACAAAGAGACAAGTTGCCATAAACATAACAACAAGCTAAATAACCAAACAACAGATATCCAGGGAGTTATAAGGGATTGGAACCCATCCCATTGACCTTCTAAACACATATATAACCCATTATGAAGTTGGGACATCAAGAGGAAGGCATTTGGCTAAGAAAATAGATTCTACCGTCAAAGTGTTTGACGAAAGTTCTCAACCATATAAGTCTGATTTTTATATCAGATCTGGTTGGGAATATTACACCCCCCCCCCCTCTCAGTATTGGTGAATATTCAAACACATGCATCATGTTCGTTAAAATTTCTACTTACCTATTTTTCCCACATTTACAACTTTAACAAAATGAATGCCAAAGAAAAATCACACATGCTAAAGGAAATCTGAAGCATGGACATGATAATTAAGTATAGGAGACAAAGGGTACAATTACAATTAAGGGGCCTAGCCAACCAATAAAGACAACAATTATATAATAATAGAAATGTAATGTCTCAATGTCTAGGGCTTAACATGACCCTCCCCTTCATACAAGTGTTTCCCTCAACACTTGATTAACTATGGATGATTCAACATGAAGAACTCATATTCCCATATTGCATCTTCTATTGGCATGTTCTTCCACTTAATGAGGTGCTTAGTAATTATTTGATTATGTAGTTGTTTGATCCATGTTTCAAGAATTATTTTAGGTTCTAGTATGATGTTCCCATCTTCATCCATATATGGAAAAATAGTTTGAAGTGGGATCTTGTCATCGATAACCTTCTTTAAATAAGAAACATGGAAGACTGGATGAGCATGTGAATATGGAGACAACTTCAATCTGTAATCCATACTACCAATCCTCTACAACACCTTATATGGACCATAGTACTTGGGCGCTAATTTATTGTCCTTCTTTTGATGCTTAAGTGACATTTGTTTATATGGTTGTAGATTTAGAAATACTTAATCACTCACTTCAAATTTCCTTTCACTGTGATATTGATCAAGTTGTTGTTTCATCCTATTTTGTACTATAACCAATTTATCCTTCGATGGTCAGAGAACCTCTCGTTGGTGTTCTATGTGATCCTCACTGCTTGAACCTTAGATTTTCCTCTCAATTGTGATGTGATGGATGGAGGATGATACCCATAAAGTTTCATAAATAGGGACATTTTGGATGAAGTATGGACAAAAGTGTTGTTACCACCACTTTGATAAGGTTAACCATTTGATCCATTATGTTTGTTTATTAGATGATGTAGTGTAACTAGGGGGGATAATATGGGGTACCTAGGGAGGTACCCAAGGGGAATACTAGTGGATAAGTATTGTTATGTATAAAGGCCACTTTTAATAAATAAGGCCAAGTGTGAATGCAATAAATGTAAGAGGACTTACTAGAAGGTTTTGCTTCTAAAAGGTTCCTCCTCCAGAAGGTTCTTAGGTGGTTGGTAGCACTATATAAAGGGGTTAAAGCAATGTAACGGGGAATTCAAGAATTATTGTATGTTAAGTGTAGCTCATTAAGAGGTTTCCCCCTCGAAGAGGCAAGTGAACATGAGTGGATCCCTTCCTTAAGAGGATCTATTGTATGTTGTTTCCCTACCTCAAGGGTGTTCATTAATAAAGTGGAGATTTATTCTATATTTTTCTTGGGTATCTTATGGTGTTTTTCTATTCAGGTCCTTGGTACTCAACAAGTGGTATCAGAGAACTTTCTTCGGCCACAAAAAGTTGGGGGGGGGGGGATTTTTTTTTATTTTGTGGGGTTTCAAAAGATGATAAAAAAGAGGCTCGTGACATTCTGGACTATTCTTGTAGATTTCTATGCATTATTTGTAGAAAATGATTGTATATATGAGTTCCTCTCATAAAAACAACCACTTTTATAAAAACATCATTCGAATCAGAGTTTGGGAGGCCAAGATATCATTAATTTAAAATCGAAAATTTTTTAGGGCTTTTCGTGATGACAGTGAGACTGCAGAGATAAGGAATTTTGACAGGGTGCTTAGATTTCTACCATATTAGGATCATTGGATATAGGATTTTTAGAGCTTTCATTTGATACATTATATTCATTGCTTCATGGATACATCATTCGCTACAATGTTTGAACAATTCTACTCTCAAATCCTCATGGGCCTAGACAACATTTTTCAAAAGATGCAAGATCACCTCAAAGTTGAGTGTCGAAATATTCTGGAGACCATAGCCAAAAGGTAGAAGGAGGGTAATCTAGAGATCGTTGACATTTACACCAAGGTAGAATATGATCAAGAAAGAAATGGTTGGTACAATTTATAGTTTGATTGTGAGGATTGGTATATGGACATTTGTCATTTTGGGGATGATAACTACTTTCATATTTTATATGATGACTCTACTCCACCTTTTGTAGAGCACATTATGGCAAAAAATCATGAGCCTTCACTACTTACTATATTTCAGTATTCTCCAGTACTAGTGTGTTATGCAGAGGATTTTTTTGGATATGGTGGGATATACATATTCAAATCCACATGATCAATGAAGGTTTTTGGAGCATTATTTTCAGCTAGCTCTTGAGTTCCTATATCTTCATAGGGGAGTTCACATGAGTACTTGGACATGGGACTCAGGTTTACAGTGGATCTTGGGTTACTTCAACATAGTGGCTAACACTTCTACATGGGACCCTGGTTCTCCTGCCTACTTCAGCATTATGGTCCATACTTATCCATGGGACCCTGGTATATGGTTGTACACCCTCATTACAAGAGTTGAGGACAACATTTTCATAAGGGGGATGGAATGTAGTGTAGCTAGGGGGAATAATATGGGGTACCTAGGGAGGTACCCAAGGGAAATAACAGTAGATAAGTATTGTTATGTATAAATGCAACTTTTAATAAATAAGACCTTGTGTGAATGCAATAAATGTAAGACGACTTACTAGAAGGTTCCGCTTCTAGAAGGTTCCTCCTCTAGAAGGTTATGCTTCTAGAAGGTTCCTCCTCTAGAAGGTTCTTAGGTGGTTGGTAGCACTTTATAAAGGGGTTCAAGCAATGTAATGGGGAAGTAAAAAAGTAGTGTATGTTAAGTGTAGCTCATTAGGAGGTTTCCCCCTCAACATGGAAAGTGAACAAGAGTGGATCCCTTCCTTAATAGGATCTATTGTATGGTGTTGCCCTAACTCAAGGGTTTTCATGAATAAAGTGGAGATTTCTTCTATATTGTTATTGGATATCTTGTGGTGTTTTTCTATTAAGGTCTTTGGTACTTGACAAATGCAAAGCAACAAAGATAACCTTCTAGGAACTTATTCACAATCTTAGTTTGTCCATTACATTGAGGATGGTAAGATAAGATCTGGGCCATTTGAGTACCCAAACAAGAAACAAGTTAGTCTAAATATTACTTGTAAAAATTGGCTCTCTATCACTTACAATAATATTGGGGTTTCCATGCAAATTATTAATTGTTTCCATGAATGTTGTAGTTGTACTTGCTTTAAAGGGATGAGAAAGAAAACAAAAGTGGCCATACTTTGTGAGTTGATCCACCACCACCGTAACAACATTATTTCCTTCAAAGTTTGCTAGACCTATAATAAAACCCATCAAGACATTGTCCCAACACTAACTTAGTATGGATAATGGTTCCAGAAGACCCATGTCTTGATTATCTCTCATTTGTTTTATTGGAAAACCAAAAATTCTACCACAAACTTTTCAACATTGGTTTTAAGACCTTCCATAAAAGTTATTTTTAATAATGTGGTAAGTTTTTAGAAATCCCAAGTGTACCCCTATGGGAGAGTTGTGTAGTTCCAAATGGATCTTATGTTTGAATTGGGAATTCTTACATAAGTATAGATAGTTCAAATACCAGAGTGAATCATTTTTCCACACAAATTTATCTGACGCACTAGGGTACTCTTATTATTGTTGACTAAGTTTCAACGCCTTCTAGTCCTGCTACCATTTTGTCCTTGCCTCTTCCACCTAATTAGCTTGTAAAATGGAAATAACACAAAGACCTCTGTGTTTTCTTCTTTCCTTGAAACTGCATCTGCCACCACATTTTGTTTCCCCTTTTTGTAGATAATTTCAAAGTGTAAACCTAGAATCTTTGTGACCAATTTTTGTTGTTCTACCGAAGATATTCTTTGTTGCAAGAACTATCTCAGACTATCATTATACATTTTTACCTTAAGGTGTCTTCCTCGTCCTATTAGGTAAATCCATTGTTGCTTAACTGCATGTAATATGGCCAACATTTCTTTATCATAAATGTAATTAAGCAAGTCCTTTCCTTTAAGTTCATGGCTTTCAAAAGCAATTGGATTTATGTTTTGCATTAAAACTGCAACAATGCTAAGTTCTAAGGCATCACACTCTACAATAAATGTTTTTGTGAAGTCAGGTGTGGCTAAGATGAGGGTTCTACACATAGCCTCCTTGAATTTTTCAAAATCTTGGGTTACCTCTTGAGTCCAAGAAAATGCATCCTTTTTTAATAATGTTGTTAGAGGTGTTGTTATTCAACCATAGTCCTTGACAATTTTTTGGTAATAGCTCATCAATCCTAAGAATCCTTTAAGATTCTTCAAGGTTTCGTTGGGGTCCACTTTAACGCCCTTGTGAGATACAATATGACCCAAATATTCCACTTCCTAAACACCAAAGGCACACTTGGAAGGATTTGCATTTATTTTTTCTCCTTGAACAGTTTTAAGACCCTATAAACATGTTGTACATGCTCCTCCCATGAATTTTTGTAGATTAGTATGTCATCAAAAAATACTAACAAAAATTTTTCAAGCAATGGTTTGAAAATAGAATTCATCCTATATAGAATGTATAGGAGACAAAGGGTACAATTACAATTAAGGGGCCTAGCCAACCATTAAAGACAACACTTATATAACAATAGAAATATAATATCTCAATGTCTAGGGATTAACATGCCCCTCCCCTTCATATAAGTGTTTCCCTCAACACTTGAATAATTATGGATGATTGAGCATGAAGAACTCATCTTCCCACATTGCATCTTCTATTGGCATGTTCTTCCACTTAATGAGGTGCTTAGAATTTATTTGATTATGTAGTTTATTGATCCATGTTTCAAGGATTGTTTTAGGTTCTAGTGTGATTTTCCCATCTTCATCCATCTACGGAAAAATAGTCTGAAGTGGGATCTTATCACTGATAACCTTATTTAAATAAGAAACATGGAAGATTGGATGGACATGTGAAGACGGAGGTAACTCAATTTGTAATCCATACTACCAATCCTATACAACACCTTAAAGGGACCATAGTACTTGGGTGATAAGTTATTGTCCTTCTTTTGATGCTTAAGTGACATTTGTTTATATGGTTGCAGATTTAGAAATACTTAATCACTCACTCCAAAGTTCCTTTCACTGCAATGTTAATCAACTTGTTGTTTGATCCTATTTTTTACTATAACCAAGTTGTCCTTCAATAGACAAAGAATCTCTTGTTGGTGTTCTATGTGATCCTCACTACTTGAACCTTAGATTTTCCTCTTAATGGTGATGTGATGGATGGAGGATGATACCCATAAAGTGCCATAAATAGTAGCATCATGGATTAAGTATGGACATAAGTTTTGTTACCATCATTTAGCTAAGGTTAACGATTTGATCCATTGTGTTTGTTTATCATATGCAAAGAAACGAAGATAACCTTCTAGGAACTTATTCACAATATTAGTGTGTCCATTACATTGAGGATGGTAAGACGAGCTTTGAGATATTTGTGTACCCAAACAAGAATCAAGTCAGTCTAAAAATTACTCGTAAAAATTGGCTCTCTATCACTTACAATAATCTTGGGGTTTCCATGCAACTTCTTAATTGTTTCCATTAATGTTGTAGTTGTACTTGTTTTAAAGGGATGAGAAAGAAAGCAAAAGTGGGCATACTTTGTGAGTCGATCCACCACCACCATAATGACATTCTTTGCTTCATACTTTGCTAGACCTATAATAAAATCCATTGAGACCTTGTCCCAAAACTGAATTACTATGGATAATGGTTCTAGAAGACCCATGTCTTGATTATCTCTCATTTGTTTTGTTGGAAAACCAAAAATCATGCCACAAAATTTTCAACATCGGTTTTAAGACCTTCCCAAAAAACATTTTTGATCATGTGGTAAGTTTTCAAAAATCCCAAGTGTCCCCCTATGGGAGAGTTGTGTAGTTCCAAATGGATATTATGTTTGAGTTGGGAATTCTTACATAAGTATAGACAATTCTGATACCAGAGTGAAACATTTTTCCACACAAATTTATTCTATGCATTAGGATATTGTTATAGTTATTGAATAAGTTTCGACACCTTTTGGTCTTCTTGCCATTTTGTCCTTGCCTCTTCCACCCAATTTGCTTGCAAAATGGAAATAACATAAAGTAAAGCCTCTGTGTTTTCTTCTTTACTTGAAAGTGCATATGCCACTAAATTTTGTTTCCTCTTTTTCTAGATAATTTCAAAGTCATAACCTAGCATCTTTGCGACCCATTTTTGTTTCTCTTCTGAAGATAGCTTTTGTTACAAGAAGTATTTCTAACTATCATTATATATTTTTACCTTAAAGTGTCTTCCTATTAAGTAAGGCTATTGTTTCTTAACTACATTGTAAAATGTCCAACATTTATTTCACATAAATGAGTTTAAGTAAGTCCCTTCTTTTAAGTTGGTGGCTTTCAAAAGCAAGTGGCCTTCCATTTTGTATTAAAACCGCACCAATGCCCTGTCTCGAGTCATCACACTCCACAATACATGTTTTTCTGAAGTCAGGTGTGGCTAGGATGAGGGTTATACACATAGCCTCCTTGAGTTCTTCAAAAGCTTGGGTTGCCTCTTGAGTCCATGAAAATGCATCCTTTTTCAATAATGTTGTTAGAAGTGTTGCTTTTTGACCATAGTCCTTGACAAATTTGTGGTAATAGCCCGGCAATCCTAAGAATCCTCTAAGATTCTTAAGGTTTTTGTTAGGGTCCACTTTAACATCCTCGTGAGATACAAGATGACCCAAATATTCCACTTCCTAAACACCAAAGGCACACTTGGAAGGATTTTCATTTATTTTTTCTCCTCAAACAATTTTAAGACCCTATCAACATGTTGTACATGCTCCTCCCAAGATTTGTTGTAGATTAGTATGTCATAAAAAAATACTAACACAAATTTTCCAAGCAATGGTTTGAAAATAGAATTCATCCTATATAGAATGTATAGGAGACAAAGGGTACAATTACAATTAAGGGGCCTACCCAACCTTTAAAGACAACACTTATATAATAATAGAAATATAATATCTCAATATCTAGGGATTAACAAGCCCCTCCCCTTCATACAAGTGTTTCTCTCAACACTTGAATAACTATGGATGATTCAACATGAAGAACTCATATTTCCACATTGCATCTTCTATTGGCATGTTCTTCCACTTAATGAGGTGCTTAGAAATTATTTGATGATATAATTCCTTGATCCATGTTTCAAGGATTGTTTTAGGTTCTAGTATGATTTTCCCATCTTCATCCATCTACGAAAAAATAGTCTAAAGTGGTATCTTATCACCGATAACCTTCTTTAATAAGAAACATGGAAGACTGGATGAACATGTGAAGATGGAGGCAACTCCTATTTGTAATACATACTACCAATCCTCTACAACACCTTATAATCACCATAGTACTTGGGTGCTAAGTTATTGTCCTTATATTGATGCTTAAGTGACATTTGTTTATATGGTTGTAGATTTAGAAATACTTAATCACTCACTCCAATGTTCATTTCATTGCAATGTTGATCAATTTGTTGTTTCATCTTGTTTTGTACTATAACCAATTTATCATTCAATAGTCGAAGAACCTCTTGTTGGTGTTTTATGTGATCCTCATTACTTGAACCTTAGCTTTTACTCTCAATCGTGATGTGATGAATGGAGGATGATACCAATAAAGTGCCATAAATAGGGGCATTTTGGAAGAAGTGTGGACATAAGTGTTGTTACCACGATTTTGCTAAGGTTAACCATTTGATCCATTATGATTATTTATCAAATGCAAAGCAACAAAGATAACATTCTAGGAACTAATTCACAATCTTAGTTTTTACATTACAATGAGGATGGTAAGATGAGCTCTTGGCTATTTGAGTAGCCAAACTAGAAACAAGTCAATCTAAAAATTACTTGTCAAAATTGGCTCTCTATCACTTGCAATAATCTTGGGGTTTCCATGCAACTTCATCCATGAATGTTGTAGTTGTACTTGCTTTAAAGGAATGAGAAAGAAATCAAAAGTGGGCATAATTTGTGAGTCAATCCACCACCACCATAATGACATTCTTTCCTTTAGACTTTGCTAGACCTATAATAAAATCCATTGAGACCTCGTCCCAACACTAATTTAGTATGGATAATGGTTCCAGAAGACCTATGTCTTGATTATCTCTCATTTGTTTTGTTGGAAAACCAAATATTCTACAACAAAATTTTCAACATCGATTTTAATACCTTCACAAAAAAACATTTTTGATCACGTGGTAAGTTTTTAGAAATCCCAAGTTCCCCTCTATGGGAGATTTGTGTAGTTCCAAATGGATCTTATGTTTGAGTTGGGAATTCTTACATAAGTATAGACAATTTTGATACCAGAGTGAATCATTTTTCCATGCAAATTTATATGATGCACTAGGGTACTGTTATAGTTGTTGAATACATTTCGACTCCTTCTGGTCCTGCTGCCATTTTGTCCTTGCCTATTCCACCCAATTAGCTTGTAAAATGGAAATAACACAAAGTAAGGCCTTTGTGTTTTCTTATTTCCATGAAAGTGCATCTGCCATCACATTTTGTTTCCCCTTTTGTAGATAATTTCAAAGACATAACCTAGCATCTTTGGGACCCATCTTTGTTGCTCTTTCGAAGATAGTCTTTGTTGCAAGAAGTATTTTGAAATATCATTATATATTTTTACATTAAAGTGTATTCCTATTAGGTAAGGCCATTGTTGCTTAGCTAAATGTAATATGACCAGCATTTCTTTCTCATAAATGGGTTTAAGTAAGTCCCTTCCTTTAAGTTGGTGGATTTCAAAAGAAAGTGGCCTTCCATTTTGCATTAAAAGTCCACCAATGCCTTGTCGCAAGGCATCACACTCCACAATAAATGTTTTTGTGAAGTCAAGTGTGGCTACGATGAGAGTTCAACACATAGCCTCCTTGAATTTTTCAAAATCTTGGGTTGCCTCTTGAGTCCAAGAAAATGCATCATTTTTCAATAATGTTGTTAGAGGTGTTGTTTTTCGACCACAATCCTTGACAAATTTGTGGTAATAGCCCATCAATCCTAAGAATCCTCTAAGATTATTCAAGGTTTTGTTAGGGTCCACTTTAATTCCCTCATGAGATACAATATGACCCAAATATTCTACTTCCTAAACACCAAAGGCACACTTGGAAAGCTTGGCATTTATTTTTTCTCCTCGAACAATTTTAAGACCCTATCAACATATTTTACATGCTCCTCCCAATATTTATTGTAGATTAGTATGTCATAAAAAAATACTAACACAAATTTCCCAAGCAATGGTTTGAAAACATAATTCATTGTATATAGAATGTATCGAAGACAAAGGGTACAATTATAATTAAGGGGCCTAGCCAACCAATAAAGACAACACTTAAATAATACTAGAAATGTAATATCTCAATGTCTAGGGCTTAACATGCCCCTCCCCTTCATACAAGTGGTCCCCTCAGCACTTGATTAGCTATGTATGATTCAACATGAAGAACTCATATTTCCATATTGCATCTTCTATTGGCATGTTCTTCCACTTAATGAGGTGCTTAGTAATTATTTAATTATGTATTTGTTTGATCCATGTTTCAAGGATTGTTTTAGGTTTTAGTATGATTTTCCCATCTTCATCCATCTATGGAAAAATAGTTTGAAGTGGGATCTTATCATTGATAACCTTATTTAAATAAGAAACATGGAAGATTGGATGAACATGTGAAGATGGAGGCAACTCCAATTTGTAATCCATACTACCAATCCTCTACAACACCTTATAGGGACCATAATACTTGGGTGCTAAGTTATTGTCCTTCTTTTGATGCTTAAGTGACATTTGTTTATATGGTTGCAGATTTAGAAATACTTAAGCACTCACTCTAAAGTTCCTTTCATTGCAATGTTGATCGACTTATTGTTTCATCCTATTTTGTACTATAACCAAGTTATCCTTCAATAGTCAGAGAACCTCTGGTTGGTGTTCTATGTGATCCTCACTGCTTGAACCTTAGATTTTCCTCTCAATGGTGATGTGATGGATGGAGGATGATACGCATAAATAGGGGCATTTTGGATGAAGTATGACAGAAGTGTTGTTACCACCATTTTTCTAAGGTTAACCATTTGATCCATTGTGTTTATTAATCAGATGCAAAGCAACGAAGATAACCTTCTAGAAACTTATTCATAATATTGGTTTGTCAATTACATTGAGGATGGTAAGATGAGATCTAGGCTATTTGAGTACCCAAAAAAGAAAAAATCCAGTCTAAAAATTACTCGTAAAAATTGGCTCTCTATCACTTACAATAATCTTGGGGTTTCCATGCAACTTTTGAGTTGTTTCCATGAATGTTGCAGTTGTACTCACTTTAAAGGGATGAGAAAGAAAGCAAAAGTGGGCATACTTTGTAATTTGATACACCACCACCATAATGGCATTCTTTCCTTCATAATTTTCTAAATCTATAATAAAATCCATTGAGACCTCATCCCAACACTGACTTAGTATGGATAATGGTTCTAGAAGACCCATGTCTTGATTATCTCTCATTTTTTTTGTTAGAAAACCAAAAAATTCAGCCATGAAATTTTCAACATCGGTTTTAAGACCTTCCCAAAAAATCATTTTTGATCATGTGGTAAGTTTTCAAAAATCCCAAGTGTCCCCCTATGGGAGAGTTGTGTAGTTCCAAATGGATTTTATGTTTGAGTTGGGAATTCTTACATAAGTATAGACAATTATGATACCATAGTGAATATTTTTTCCACACAAATTTATCTGATGCACTAGGGTACTATTATAGTTGTTGAATAAGTTTTGACAACTTCTAGTCTTGCTGCCATTATGTCCATGCATCTTCCACCCAATTAGCTTGTAAAATAGAAATAACACAAAGTAAGGCCTCTACATTTTCTTCTTTCCTTGAAAGTGCATCTGCCACCACATTTTGTTTCCCCTTTTTGTAGATAATTTCAAAGTCAAAACCTAACATCTTTGTGACCCATTTTTGTTTCTCTTCTGAAGATAGTCTTTGTTGCAAGAAGTATTTTGGACTATCATTATATATTTTACCTTAAAGGGTCTTCCTATTATGTAAGGCCATTGTTGCTTAATTGCATTGTAATATGGCCAATATTTCTTTCTCATAAATGGGTTTAAGTAATTCCCTTCCTTTAAGTTGGTGGCTTTCGAAATCAAGTGGCCTTTTGTTTTGCATTAAAACTCCACCAATGCCCTGTCCCAAGGCATCACACTCCACAATAAATGTTTTTGTGATTTCAGGTGTGGATAGGATGAGAGTTCTTCACATAGCCTACTTGAGTTTTTTGAAAGTTTGGATTGCCTCTTGAGTCCAAGAAAATGCATCCTTTTTCAATAATGTTGTTAGAGGTGTTGCTATTTGACCATAGTCCTTCACAAATTTGTGGTAATATCTCATCAATCCTAAGAATACTCTAATATTATTCAAGGTTTTTTTAGGGTCCACTTTAACACCCTCACGAGATACAATATGAACCAAATATTCCACTTCCTAAACACCAAAGGCACACTTGGAATGATTTGCATTTATTTTTTCTCCTCTCGTAGTTTTAAGACCCTATCAACATGTTGTACATGCTCCTCCCAAGATTTGTTGTAGATTAGTATGCCATCAAAAAATACTAACACAAATTTTCCAAGCAATGGTTTGAAAATAGAATTCATCAAGCTTTGAAATGTGGAAGGTGCATTAGTAAGGCTAAATGACATCACCAAAACTCTTAATGGATTTCATGTTTCCTAAAGGTTGTTTTGGGGATGTATTCTTCCCTCATTATGATATCATGATAACCTGAATGAAGATCCAATTTGGTAAACAAAATTTCTCTCTGTAATTCATCTAATTATTCATGAATGACAGGAATAAGAAACTTATCTTTAATAGTGATCTTGTTGAGCTCTCTATAATCTGGACACATATGCCATGCACCATCCTTTTTGTAAAACATCTCCACAAATGAAGAGAAAATACTTTGGTTAGGTCAAATGATGTTAGCCTCTAACATTTCTTGAACCATATGCTCAATATCACTCTTTTGGGCATATGGGTCTCTGTACAATCTAATGTTAGGTGGTACACTTCTCATTTGTAAGTGAATAGCATGATCGGTCTCTTGAGTGGGTGGAATAGCTTTGGGTATCTCTACAAATACCTTGGCATGATCGCCAATAACTCTTTGGATATATAATGGAATTGAGGGTTTATCTATTTGAACTTACAATGAGCACAATTGTGCAATTATACCATGGTGGCCCTTTTAAAAAAAATTGTCATGTTGTTAGGGCTTATCACTTTGGATGATTTCCCTTAGATACCTTTGATTTCGATGTCCTTCCCTTCTAAGGAGAATCTCATGAAATGTTCCTAAAAATTGAAAGCCAATATTCTTGATGATTACAACCATTGGACCCCTAATACAACATCAACACCTCTTATTTGTATTGCAATCATTGGATTGTCCAATAAGTACTTCCCCATATTGAGTTTAATACTATGGCACTTCCCTGAACAATTTATGGTATCTCCATTTGCAATCATTACTTGAAATTATGGTACTAGATATATAAAGCGATTTAAAAGTTTGTCTAATTTGTAGTTAATGAAGTTATGTGTACTGCCAAAATCAACCAACATACCTTTTTTTCTTTTATATATATCCCTCTATCTTGAGAGTTTCATGAGTGTCGATGACAGCCAACCCATGACAATATATGGTCGGAGTAGTCTATTCTAATTCTTGAGAAGGTTCCAATCCTTGAAGTTATTCCTCATCACAATCTATACAATTTCTTCTCACTACTTTTATGCCATTTACTATACTTGTTGTCACAATTGAAACATAACCCCTTTGTTCTTCTTTGATCACTTTTTTGAGGAGTCAACATTATAGGTTGATTGAGGTTAGGATTGGTAACATGGACCTCTCTATAGGTGTTAGGGGCAACCCTTCTAGTAGCCATATTTTTACTATCAAATTTCCTTGCCATAATAAAATAATTCTCCAGTGATTTAGGCTCAAAGAGACATCACTTGTGTTGAAGGTTCTCCTTTAAACTAACCATAAAGATATCCAACAAATTTTCCTTTGGAATTTACTTCACTCTAAGACACAACTTTTGGAAGTGTTGAATGTGCTCTGAACTGGGCCTCTTTGCTTAAGATTTACCAATTGGTTAAAGAAGGTGTTGCTCTTAATATTCCCATAATGTGTGACCACTTCATTCATAAAAACATACCAAGAGACATCCAAGTCCTTTTTACAATCACAAAGCCACTGGTACCACACAAATTGATCAGGTTCTAAATACAAGGATGCAATAGTTACCTTTTGTAAAGTTGTCATTTGGTGTAGATAAAAGAATTGCTCCATCTAGAATATCTACGTGATTGGATCATTACCATCAAACTTCCTCGTATCAATCTTGGGAATGAAGCAGTTGCTTGGTCCCACATTGAACCCATGATCATGTGGATCTTGGAGTGGTGAATAATCAATGGTTGGGGATTCAACCCTCCTTTTTTGTATCCTCTTCTCGAGGAGGTGAATAAGGAGTACCAAGGGATCTTAGTGCATTCAAAATCTCCCCCTTCAAGTTTTCAAGATCATCTTTAGTAACCATCGCCTTGAGGGTACTCTTGATATTTTCTTTGATATCCTTTCTAAAATCTTCAAATTATTTCTTTCTTTCCATATCTAGGCTATCAACATTCCTTACCAATGTATTTTGTATGGTTTCCATTATCCCTTCCACCTCCGACAACCTAAATTCCATATCTTGTACTTCATCCAGTGTCATTGATGAGCTCTCTAGAGGTTTAATAGATGTAGATTTTTTGCATAACCCTTTTCCATGTGAGAAATAACATTTCTCCTATTTTTTTCTCTTTATCATATTTTTGGAATCACCCAAAATAGATCTTCCAGTCACAAGTTATGCTAAATTCAAGTTAACCTACCTTTTAAAACCCTAATTTGGAGATTGTCTTGCTAGTCGACCTTGCATCTAATGTATCTTTGAAATTTTGGAACCTATGAATTTGAAATTTCGATCTATATATCCGGATATCTCTTCTCTAAAATTCCATAGGTGATTCAGATTGGATCATCATATAACTCGTCATCTATTTTGGTACTTTTTTTGCTGGAAAAAATTGGAGGAATCGACTTGTGGGGTCATTTTAGTGACAGGTCCTAGTTTGGAAAATTAGGGTCTAGAACCTTTCAGAGCCACTTTGAGGCATTAAACAAATTTTTTGGGGGTTACCGTGTCCAAAAATTGTGCCCACACCCTCGACGTTGATCTACACACTGAGACCTTTCCAACATTGTGAAAATCACCTCAATCAAAGCTCATATGTGAAATTTATGCCTCTCGCAAGTTGACCTACCTTGTTGACCACCATGGTACGAGTGGATGCCACATCATCCCCCATTACTCACACATATGGGGATAACAATGTGTGTACTTTCAAGAATATTCTAGAAGGTTCAAACCTTATCATTAATTGAGGGTTGAGGATGCAAAAACCCTAACCCTAGATGGTTATCGGGCTATGTTAAATACCAAGTTGCTAAGAGGAGAAAGGGTCCAGTCTTTAGCATTATACTTGTTCCATAGTTGAGTAGAGATGCTAGGAGTGGTATTTTGAGAGCATAATATGCGAGGAAAATATTGTGTAGTAGCCATACAAGCCATAATGTCAAAGGCAACTCCACAGTGAGTGCCTCTTTCTATGTATTTGCATTTCCATAATTGAAGAAAGAGAGCAGAGCATAGGCCTGACCTTCTAGCTAGGTTTTCTCCCATATTCAGTTTCCCGAGATATATCTTGTGTTCATTTGTGTGTGGATGGTGTGTTATTTTGCTCATTTCTTTCATTTTCGTAATTCAATTGTTTCATAAATTCAAGAAAAGCTAGTAATTAATCAATATGGGATCCAAAGAAAATTAGTTAGCATAGTCTAAGATTTCAAAATATTATAAGATCTATTGTGAAAAACTATTCTAGTGGAATATCCACAATAGTTTACAAATCAATAGGTTTTACCAAATTCTAATATT
Organism: Picea engelmannii; assembly: GCA_009831015.1. Taxonomy (NCBI): domain Eukaryota; kingdom Viridiplantae; phylum Streptophyta; class Pinopsida; order Pinales; family Pinaceae; genus Picea; species Picea engelmannii. The sequence goes on from ML782655.1 coordinate 309,916, forward strand.
CTAAGTAAAAGTTATGGTAACATTCCCAAAACTTGTTGATTTTGGCCCTTTTGGGAGAGCGAACTTATACAACCTGCCACGTGTCCAATTTTTTGGATTTACTTATGAAATTTGGTCCTATAACACCATGGTCTATCTTTTTTCCAATGAAACTAGTTGCACTCAATTTAGATTTTGCTAGAATCAAGTATGACTATTTTACCAATAACACCCATTTGAGACTAGTTTTCAAACTGACAAAAAAACCTTAACTTCCAGAGATTGTAACTCTAAAATTATAATGAACTATAACCTAAATATTTTGCCAGAAGTACTTCGATATTTCTTCTCAGTGTTTTTTAAATTTCTTTGTTTTTATCTTTATAGATAAAAATTATAGCAAAAAATGGTAAGATGACTTGGTTTGAAGGAGTCAAACCAAGGACCGTATCCTCCTTTGAAACCAAATGTTATGCACCAAACACCCCAAATAGCATAAAAATATAAAGAAGTAGTAATTACATGCATTGATAATAAAAGATAAAGCATGAATGAGAAGCCTCTTCAAGGGGGCAAACTCATTTTACAATATAAGAAATTCACATGATTGTATGATGTCTAAAACTAAGCCTACATGGTATATATAGGAAAAAAAGGGTACAATTACAATTAAGGGACCTAGCTGACCAATAAAGACAACACCATTATAATAATAAAAATTTGATATCTCAATATCTAGCACCTTAACATCCTTATAATGTAACAACCCATCAAGGAGTTACCTGCTTAGATATATATTTTTCTTTAAAACCATATACATTAGAGCAAGCAAGATCTAGAATCATCAAGAACATGCATATAAGCCAACACATACACTAAATAAGGGCATGCCAAAGGCCCATAAAGAACATGCAACTATACCATTAATCCAAATAATCGACAATTCATAATTAAATACTCAAATACAAAATACATGTAACCTTTAGCTCCTATAATTCCAAGTGTTAAGCTAGTTATGCACCTAGTTCCATGAATCAATCTTTAATAAGATCCCATGAACCATTATTTATGGAGGGGAAATCACATGAAGGGTAGATTATGCACCCAACCAATGCAACCACCTTCAAATGTGTTGACCCCCAAGCAGGGCTCAAGCTCAATGAGGTAAGGGAAATCACAATTCGCAATGTTATGACCCAAAGGGGATATATAGGGTTAAATGTATATGATATGACTCCAAGAGGGGGCATATATGGGGCTTATATATATATATATATATATATATATATATATATATATATATATTGTGTGTGTGTGTGTGTGTAAAGGGGCCTCATGTGTAGGTGTGAATAGGTATATATAGAGATCATGTAAACATTATTGTAGACATGTGAATTGTGATATATGAATGTATTTGGTTATTTGGAGAAGGTTCTCATATTCTTTAAGGAGTTATTGTATAAATTATCTATCTTGGAGTTGTTCTCCATGCTCACATTTTGTACATGGTGTGTACTTATGTTCATTTATGATATTTTAAGCATTTGGTACATAACACACAATAACTCTTAAGAATCCAACATAGTGTACTCGGGAATAAATCAAGCAAGCTCACGACAATTCAACCTAGGTGTGGTGGAGAGGCTCTTGGACTTGCATCACCTCCAAATCTCATGGGATTATGGTGTTCAAGGATCTTACTAACACCTTCAGTTGGTGATCACAACCACGACAATGGTGGTGCCCCCCTTAAGCAAGGATCTTAATAACACCTTCAGTTGGTGATCACAACCACGACAATGGTGGTGCCCCCCTTAAGCAAGGATCTTACTACCACCTTCAGTTGGTGATCACAATCATGGAAGTAGTGGCATCCTACTCTGCAAGGATCTTGCTACCACCTTTAACTGGTGATCACAATCACAACAACAGTGGCATCTTGCAATTTGGACCCAAAGGAAAACAATATAAGGATCTAGGTACACTCCCAGTCCCTTAATCCACATAGACTTGGTTGGCATAGACACAATTATGCCCAACCCACCAATATCATAACACGAGTGCATCAACAATACTAGGTTACCCCAAAACCAATTCTCCATGAGCCAACCATCCCCAACAATGGGCAAGCCACTTCTTTTATAATCCATCTTAATGTAACATATTCTCGAGATTTATCTCTTGGCCTTCCACTTTTCCATGAAAGGGAGAAATTGAGCTTGAGGGTGAATTCACAAATAAAACCAAAACAAGGTAAAAGTGAAATACAACCCTTTCCCCTTTTTCCCATTTACCCAAGTTAACTTTGGAGGTCATTTTCACAACTTTTCCCCATTTCTCAAGCATCCTAAGAACTAGGATTATACAAGGATGCTCATTGATACAAGATCCCTTTCCTTTAGTGCAATTCCCCATTTTTCACCAAGGCCTCAACGCGCAACAGATTAGTCCATCCAAGATACCAATGTATATACAACATCATCATCATAATCAATTGCACAAAGTATCTCATTAACAAGGCATCTACACCTAAGTCATAAATCATATCCTAACATGAAATATCTCATTAACAAGACATCTACACATAAATCATAAATCATATCTTAACATGAAATATCTCATTATCAAGGCATTCACATACCCACCTCATAACAAGGAATCTAGCATATGCAATCATCATATAAGGATCGTTCATGTTGAATTAATCATATCTTAATAACGACAAATCGTATTAGATCCTCATCAAGGGTCATCAAAGCTACCCATCCATCATCAATATCTATAGCATCGACACATCAATAAGCATGTTAGACAATAAGTATGTATGTAATATGAACCATAACATTAAGGACTAATCACACTAATCATCATCTAATAATTACCAATGATTACATGGCTATTATCAAGAATATTTAATGTGGACTAAACCATCAATTAAGAAACATAGAAGCTAATCACAAACTAGACCATCTCATAGACATATAGGTTTTATCTTACCCAATCATCCATAGAAGCAAGCACGAGGGGGAATGTGAGTCCAAGACCACCATCTCCCAACTAATTAAATAAAACATCAATACATGTATTGTAAGGACATCATGTCAGGTAAAGAAGGGACACCAACCTGGCTAAGTGCACAAGTAACATATCAAGTACATATTACTCATCATAAGTGATGCAGACCCCCTGCCCTCGGGCCGAGATCCGCTCAGGATCTTCACTACAACCACGTCGAGGGTTAATCAACCCCTTTGTTCAAGCCACAAAGGACTTCGGGTTTCGCGATTGGCGATCCCTGTTGTCGAGGTTCTCGGCCCTTCCACCTGCCGAAACCCGAAATGCCAAAATGTCGAAGTCTTTGGCCACGTCCTCCTCTGCTTCTGTATCATGCTTCGCGACTTCGGGAATTCCAAAACAGGGAACCCCGATCTCTTGTCTCCTAAAGTGCCGAATTGCTGAATCCCCACACGTTCATCAATTTTTGGCTCCTCAACGGGTTTTTTTCACTTCTATTTTTTTCAGGGTTTCAGACTTCGTGATTTCGCGAATCCTGACATGAGGTTTCCTGACTCTCTAACCTCCAAACCCCGAAACAGTCAACAGAGTCTGACTTCGACTATTGACGAAAACTCGCCACCTGTCCTCAGTCTCTAACGTGGATTCCTGCCACTTGTCACCTTTCCCGGCTTTCGGAACTTGAATCAGTCTTTGACTGTCGTTCCCTTATCACTTCGAAACCCTGAATTCCGAAGCGATGCCTTCTATGGAATCAACGACTCACGTTATTTCAGGCTTCTAGGTACTGGGAGTTCGAAACTCTCGATCCCAAAACACTTGTCACCATAATCCCAAATCCTCGAACCCTGAAACACCGAAATGTCGAAACGCGCCTTCGCGGATATTTCGCGTTTCGCAAATTCGGGATTTCTGATGTGAAGTGTCCTGAATCCTTGTCAACAGGCATGCTGAAACCTCGATCCCCGAAATGCCGAAATGCCACTTCAAGGATTTTTTGGGTTTTGCAACTCCGGGTTTTTCAAGACAAAGGCCCTGGGCTCCTTGTCATCAAGACTTCCGGTATTCCGAATCCTGAATTACTGAAATCCCGAAATTCATATAAAGTTCTGTCTCAACTCACGACTTCAATATTTCTGCTCTACTAGGCCTGACTGCTTATCATCAGGACCCCTGAAATGCCGAACTCCAAAATTTCCAAAACGTCGAAAATTCTACTCCTCGCCTTTACACACGACAATCCAGTTCGCGCTTCGTGAGTTCGAGCGACCAAGGGCTTTGTCCACACTTCGGACTTACAAACCCCGAAATGCCGAAATGATCTTGACGGTCCAACAGTCGCGATCAATGGTCCACATTAGATCCCGCCTCTCGAAGGATGGATTCGTCCAATGCTTATCTTCCCCGTAACTCTCCTGAATCCTATGGTCCTCGCTATTTCGTGAGTTGTCCACAGAGAATTTTGACCGTTAGATTCTCTCCTCAAGAATCTCTATGGAACGAACCAATGTTCCTTCGTCGAAATTTAACCTTCTGCACAAAGATTCCGCTTCCTACCTTCCTTCGAACACTTCAAAGGTGTTACCCCTTCTGAGCTTTCTCTGGTAAATTCAAGCCTCAAAAAAGGGCCTCTGCTCGCACTCCTTGTGGCAAACCTTCAAATGCTTCTGCATATTTGAACTCTTGACTCTGTGCACCTTCTGCGACAACAGTATTTCTCTCTTCCACCTTAGTTAATAACTCCTAAGGACTCAGTTAGCCTGCGCACGGCTCATGTGCTTCACTTGCACTTCTGTTGGAATGAGAACAATGGTATCCCTCTTGAGCTTCTAGAGATGAACTCTGAATCTTTGTCAACGCACTCCTTGCGGACATTTCACTGCACTCCTTGCAGGAAATTATCTCTCAGGAAGAGAAACAATTGAAACTCATTCTCTTTCTTCTCTCAAACTTCAAACATTTAATATGAAATCATACATTCAACTCAGTATCAAAGTAAATGCATAACAAAGAGAATAAAACAACTATCAACATACCATTCAGAATGTATACACAGAAAACATCATAACCCCATGAGTCTGATTCAAAGCTTCATGTATTAATCCAAAGCTTCTATACATGGGTTCTTCTCTCTAGCTCTCTACTACAGCTCTATGCTAATGTTCTAATGATCTAATGATACAAAGATGAGGGTGTCTATATCCGTTTTCCCTCCTGCTCTCTAAGCTGTCTAATCTATAATTCAGACCTACCTACTTTCATTAACTATGCATAAATGCCTCTACCTTCTACAGATGAGAGCGAATCGCTCATGATCTGTTTACAATATGCAAGTATGCTTCCCTTTAATCATTACATTAATGCTTCAAAAAAATTTCAAAAACGTGCATTGGAGGTCTTCCAGCTGTCTTCTGCCTTTTATGTTGCTTGCTTGGCTGGCTGCTTACGATGCTCCTACATCATACTTCCTCGCTTGAAAATTTTCATGAACTCCTATTCATGAGCTCTTGCACGATCTGTCCATGCTTATGAATTTCTGCTTCATTTTCCCAGCTGGCATCTTCAACTGGATGTCCCTTCCACTTGACCAAGTATTCAAAATACTCCTTCCTCTTGGTATTTTTGCCGACTCTCTTGTCAATTATGATTTCCATCTATGGCTTTTCAACTACAAGCATTTGTTTAGTCCATTGAACCTCTGTCTGTTCATCCTCTGTTCTTGCTTCTCCAGCTCTGTAAGGGTACAAATCCGCAATATTGAATATCGACGAGATTTCGATCCCATCAGGTAATTCAATCTCATATGTGTTTGCCCCAAATTTCTTCAAGACCTTACATGGTCCAATCTTTTTCATTTTCAGTTTGTTATATGTTCCCCTTGGGAACCTCTCCTTCCTCAGATGTGCAAGAATCAGATCACCAACTTCAAATTGAAGTTCTCGCCTGTGTTGATCTGCTCTGCGCTTGTATTCTTGATTCGAACTCTACAATCGCTCCTTGACTCGACGGTGAAGCTCCTTCATTGCTTCTGCAAAGTCTTATGCACCAGCACTTCTGAATTCAGCTTGTTCCATATCTTTCAATTCAGAAACTCCCCTTGGTTGCATTCCATATACAATTTGGAATGGACTCTGCCCTGTGCTTCTATTGATCGAATCATTATAATCAAATTCCGCCTATGGAAGAATGTGGTCCCACTGACTGTGGTGTTCAGTCACTGGGCTCCTCAACAAATATCCCAAGCTCCGGTTGAAAACTTATGTCTGCCCATCCGTCTGAGGATGATACGTTGAGCTAAAAGACAAACTTGTCTCGAGCTTCTTCCATAAAGTCCTCCAGAAATGTCCTACGAACTTGGTATCCCGATCTGAAACTATACTTCTTGGAAAACTGTGAAGTCTGATGACTTCTTTGAAAAACAGGTTCGCAATATGAGTTGCGTCGCTGGTTTTCTGGCATGGTATGAAATGTGCCATCTTTGAAAATCTGTCTACCACCACAAAGATTGAATCAAATCCTCTTTGTGTCCTTGGCAGTCCCAATATGAAATCCATGCTCACTGCATCCCACGGCCTCTCTGGTATGGGTAATGGCTGGTATAACCCTGTGTTCTGCCTTTTCCCCTTTGTGTGCTAACAAATCCTACATCTGTCCACAAATTTCTTAATATCTGTCCTCATCCCTGGCCAAAAATATGAGTCATTCAACTTTGAGAACGTTTTGTCATGACCGAAATGTCCAACCAATTCTCCATTGTGTTTTTCCTTCAGCAGGTTCTCCCTCATGGAGCATTTTGGAATACATAACTGATTGCCCCTGAATAATAATCCATCCTGGATCATATATTCAGTCCACTGGCTTCTGTCCCTGAGAATTGGATTCTCGGATGCCTCATACGCCTCTTTAAAGTCTGGATCATCTCTGTACATTTCTTTGAGGTTATCAAAACCCAAAGTTTTGACTCAGAATTCCTGCATCAGCAAACATTTCCTACTCAAAGCATCAGCAAACATTTCCTACTCAAAGCATCAGCAATAGTGTTAGCGGTTCCAGAAATATGCTTAATTACAAAAGTAAAATTATGCATGTATTCAACCCATTTTGCATGTTTTTGGTTCAACTTGTCCTGTTGAGTCACAAATTGCAAAGCGTGATTATCGCTGTACAAAACAAACTCCTTAGGAACCAAATAATGTCTCCATTTCTTCAGCGCTTGTATGGCAGCATAGAATTCTTTGTCATATGTCGAGTATTTGACCTTCGCTTCATTCAATTTCTCGCTGAAGTATGTGATCGACTTGTCGTCTTAGCTCAATACTGCTCCAATTGCATATCCACTCACGTCACACTTGACCTAGAACGTCTTGCTAAAATTTGGAAACACCAATATTGGCTGCTCAATGATCTTCTTCTTTAGCAAATTGAAACTCTTCTCTGCTTCTTCTATCTAGTGAAAAGACTTGTGTCTTTTCTTCACCGTGTCCATCATCGGTGCGCTAATCCCACTAAAATTTCGAATGAATTTCCTGTAGAAACTAGCTAAACCATGGAAGCTTCGAACTTCAAACACACTTTTCGGCGATGGCCAATTCTTAATTGCATTCACCTTTTCCGGATCCATTTTCAACTCATTTGCAGAGATAACAAAACCCAAATAAATGAGTTATGTCCTCATAAATGTCAATTTCTTCATATTTATCAGCAATTTCTCTTGCTGCAATCTCCTCATCACTATAGCTAAATGCTTCAAGTGTTATGCTTCTGTTTTGCTGAAAATCAATATATCATCAAGATATACAAGGACAAATTTTCCTATGAAATCCTTCAGGACTTCATTCATCAATCTCATGAAAGTACTGGGCGCATTTGTTAAGCCAAATGGCATAACAAGCCATTCATACAACCCCTCATTTGTCTTGAATGTTGTCTTCCATTCATCACCTTCTCTCATTCGGATTTGATGATATCCGCTTTTCAAATCAATCTTTGAAAAAAACTTTGCTCCACTCAAGCAATCCATCAAATCATCCATCCTTGGTAATGGAAATCTGTATTTGATGGTAATCTTATTGATTGCCCTTGAGTCTGTACACATCCTCCAACCTCCATCTTTCTTTGGGCTGAGTATTGTTGGAACAACGCATGGACTCAAGCTCTCTCTAACCAATCCTTTATCCATTAAGTCCTGTACTTGTCTCTTGACTTCTTCATTCTCTTACGGCATCAACATGTATGCTGCTTTGTTTGGTAAACTGGCTCCAGGTATAAGATCGATGTGATGACTTATACTTCTAATAGGTGGTAACGAACGAGGTAGTTCGTTCACTACTATATCAGCAAACCCTTCTAGCAACTTCTGGATTTCTTCTGGTAAATCATCCACTCTTGTACTGGTCAAAACAATTCTAGGCTTCCTAACCAAAATGAATTGTGTGTCTTCCTTCTTCTTAACCTCATTAAGAAGTTCCTTCCCACTCGTTGCTTACCTCTGGTTTCACTTCTTTATCCTTAATTGGCAACAACATGTATGTCCTTCCATTCTTCTCCAGGGTGTATGTGTTCTTTCTCCCATCATGAATCACATTTCTGTCATATTGCCATGGTCTACCCAGCAATAGATGACGAACATCCATGGGAATGACGTCATGCATTACTTCATCCTTATATCCCCCTATTTTGAATTCAACTAAACACTGTTTAGTGACATTTACCTGATGTCCTTTTTGTAGCCATGAAACTCTGTATGGGTTTGGATGTACGATAGTCTCCAACTCCATCTTTTCTACCATCTATGTAGAAACGAGATTGTCTGTGCTACCACTGTCCACGATGACTTTGCATACCCTGTCTTTGGTCTTGCAAGTAGTCCGAAAAAGTCTGTTCCTTTGGGTTGGGTTCTCTGCCTCCTTCTCTGGCGTTAAGAGAACTTTCCTCATCATTAAGGATCTTCCGCCCTCAGTATCTTCTGCCTCAACATTTCGTCCTTGTGCTTCGGCAATGTGAGTTTCACCACCTTCTTTCTTCATATCTGGACACTCATAAGATTTATGTCCGTTTTTCCCATAGGTAAAACATTTCACTTCACCTCCTCGGCCTCTTCCTCTTCCTCTGGTACGAGGAAAAGTATTTCTATCAACATACTGTCCTCTTTGTGAGCTTCCCCCCCTCTCAGTTTGGGTTTGAGGTTTCTTCCCTTCTTCTTTGGATTTCTGAGTTCTGTCTTGGGCAATTGCTTTGCCTCTGGCTTGACTTCTGCCTCGGCCTCTTTGACCTTGTTTTCGGCTCAGCTTTCAGAGCCATCTGATAAGCATCCTCTACATTCCTAATGATCATCATGCTCATCTCGTCTTGAATGTCATATCGTAGACCATTCATGTACCTGACAACCTTTTCATCATCACTTTCCCGATGACTTGCCCTAATTTTGATCTTGTAGAACTCTTCAGTGTATTTTTTTACTAACATCAGCTTCTGTCTCAAATTCTGCATCCTCCGAAACAGAGTAATTTGATAATCCTTGGGTATGAATTTGGCTTTCATCTTCGCAACCATTCTATCCAACCTCTTGATTTTCTGCTTGCCTTTGCAACGTCTGTCAGCCCGCAGTTCATCCCACCATAATGTTGCATGCCCTTTAAGTCTTGTGACAACGTGCTTGACCTTCTTGTCTTCCTCAACATCCTCATAGTCAAAGTACTTATCCAAAGCCCTAATCCAGTCTAGAAGCTCTTCAACATCCAGGTTCCCTTCATACATGGGAATCTCCATTTTTGCCCTGGCACCTATCCTTGCAACAGCCCTGAATAGGCGTTCATCCGCAACATCTTCGACTGCGACTTCTTCTCCTTCATGTCCAACTTCATTTTCACTGTCAGCCTCACTGATATCCCCAGTGTCGACTGTGCACCTCTGTGCTGTCTCCATGGCATCAAGCCTAGCACGTAGTTCGTACATTTCTCTTTCCACTGCTGGATCAGGCATTGGTCTATCTCTTCTTCTCGACGACATGGCTGAAAATGTTCCTCCTTTCCCCTGCTACAGAAAGCAAAGAAATTGTTCTACGCTCTGATACCACAACTGACGCAGACCCCCTGCCCTCGGGCCGAGATCCGCTCAGGATCTTCACTACAACCACGCCGAGGGTTAATCAACCCCTTTGTTCAAGCCACAAAGGACTTTAGGTTTCGCGATTGGTGATCCCTGTTGTCGAGGTTCTCGGCCCTTCCACCTGCCGAAACCCGAAATGCCGAAACGTTGAAGTCTTTGGCCATGTCCTCCTCTACTTTTGTATCGCGTTTCGTGACTTCAGGAATTCTAGAACAAGGAACCCCGATCTCTTGTCTCCTAAAGTGTTGAATTGTCGAATCCCGACACGTTCATCAATTTTTGGCTCCTCAACGGGTTTTTTTCGCTTTTTTTTTTCGAGGTTTCGGACTTCACGATTTCGCGAATCCTGACGTGAGGTATCCTGACTCTCCAACCTCCGAATCTCGAAACAATCAATGGAGTCTGACTCCGACTATTAATGAAAACTCGCCACCTATCCTCTCAGTTGTCCTCAGTCTCTGACGTGGATTCCTGCCACTTGTCACCTTTCCCGGCTTTCGGAACTTGAATCAGTCTTTGACTGTCGTTCCCTTATCACTTCGAAACCCCAAATTCTGAAGCGATGCCTTCTATGGAATCAAGGACTCACGTTATTTCGGGCTTCCAGGTACCGGGAGTTCAAAACTCTCGATCCCAAAACACTTGTCACCACAATCCCGAATCCCCGAACCCCGAAATGTCGAAACATGCCTTCACGGATATTTCACGTTTCGCAAATTCGAGATTTCTGATGTGAAGTGTCCTGAATCCTTGTCAATGGGCATGCCGAAACCCTGATCCCTGAAACGCTGAAATGCCACTTCAAGGATTTTTTGGGTTTTGCAACTCCGGGTTTTTCAATACAAAGGCCCCGGGCTCCTTATCATCAGGACTTCCGGTATTCCCAATCCTGAATTACCGAAATCCCTAAATTCACATCAAGTTCTGTCTCAACTCACGACTTCAGGATTTCTGCTCTACTAGGCCCGACTCCTTGTCATCAGGACCCCCGAAATGTCGAACTCCGAAATTTTTGAAACGCCAAAAATTTTGCTCCTCGCCTTTACACACGACAATCGAGTTCGCACTTCGGGAGTTCAAGTGACCAAGGGCTTCGTCCACACTTCGGACTTACAAACCCCGAAATGCCGAAATGATCTCGACGGTCCAACAGTCGCGATCAATGGTCCACATTGGATCCTACCTCTCGAAGGATGGATTCATCCAATGCTTATCTTCCCCGCAACTCTCCTGAATCCTATGGTCCTCGCTATTTCATGAGTTCTCCACATAGAATTTTGACCATTCGATTCTCTCCTCAAGAATCTCTATGGAACGAACCAATGTTCCTTCGCTGGAATTTAACCTTCTGCACAAAGATTTTGCTTCCTACCTTCCTTCGAACACTTCAAAGGCGCTACCCCTTCTGAGCTTTCTCTGGTAAATTCAAGCCTCTAAAAAGGGCCTCTGCTCGCACTCCTTGCGGCAGACCTTCAAATGCTTCTGCATATTTGAACTCTCGACTCTATGCACCTTCTGCGACAACAGTCTTTCTCTCTTCCACCTTAGTTAATAACTCCTGAGGACTCAGTTAGCCTGCACACGCCTTGCACGACTCCTGTGCTTCACTTGCACTTTTGCTGGAATGAGAACAATGATATCCCTCCTGAGCTTCCAGAGATAAACTCTGAACCTTTGTTAACGCACTCCTTGCAGGAAATTCTCTCTCAGGAAGAGAAACAATTGAAACTCATTCTCTTTCTTCTCTCAGACTTCAAACATTTAATATGAAATCATACATTCAACTCAGTATCAAAGTAAATGCATAACAGAGAGAATAAAACAACTATCAACATACCATTCAACATGTATACACATAAAACATCATAACCCCATGAGTCTGATTCAAAGCTTCATGTATTAATTCAAAGCTTCTGTACATGAGTTCTTCTCTCTAGCTCTCTACTACAACTCTATGCTAATGTTCTAATGATCTAATGATACAAAGATGAGTGTGTCTATATCCGTTTTCCCTCCTGCTCTCCAAGATGTCTAATCTATAATTCAGACCTACCTACTTTCATTAACTATGCATAAATGCCTCTACCTTCTACAGATGAGAGTGAATCGCTCATGATCTATTTACAATATGCAAGTACGCTTCCCTTTAATCATTACATTAATGCTTCAAAAACATTTCAAAAACGTGCACTGGAGGTCTTCCAGCTGTCTTCTGCCTTTTACGTTGGTTATTTGGTTGGCTGCTTACGATGCTCCTGCATCAATAAGTCATCAAGGGTATAATAATTAAGTCACACATGAGTCTCATTGTGCAAGGGATCATCTAAAGAATTGGAGTCCAACTATCAATATACATAACACAAAGTCTAACCAAAGGGTGGCCAACACATTATACAAAATCTTATTAATAATCATTGAACGGGAACACATCACATGTTGCCATAGTACATTTCATCAACAACTAATCACCAAGGGGAGATCAACCATTCTTGATGGAGGATGATACTCATAATCGTTGGCTAGGAATACTCGGTGAAGCAACAATCATCCAAAACATTTTCCTAGCAATATAATACATCAATGAGTCCATCACAGTCAATTGGAACTATGTATTGCACAATATTTGTAATTCAATAAGGGGTGTTACATATAAGAACTTCCAATTCAAATTTTAGGATATGAGCATGTCTATTTTTCCTTGAGTATGCATTTTAGTATTGAGCATGTGCATTTTTCTCTAAGTACCATAAATTGTGAAATTTGGTGGAAAACCCCTTTTTGCAGACTATTGCATGCATCTAGAGATGAATCAAGGAAATCTAAGACATGGGTTTTGTGCCCAACATGGAATTTCATGGAGTAACTTGGATGTATTCCTTTCATCATGCATAAAACTTTTCATGCATTTTGATAATGCTTCAGAAACTTTTCATGCATTTTGATAAGGCTTCACAAAACAAGGGCATATTTAAGCATTTTTTCATAGCATAAACTTTTAAGGTTCAATTTGCAAATCTAGAAATGTAGAAGGTGGAGCATGACAATACACACACTCTTCAATTTGAATCACTCAAATTGGCCAAGAAATCAACCCTAGGCATGTATTTTAGTGAAACATGGCAATTTTTGGCTAGCTTTATTGAAATGCATACCCATACTTCATTATAGAGCCAGATTTAATTTTTCAACTTGGAGAGTGCGTGTTTAGTCATTACACACCTTCCTATAATTACATATTTCTAATATGACATGCAATACTTTATGCTATGCAAAAATACTCCAACTTTGCCTTTTTTCCACAAGGTAAAAATCAAGGTTGTGTACCTCAATGAAATGCATGCCAAGACCTATAGTTAATGGTAACTAGAAAAAAAAATACTCCAACCTAGTGCTACCAACCTTTTCTACAACCTCTCATAGTCAATTTCCCAAAATAAGTCCTTTACAATGAAATCTAAGTCCACCAAAATAACAATTGATACTATTTTCCACAATGAAATCTAAGTATGCCAAAATAACAATTGATACTATTTGGCAATTTTCACATAAAGTACAAAAATGCACTCCAAGGTGAAACCAAGTACACCCAAGGTATGAAATTTGGACTGAGACATAATTATGCAATACTAAACCTATGTATCCATGCATCAGGTCTACCAAAATGCCTACTTACCTTATTTTCCCACCTTTACACAACTTTGACGAAATGCACGCCAAAGTAAAATTATGCATATTGAATGAAATTTGAAGCATGAACATTATACTTGAATATGCTCTATGGCTTATATCATGCTTAGGAATCATGGCCCTCTCTCTCTCTCCGACCCCTTATTCCTTCTCTCTATACATTCAAATCTAACCCATTAAATCGAAATGCCCAAAGCCCTTCAAAACCATTTTTTCCATTCCAAAAAGGGGCACAAGAAAATATAGTTTTCCTTAATAAAATGCATGCCATGGAGTGAATGAGGGAGTTATGATCGAAATGAAACTTATTTCTTAAAGCCTTATTGGTGCTTGAGAAGCTCACATAACTAAAAGAATTAAACCATTCTTCGTGTGAAGTGAATACTATGGATTTTCCAACTTAGCCTTTGATCGTGATTTTACCAAAATTGAATAGCTTCACTAAAATGCACACCCAACCTTCATTACAAGTCCAAATTGAATTATTCAACTTGGTGTGTGTGTGTGTGTGTGTGTGTGTGTGTGTGTGTGTGTGTGTTTAGTCACTACACACCTTCCTACGAGTCCATATTTTAATTTGACATATAAAACTTTATGTTGTGTAAAAATATTTCAAATTTGAATTTTTTTCTCACGAGGTAAAAACCAAGGTTGAGTGCCTTCGAGAAATGCCAGATTCTCCATGAGCTAGAGTGGGTGTGCCTATGTGTCAGAACATATCACGTGGACCTAATTTTTTTATTGAGGATATCCATGACTTGTAGGCTAGTGTAGAGCTAATGAGATAATATCTGTTATTTTATAACAACAATATGCATTGGAAGGTCTTTCTTTGAGTAAAATTCTATTAATTTATAGAACTATTGTACAAAAGCGAGATATTACTCGAAATAATTTTCTATTAAAGGTTACAAATATTAATGTTTATAAACATTTTACAAAAAACATCTTCTCATATCGACTACTTGTCATGATGATGGATCTGGTTTGCAATTCGAAACATTGACAATATAAAAACCATCCTTTCAAAGGAAGTTGAAACAACTACCAAGAGAGAAAGCAAACACACTTTAATAAGTTAATATATGCTATGAAAAATTAAGGAGAGGATTAATCATCCTCATCCTTGTCCTTGTCCTCTTATTCTTCACTTGAAGAAGAGCCATCTTTGTCATGGCATAGACCAGTTTCCTCAAGTCTTCTTTCCTCTTCATCAAGGGACAAATATTCTGAGGAGCAAGTATTAGGAGACTCATGGGTACTTTCATTGGGGGTTGACTGAGCATAGTTGTCTTCTTCATCATCAAATTCTTCTTCTTCATTGAATGGTTCATCCTCCTATTTGGAGGAGTCTTTGTTAGATGTCATTGCAATGTAACTATTATCATGAGAAAAAAATGTATCGGTACATCAAAAAATTAGTTCATTCTACTAGAAAATTGTTAACCTATAAATAAAAATGATGAAAAAAAACTTGTGAAAAATTGACTAAACAAAATGTTTAAAAAAAACTTTGCAACCAATTGGAAACAAAATTAAAGCTGAATTGAAAATATAAAGTAAAGGTTGTCCCAAAATGGAAACAAAAATGAATGTTTCACCAAGAATGGTCTATCCCAAAATAACCACTACAACAAATGTTACTCAAAGTCACTATAGATTGAAGTTCCAAACTTGGAGTGCATCATGATGTTTCACTATATTTGACCAAACAAATCATGCTAATCTCTACATTGTTCCCAAAGACACTAAATTTAGAACTTCTATGATGGTGGGCTTCTCAAAATATCAATATTGATTGATACACATAACAACACTTTCATTTAAATAATATTATCATAAACATGTTTTTCATTGTTTCAAATTCTTTTTTTTTAACGTTTCAACCATATTAGACAAATCAAATCTTATTCCATCATATTACAATGGGACTTTATAAAGTACATTAACATACAATTTATCTACACTTGCTAATTGCATACAATAGTGATAATATGAGTACTATTATAGCTAAATTTGACTATCAAATTTGTTTGGGAACCTATCATGGTGTACCTTCAACGCAGTTTTATGTGATGGATGAAATGTTTGAAAAACTTAACATTGATGCATGGATTCAATGAGAGAGGATTTGAGCAAAGAGTACTACTAAGAGAGGGGAGAATGGTTGGTGTGAGATGTCATGCCATTGCCCAACTTTACAACTTGTTTGGAAAAAAAAAACATCTTAAGAAATACATTCTCACCAATACTCTCCGGTTAATTCCATCAAGAGAAATTTCACAATGCAAATGATTTTTTTTTAAATGTACCCACCATATTAGTGATCATGCATGTCTAAATGCTCTTAATCAGATTGATTTCATTCCTCTACACAGGATCTAATGTCGCTCTCATCACAATTGCACCACCCTCATCATAACAACGTAGACATGATATTAATTTTCATTGTAGACTTCACTCTTGGAAAAATGTTCCAATACAATGCTTATTTAATGAAATATAGAATATCAAGATATTTAACCTATGTTTAACCCACTATTAAGATGCTTGGGTTAAAAGTTTTGGTTGGTTAACTCGTAACATGCTTGGGTTAAAATATCTCGCTAATCAACTCATATTTTTGCCTTGAAATTGTCTTACTTTTGAATTTTTCGGCTAAATTATTTTCCATTAGTTGACTACGCACCCTCTCTATAATAAAAATTAATATTTCAAAAACCATGTGGTAAATTCTAGCCAATTAGAAAAAAAGCATATTTTGACAAAGTAAAACATCTTTCGGCATGCCTCAATTAATTAGCTTAATGAAATATGATACATGGTAGAATCAGGTACAATGTTATGCCTCTCCACAAGTTAGTTAAGCCGTGGTCTCGTGAATATTATTGTGCTATTTTATTTGTGACCTTGTGTCAAGCATGGATATTTGTTCTTCCTGATTTGGTTTTCAGTTGAGAGTACCAAATTTCCCTTGTTGTACTAAGTCCCTACATGAGGTGCACCACTGACACATTTGGTTTTGCATTGGTTGGGAGGAAAAAAAACCTTTGGTGTGTTTTTTCCTAACGGTTAGCTACTTGGAATTGAAGTATGCTTTGTATTGGAGTCTAGTCTTCATTGAAGCATTTTGAAAAATTAAGTAATCTTGAATGTTAAAGTATTTGTTTTCCATTGCTGGTTGGTTGTTACTTATCTATTATTGCTTAGAAATTGAAGATAAAAGAATGAACCTTTAATAATTACTTGTTAGAGAAGTGATAATGGACCCTACTAAACCTAGATTCGGTTCCCTAGAAAATTTGAGCTGCATGTCTTGAGTAACAACCCACCCAACTTACCTATGTCGGGTTTGGGTTGTTACACATTCTAGACACACAAATAAGCAATAGGGTATCTTATGCAATCGGTGATGCACAAGAAGATAAAACTAACATTCAAACCAATAAATCACGAGAATAAAATAATATAAAAAACTGAAGCAAACACTCAAATATCTTGCTCTTAAGTAATTGATTCCTAGAGACAAAAGGGTAGTTATTTGGAATATTCAAGTTTTGTTCCAAGTAGGAGAAAGGTGCAATCATGTGATTTATGCATAACCATCATGCCATCAAAATCAGTTTGACCGAGTATAATCTATGCTAGTTTATATAGGCTCCAACATACAATTATGGCATTTCAATAGTCAAAACTCAACATATTGATAGTGATTTCAATAGAAGGCTTGCTCATAAAAAAACTGTTAAATTTGGCAACATCGACAGTCATTCTCCAATGAGAGGCCATATGGGCCACCCTAAGGCTAGCCAGGGAGATTTGGAGAATCAACCAGTCTTGTGAGGTATTGACAAAAGCCAGGGGGAACGGACAACCTCTGTGAGTCAAACCAAAAGTTAGGACTAACGAGATGCTATGTGAGTCTAATGCAAAAGTCAGGGGGAACATACAACCTCTGTGAGCATAGACAGTCTAGTGCAAAAGTCAGGGGGAATGTACAACCTCTGTGAGCATAGACAGACTAGTGCAAAAGTCAGGGGGAACATATAACCTCTATGAGCCTAGTCAAACCTTGTGAGCCATGAGCAAAAGTCAAGGTATCTAACAAAAGTTAGGTTGAATGTAAAATTCCTATGAGCTAGAAACAAATGATATTCCTAATATTGCAAATGATGTAATTGTATTGATTAGTGCGTTGGCACGTGTAAACATTATCCACCATGAAGCGAATTTTGAATTGCCTTGTCAAGAGTTGTAACTAAAGTCTTGAGTCTAGTTCTATGTTAGAACTAAAGTGTAATGTTGAGTTGCAACTAAAGTCTCGAGTCTAGTTCTATTTTTAGTAAAGTCTTGAGTCTAGAACTAAAGTGTAATGTTGAGTTGCAACTAAAGTCTTGAGTCTAGTTCTATCTTAGAACTAAAGTGTAATGTTGAGTTGCAACTAAAGTCTTAAGTCTAGTTCTAAGTTCGAACTAAAGCATGTCAGTCTCAAGTCTAGTTCTAAGTTCGAACTAAAGTGTAATGCTGAGTTGTAACCAATCTCAAGTCTAGTTCTAAAGTTCGAACTAAAGTGTAATGCTGAGTTGTAACCAATCTCAAGTCTAGTTCTAAGTTCAAACTAAAGTATGAAGTTGAGTTATGACTATTGCATGCAATCAGGTTACTATTTCGAGCCTCTCCTCTACCCCTCTTCAGACTATATAAGAAGAGGTCGAATCCTCTCTTCAACACAGTTTTGCAATACAGTTTTGCAACACAATTTTGAAACAAAGTTTTCATATGCAGGTTGAGGGTGAAGTAATAGAGGAGCACATCAGTGATAAAGAGGCAACATATCAAAGGTGTATTTCAGCAAGGTCTTGTAAGACTTTGTCAGGTCAGAGTCATCTTGGCAAGCTCTTTAATAGAAGTACATTCATGGTGGATATTTGTAAGAGATCTTACATTATTAATGCAATAAAGGAATATTTTTTGTTGGGGTTTTTCTCCTTGTACAAGGTTTCCCTAGGGTATATGTGTTGTTGATATGCATGTTTACTTATCTACATAATTTTTGCTATTCGATTATGATTTGAAATTGTTGAAGTGTATTAAGTTGGAATCAAAGTATTGAAGAAAATAAAAGAATTAATCCGCATAAGAAATCAAGCTCATAATTTAACAAAAACAACTTTCAGGGGATTTCTACGAGTTGTTGTTTCATTCAATGATTTAGCAAATAGAAACTATTTTTGGCACTAAAATCAAACAAGCCTAATCAACAAAAGGAAAGGAAACATACAATAAGCACTAAAACCAACAACCAAAAAAGTGAAGGGGGAAACCAACAAAAAGAGTCTACACCCAATACTAAAATCAAACCAACCAAAATACAAAAAATAGAAAACAAAGAAACATATGTACAAATAAGAAAGAAAACATGAGGTGACTTATGTATAGGTCATGGTGAAGCTTCTTTTGTGTAGAATAATTTAAGTTGTTGATTGTTCATTAGAAACCAGAGAGTTTTACCTCCCAATATCTTTAGTTTGAATTCATTTGCACCTAAAACTCCATAGATAGTATAACAACCGAACCACAACAATCAAGCTTTCTATGTCTAGGTAGATCTTTATGGGACTTATGCCTCATTATCATATCATCTTCTACCCTATAGGTGATTATATGTATAACTTGTTTATTGATTGCACTATTGGTATTCTCTTGTTTCTTCTAAAAGCACTAAAATGCATCTTTCTTGGTCTCTTCTAGTTCAATTAGGGCATCCAAATGATGTTACGAGGAGTGGTAAAATGCACTTATAATATTGGTATCATTATGCTCCACACTTGAATCAAGTTCCACTAAAACATCCACCTCTACCTCTAAGAGATCCTTTGCCTCTTTGATTCTCATAATTTCTACTTAATTATTAGCTAGCAACACTTGTGTTGCCTCTTCTCCCTTGTTTCCACTTGTCTGCCCTCTTATAGGCATTGTTATTCCTCTACCCCTTAGTGTTATTCCTCTCAAACTCCATTGCTTCCTTAAAAACTTCTCTTCGACCTTTAAGGCTAGCTAGTATGTCTTAATTGTAACAATTGAGTTTTGAACATGCTACTCTCATTTCAAATGTCATATTAGATACAATTCACATACCTAGTGATGGCTTCTTCACTCTCTTCAATTTGTCCAAATTTGATGGAAAACCCATATAATTATTTTGTATACTCCTTTGAACTCAATTCCCTTTGTCTTAGGTTTTGTAGCTTTCTAAATAGATTTAAGGAGTAGTTTTCCGGTAAGAATTTACCCTTCACTTTGAGAATTGTTGTCCCATGCTTTACCTTCTCTTTACCCTTCTTTTGGTTGTCTAGTCACATATTGTCCCACCACATAGATGCATGACCCTTTAGTGTGGTGCATACGAACTTTGCTCCCATGGTGTCATCATTTTGCTCAGATTCAAATAAATTCTCCATTTCTCATAATTAGTTTGTGAGTTCTTTTGGATTCAAGGCCCCTAAGTAGGTAGAAGTCTCCACTCTAAGCCCAACTCTTAGATTGGTAATGACCCTTGCAACTCTCTCCTATGGAGCATGGGCTTCTTCAGGTTCTTCTCTCAAAACTCCTCATTCCTCTTCATCCTGGCTCACATCACGAAGATCTACAACAATGTGCCTTGTTTGAATACCCCAATGGAATCCATCTTAGTAAACATGACTCTCAACAGTTCAATGATTTCATTATCACCTCCTCTTCATTGTCCTTGACCTCTCCTTATTGGTATTCCACCTCCTATCCTATGTGTTGTATTGCACTTTCTCCATGCAACTTCTCTTGTAGAATTTTTCTCTCACAATTTTACCTAGTGATTCACTTCACTAGAACTAGCATTTTCCCTCAATGATTCTACCCTTTAAACTCCTCTCAATGGGATCATCCTTCATAGTTTGATATGAGTTGTAGGTTTTCAAAGTGCATAACAAGTGCTTGGAAACAAACACATCACAAGGCACAATGGATGAAATCACAACACTTATTCCTTCTTTTAACTTAAATTCATGAAGACATTACATTTGGCCTCAATTGGCTTTGGTGTGATTACAAAATACAAGGATCAACACCCTATCCATATAATGCTCGTCAACTCACTATCTAGGCTCAAGCTACAACAAGACTTAGGAGACAAGACTCATGAGATACTCTTCTCTAGATCATAGATTTGCCAAATGTACACAATCTCTTCTTCTTCTAACTCATTTTTCCCCTCTGCTTCACAAGAGTTTCTCTTGTCTACAATTCTACTTTAATATATGGTCAAATGGCTTCCCTTTATTTGCTTTTCTTCATTGTTCTTAATTTCTTCAAGCTAGACCAACTGCCAACTCCATCAATTATGAGACATTGCTTGTGCACCCGCCACATAGGCTTATGTAGCATCCAATGTTAATGCCTTGGAACCATTAAGGTCTCCTATGTGTTGACTTCATATCATAAGCCAATGAAAATCCATGCTTGAATCAACAACGAAACCTTGCTACATGTCAACTCTCCATTGGGTATAAGATTTTGTGGTGCATCCCTTTCACTTTTCCCCAAAGAACTAGAAGGTGGAATGATCACCTTCAATCACTGTGACAATTCGACAACCCACACATAACTTTAGGGCTCATCATATTGTATCTTCCAACTTCGTTGATCCATAATTGACTAGTGTTGAATGAGTCAACTAACCAACACAAACCTTATATTATTAAGATTTTTGTATTCATGTTTAATTTCTATTGTATGACTTAATTAGACTATGTGAATTGACTAAATGCTAATAACCAACAAAGTCCACAATCACAACGCATCGGGACACAAAGATTTACCCTCGAGAAAACTGATTTAGGAAAACTCCAATAGAAATGGCTTGATAGACTCTTTTATTCTTAGGGCTTGAAATAGATTACAAAAGCTTATAAGAGTTTTTCCTCTTGTGTTTGGGCTTCTACAACACAAAGTGCACTAACTCTTCTATGCTTGGTTGAGATAATCAATAATCTTCCATAATAGTCAAACAAGATGAATGCAACTCTCTTGCATTCTCTCGACATAATGAGTATCCACTAACCATTTTAGTGGTACTTCTCCTTTTGCAATGGTGAAGTCAAATGAACTTCACCAATCTCTGCCATTGCACCTTCTCAAGGCGCCTTCAACAACAATTAAACCAACCCTCTTTTCTTCCTTGACTCTCCTTTCATTACAACTCTGTAGGGAGGCCAACAAGCCATTAGCTGCAAGAAACCATTATGGAAGGTGAATCGAGCATAATTGCATCCTTACTTTGGTGGAGTAGACATGGAAGGACGTGCTCAATTTCCCTTGATAAGTGGCTTCTTGATAGGTGTTTTCGAATGCCCATCCGTCAATCTAGTCAACTAGTTGATTGGTTCATTGGGAGTTAACTTTAGTGGGTTGACAACATGCTACATATGTAGTCTTTACACTGGGACGAGTTTGACATGCTTTTGAGGTTGGGTTTGATGCCTCCCGCAAACACTCAACCTACGTCATGCTTTCAAGTCCATCCCTTATGCCAATCTATTGCTTTTCTTGGCCAAATAAAACCGTGTCGACTTCTTTGTTCTTATAAGTTGATCCCGCGGGCTTTGCTTCACTTGCTTTCTACCTCGGTTGATTCTCGAGCCTTCATTCTTGATCAAGCAAAGCCTTTTATTTTAGTGGATAGATCCATTTAGAATAATTTTCCCCAAAAAATCTCGAGGTTGGACCTCAAATGTTGATCAAGCTGTGATTGGATAGTACACGAATGACTTCAAGGCTTTTGGCATCCTTTTTCGCAACTTTGTACAAAAAATTCCCAAACCCAACCCACAACTTCCACTATTCTCTCCCATGCAAATTTTGTAAAATTTAAACCATTAAGGACTATAGACCCAATGCGATAGAACCCCATGTTTGCTAATCATTTGCACAAGGAACCCTCCATTCTGTGCACAAAATCCCACGACTTGACGAGCTCTCCTACACTGTGACCAAAATCAGAGGCCAAAAAGAAGAAGGCTAAACATTTTACATTTCAACCTTTTCTGGTTTGCTATCACTAGAATCCAACGAGATAATCTTTGCCAAAATTTTAATTTTGGATGAATGAAATAATTGTTTTTAATACATAAATGGATTGGTTACCTTCAAATACCCCTACTATAACAATGTGCAATATTAACTTTTAACATTTACGATTCTATCAATCAAATAATTCTTTATGAATTTGAAATAAAAAATCCCTAATTCCCTTATTTTGAGTGGCTAAAAAAAATGACTCATTCCTAATATTCCTAACATGTATATGTGTAGAGTACCCACCAAAAAAACAAAAAAAAAAACAAAATTCGAGTCACCAACTATTTAAAAAGAAAAAGGGAATATAAAAACCAAAATTCTCGTCCAAATAAAAAGGGGTTTTATCTACAATTAGTTGGAGCCTGTTCCAAAATCTTCAAACCTATGACTCTCTCGCTCGATAGAGTTGAATTCTATCCGTTGAAAAAACAAGCAAAAGCATGCGCAGCACCAAAAAAGCATTGAATAAAAAAGGGTTTTATCAACCTCAAAGAGGGTTGGTATAACAACCGTAGTTGTCAGAGCGAACTCGAGATCGGATGAGGGAAGATGGACTTAAATGAAACAACATAAATCCCAAATCCAAATCCTCCTCTGGTAAAAGGAAGGAAGGAAGGCAGGCAGGCTTGTAAAAGGAAGAGCTCAGAGCCCTTTCTTCCGTGTAAAGAGAGAGAAGAATCAATAATACATCGATATGACCAGGGCGTCTGTGAAGGGAAAGTACGAAGCCGGTGTGCAAGCCGCCTCGGCAACAGTTAGTGTAAATGCTGGAGATCTAAAGCTGAAGGCCACATGCACCGATTCAACATTTGTTAATGTTCGCAGCCTCAATGGTATCACTCTGGGCGTCGAGAAACCAGGTTTCTTCATGATCGACTATGATCTGCCCAAGAAGGTACATTCCACACTTCTCGATATAATCTTCTTTAAATGCAAAAATACATGAGTTTGCTGCTAGAATATTCGTAGCTATTTATTTTCTTTTTATAATTTTTGATGATCTGCAGGCTGCGAGATTCCAGTTCATGAGCTCCGCAAAACTTGCGGGCAAACAGTTGAAACTGACATACATCCATGCCCAAAAAGCCAATATGACTGTGTTGGATGGCAATTTGGCCTTCGATCCGTCGAACAAAGTCTCAGCTAAGTATAGCTTTGCATCGGCGAGCGGTCAGCTCAAGTACTCATATGTCCATGGCGGAGGAGGCATAACATTTGAGCCTAGCTATGATTTCTCGAACAACTCATGGAACTTCTCAATGCAGAAGGCGTACGGAGAAGATTCTCTTAAGACTTCGTACGAGACATCGAAGAATACACTTGGTGTGGAGTGGACCAGAGACTCGAAAGTGGCAGGGTCTTTTAAGGTATTTTTTTTAGCTGGTTTTTTGTTTTTAAATTATATATATTTGAGGAAATAATCTCACTCCACACTCACACACTTAACCGCAGAATGGAGGTGCTGGTACCAGGCGAGCCCTCACGGAGCACTCTCCCTTCTTGCCTGGAATTTCCGGATAGAAGGTGGATTGACTCCCAGCCGCATAGGCAGCTGGTATTTCCAAAGGACCCTATGAGATTTGATCCCGAGACCTCTGATACCTCTGTGGACTTAGCACAAGAGCATCTATCAATCGAGCTAACCCTTTGGACACACACTCTCTCTAGATAGATTAAGATTCACTGCAGGCTTAGTCCACTCCTGTGTGCCCATTGTTGGTTCATGTTGCAGCGGGGTAGCCATATTCTGATTTTGCAACTTTGCTGCCCTTGATGTAACAGTGCTTATAAGGGCAACCTCTTCACTAAAAAAGTAATAGAGAAGAGCGCGCATTGTTTCCTCAGAACACACCCCCTCCCCAGAAAACCCATATGCACACCATGCAATCTGAATTTAGATTTAAGATGAAGAGAATGTATGTTAAGGTGCCCACTTATGAAAAATAAATGCATCTACTCCTATTATGCCAACTGTGATAGGATCTGTCAGTTGACTACTGAGAATCCTAATGTGCGAGGGAACTTTCTGACAGAATTTTAAACAGCAGGTCTGAATTTTTGAAAACAGACTAGTACATTGCATATACGAGAGGCTGAGGGACATACAATACTATGGCCCTGCCCTGCTTAGAAAAGTATATGGGGCCATTGTGACTTCAACTTCCAACCATTACACTGCGTCTGATACAAAGCTAAATGTGACAGTAAAGGTGAGAACATAAATTCTAGCCACCATTGTGACTTCAACTTCCAACCATTACACTGCGTCTGATACAAAGCTAAATGTGACAGTAAAGGTGAGAACATAAATTCTAGCCACAGGTATCAGATAGGACCGTAGTTACCATATTTGGCCGGACCTGTGTCAGGTTCCGCCAGACCCCAAACCTTTCCAACCAGCTGAACCAATCCAGACCGAATTTCCCAGAAAAAAACTTCGAAAACGATCTTAAAGCAAGAACAACTATTTTTATGTATTTTGCTGCGATTATTTGAATTTCTAAGTAATATGTATAATTTTAAGTGTGCGTGTGTCTATCTATCTATGTATATAAATATATATATATATGTATTAGAAAAAAGCTTTTTTATATATCAAATGCACGTAAGAGCTCCTGGTACATCAATGTATTAAAAAAAACTGATACTGAGCCAGGCTTAACAGTCTTTGGTTTTGTGACGTCATTTTTAAACTTCAAAAACACCTTTACTTACTGACAGTCCATATATTAAAACAACATATGACCAGACTAACAAACCATTGTCTAAGCAAAACATTATCAAACTATTAGGTCTATGCTTGTGATGAGAGAAATCACATATATTGTAAAGCATCATAAGGGGCTTATCAGGGCACTCCACATGCATGGTTCCTGAAACTTCACTGGTTTGGAGGTTGAACCCATCAACAACATTCAGAACTTCTTCTCTCCACATCTGGGGGGTAGTGGCACCTGATATTCTTGTCGTCGATTTTTATCTATAGATATGGATGCGCTTTCTGCCTCATATTATAAAAAAGCTTTTGTATATATCTATGTTGCACGGGGACCCGTCCCCCCCAAAAAAACCTACGTACCCGCCGTTCCCGCGTACCGGGGACTTGGGGACCCTTAGGAAACTTACCCAAATTGTTGGGGACTTCATTGGGGACTCGGGGACTTGCTGGCCGTCCCCA
>ML782655.1:360149-371659 GCA_009831015.1 Picea engelmannii
GAGTTTTTCTCTTATGCTGCTACAGTCTGCTATAGATCTATCTTCTATTTTGCTTTCTATCTCTGATTAAGCTACAGATCTATTGTTTTAGTCATTGAAATTAAAAGAGTTTACTGTTTTGCAATTTTACCCTAAAACTAACACTTAGGAGTCAACTCAAAAAGGCTTAGGGTATCCTGAAGAAAGGCAACCCCTGATTGCAAGGGATCCGGGGAAGGATATGGTGGCGAATGGAAGTTAAGCTCTAGGGTGTGCTTGCCTGCTTCTCTAGGGTGTGCTTTCCTGCTTCTCTAGGAGATTGATCTAAACAACTTCTTTGACCTCCACACGGGGGGTGTAATGTTCCTCCCTCGAACCACTTGAACCCACGAATTGAGTTTTTCTTGTTGAGTCTCAGTCTCCTACTTGAATAAGGCTTGCTGTTTTTGAGGTCAAGGATTTTTGCATGAAGGGAATCTCTCAAGGGGTGAAGAATTTCCAATTTTTTGTTATCATTGAATTGTTGTTTTAGAATTAAGTTCTCGGATTTGAATTTCACTAACTTGCTGGTGAGTTCATATATCTCTGCCCATAATTCCAAGTTCGATGATTCCAAAAGTTCCAATTTGTGAATTAACCTATGAATATCGGCGTCCAAAGAAATTCCCAAAACCCCATGTTTACAATTGATGTTATCCCATGTTGGGGTACTGTGTCACTATTTTTGGACGTGAATTATCCATTAGAAATACCATTGTTGATAAGTTGTCTAAACCTAACTCCACGCCTGTAATTTTTGAGCACCCTCAAGGACTGGTTGCTGAATCTACTGTGATAGAGGTTGGGGATAGTGAGGAGAAGAGTAGGGATAGGGGGGAAGATTAGGGAAAGGAGGAGAAAGGGTTGTAGGTTTGCTATCCGTGGGAGAGAAGAGCTAAGAAGATTAAGACTTAGGGAGAGAAGGTTTGAGAAGATCTTCGTTATAGATTGAGATGATGGGGAACATACAAGGTATCTGGACGCATACGTGAAGCACCCCTAATTGACAGAGTCAAATCTAAACCTAATCATCTCAACTAGTGTGTCCTCTTGCATGGAGATATATGCCAAGAGAAGTGCACCTTCTACTAGAGATAAAATCCATCACACAAACTTCTTGGTGCCTCCTAGAGCTAATGGTTGTAGGAGACCTGGCATCTTGATTGTCTCTCCCTTATTCTGTTGGTAGACCACACATTTAGACACAGTATTTTGAACATCAATTTTAAGACCTTTCCAGAAAAAATCCTTCTTGATCTCGTGGTAAGTTTTCAAGAACCCTGAATGTCCTCATATAGGAGAAGTGTGCAATTCTAGAAGGACCTTCTCTTTTAGTTGGAATTTCTTACATAGGCGATCATGATACCATAACAAATCATTCTTCCATACAAATTTATCTAATGCACGTGGGTCCTCTTGTAGTTGTTGAATGATCTTGCATACCTCTTGATCTTGCTTCCATTCTATCCTTGCTTCTTCCACCCAATCAGATTGCGGAATAGAAAGAACACATAGTGAACCCTCTGTTTCTTCTTCTTTCCTTCAAAGTGCATCCACCACAATATTATGTTTTCCTTTCTTGTAGATAATTTCAAAGTCATAACTTAGCATCTTTGTAACCGATTTTTGTTGCTCTTCTGAAGATAATCGTTGCTCCAAGAAGTACTTCAAACTATCATGATCTGTTTTTACTTTGAAGTTTCTTCCTATTAGGTAAGGGTGTGCCATTTCTTAATTGCATGTTGTATGGCCAACATTTCTTTTTCATAAATGGGTTTGATTAAGTTTTTTCCTTTAAGTTGGTTGCTTTCAAAGGCAAGGGGCCTTCCTTCTTGCATTAAAACTGCAAAAATGCCATGGCTCGAGGCATCACACTCCACAATAAATATTTTTGTGAAGTCAGGTGTGGCTAGGACATGAGTTGTACACATAGCCTCCTCAAGATTTTCAAAAGATTTGGTTGCTTCTTGAGTCCAATAAAATGCTTCCTTTTTTAATAATGTTGTTAGAGGTGCTGCTATTTGACCATAGTTCTTGACAAACTTGCGGTAATAGCCTGTCAATCCTAAGAATCCTGTAAGTTTCTTCAAGGTTTTGGGAATTGGCCATTCCCTCATAGCTTTAATTTTGTTAGGGTCCACTTTTACACCTTCATAAGATACAATATGACCCAAATATTCCACTTCTCGAACCCCAAAGGCACACTTGGAAGGCTTTGCATAAAGTTGTTGCTCTTCCAAAAGTTGTAATACTCTGTCAACATGTTGTACATGCTCTTCCCATAATTGGCTGTAGATTAGTATGTCATCAAAAATACTAACACAAATTTTCTAAGGAAGGGTTTGAAAGTAGAATTCATCAAGCTTTGGAATGTTGAAGGTGCATTAGTAAGTCCAAATGGCATAACCAAAAACTCATAACGACCTTCATGTGTTCTAAAGGCTGTGGGAATGTCTTCTTGCCTCATTCTGATTTGATGATATCCCGAATGAAGATCCAACTTAGTAAAGAAATTTGCTCCTTGCAATTCATCTAATAATTCATCAATGGTAGGAATAGGAAACTTGTCTTTGGTGGTCATTTTGTTGAGCTGTCTATAATCTAGACACATACACTATGAACCATCCTTCTTCGTAACCATCACTACTGGTGAAGAGAAAGAACTTTGGCTAGGTTGAATGATGCCAACCTCTAATATTTCTTGGATCATACGCTCAATCTCACTCTTCTGTGCATAAGGATACCTGAAGGCCTAATGTTAGGTGGTACACTTCTAGGTTGCAAATGAATAGCATGATCTCGACTGGGTGGAAAACCCTTAGGCATCCTCTCCAAATACCTTGGAATGGTTGTTGATAACCATTTGGAGATCCACTGGAGCAGAGCATATAGATGTTTGAACATCTAGTGAGCACAATTGTGCAATTACACCATGGTGTCATTTTTTGATTAATTTTGTCATGCTATTAGAGCTTATCACATAAGAGGGTTTCCCTTGGATACCTCTAAGCTCAATTTCCTTACCATCTGAGGAAAATCTCATGAAAAGATCTTGAAAATTAAGGGCCACTATTCCCAATGATTGTAACCATTGGACCCCTAATACAACATCGACACCACCCATTTGAATGGCAATCATGGGACTATCAAAAAAATACTCCCCCATATTGAGCTTAATATTATGGCACTTCCCAGAACAATTTATGGTACCTCCATTTGCAATCATTACTTGAAACTCTGGTGCCGGAAATACAAAGCAATTGAGATCTTTTGCTAATTTGTGCTTGATAAAGTTATGGGTACTACCCGAATCAATCAACACTGCTACCTTTTTCTTTTTGATGTGTCTTTGTATCTTGTGAGGCTTTGTGATCCGGATTGGATCATTTTATATTATTTGTCATCTATCTCAGTACTTTTTGGGTGGAAAAATTGGAGGAATCAACTTGCAGGGCCGTTTCGGCGGCTGGTCCAAATTTGGAAATTTGGGTCCAAAAATCCATTTGAAATCTTCTAAAGCCATTTTGAGGCATCGAATGACACTTTGTTTTGGTCCAAACCTTACTATGGAGGAAGATTCTATATTCTACTCACTGATACCTTTCCAATGGTGCAAGAATCACCTCAATCAGAGTTTGTATGTGAAAGTTATGCCTCTCGCAAGTTGACCTACTGTATTGATCACCATGGTGTGAGTGGATGCCACGTCAGCCTCCATTACTTAGACATGTGGGGCTAGCCATGTAGTATATTTTCTAAGAACATTCTAGAAGATTCAAAACCCTATCACAATTGAGGGTTGAGGAAGTAAAAAACCTACCCCTAGATGGCTATCGGGCTATGTTAAATACCGAGCCACTAGGAGGAGAAGGGGTTCTATTCTATGTTATTGTATTTTGTTCCATAGCAGAGCAGAACAACTGGGAGTGGGAAATTAGAGAGCATAACAAAAGGGGTTAATGTTCTGTAGTAGCCTAATAGGCGACAGGTCTCATGTGACTCCATAGAGAGTGCCTTATCCTTTGTACTTGCATCATATTCCATACCAGAGAAAAGAGAGTAGAGCAACCTCACCTTTTAGCTGGGTTTTTTCCCGTAAGGGTTTCCCAAAGAAAATATTTGTGTAATTTTGTGGATGGTGTGATATTGTATTTTAATATTCTCTATTTTCCTCATTTTATTTATTTCATGCATAAGCAGAAAATCAATAACTAAATATTCTGGAATCTAAAGGAATTTAACCCTCATAATGTAGGTTTCGGTTTTACTTATCATATTTGTTGTGGTGAACTGTTCCAGTGGAATATCCACGACAGTTTACAGATCATATTGGTATCACATCAGGTTTTCTTTTGGGTATTTATGGGAATTTGGAGGATCCGATGGCTTAAAGAGAAGTCGCAGAAAATCTAGCCACGATGGACGAGTCTATTCATAACAATCCTCGAGATCTAGTAGAAGAGAGAATCAAGAGATTTGAGAGGTTGGAAGCGCAAGTTGCTGATATTAGTCGTAATCAGTGTTATTAAAACTGGCATGGTCTGGCAAAACCGGTCGGTCTGACCGACCTTCTGAGAAAAAACGGTCGAACTGGCGACGTGGAATTGTTTTTTGGCCGGTTTTGTACTGGATTGGCCAAAAACACGGAACCAACCAGTTCTGCACCGGTTTTGTTCAACACCCATACGACACACTTAAAGGGGCGGATTTCAAATTTTTTTAGGGAAAAAAACAAATTTTAGGTTGAGGGGGCCTAGGTGTTGTTAATGTTAAATTGTTAAAGTAAAAGGATGAAAATGAAAGATAAAGGAGAATGTCACTTGGATGAAAATGAAAGATAAAGGAGAATGTCACTTTTACTTAAATTTTTAACATTACCATTAATTGTTTTAGGATGTTTGAGAGGTTCCAACCTCATTGGACTTCATATGGAGAAAGTAGAATTTTAGGTCTCATTCAAAATTCAACAGAATTAACAATTTTCAGGATTTCAAGATTGGCAGGATTGCAACGTTTCCTTGGATTCTATCATGTATGAGGGTATATAACTAGCATTTAATCAAGAGCACCAAGCCCTCTATGTACCTCGATGTCGATGACATTTATTGTTGAACTCTTCTGTCATGACCCTAGTAAAAATGTATCCTTCACTCGAGTAAAATCACTTATTAGGCATGTTAAGCTTTTTCTATCTTAATTTAATGCTTAGAGGGTGACACTGATGGTGAGGATCCTAATATAAGTAACGATCTTCAAGATATGTAGTTATTTGTTGTAGCATGATTTTTTTTGGACTCTAGAGGCCATTTAAAGCCTCGTTGTTGATGTATTTTGGTTCAAAGATGGATTGCACTCGATGCTATTTTGGTTATATGCACTCTTTCTTGCTATATAAATGAAAAACTTTGCATATTTATGTATAAATGGTTTGGATTCATATGGATGCACATGAATATATATGTTTTTTTCAAAATTTCAATATTTTATGAAGTTTTTGGTCGACCATTTTTTTTTTCGGGTTTTGATCGGTCCAGTCCGGTTTCACATTTTTGGGGTCAACTGATCTGGTCCGATTTTCGGTTTTGATAACATTGGTCGCAATATGAACTTCCTCATGGCGGCTCTAGCAAGCAAGCTCAGACCGTTCGGAGATGATGGAGGCTCTAACTCAGAGGTCAGATCGGAGGGAAAATCGGGAGATCAAGAAGACCAAGGAAAGGAGTTGCGAAAAGAATTCGAGAAAGAGCAGCTGAGTTCGAGTGCTGTTAACCCTTCATAGTCCCTATTCAAGATGGAAGCAAAAGTGGACATAAAGCCATACCAAGGTGAGATTGATGCTCTAAAATTGAATCATTGGTTGTAGCGACTAGAAGTTTTATTTAGCGTCCACCATATAGATGAAGAGCATAATATTTCATTTACCGTCCACCATAGAGTATACCAAGGTGAGATTGATGCTCTAAAATTGAATCATTGGTTGTAGCAACTAGAAGTTTTATTTAGCGTCCACCATATAGATGAAGAGCATAATATTTCATTTGCTAGATTGAAGTTAGAGGGCCATGCATTAACCTGGTGGCAAAAACCATACAAAAACACTCAGGGTGGAGGGTGATCTGCCAGTAACTAGGTGGGAGGACTTCAAAACCCTCAGCAAGTCCCAATTCTACCTTATCGGGTATGTAGAGCACCAATGGATTCGGTGGCACTACTTCAGGCAGAGGCAGGGGCAGTTAGGGTGAAGGGTGATCCGCCAGTAACTAGGTGGGAGGACTTCAAAATCCTCAAGTCCCAATTCTACCTTATCGGGTATGTAGAGGACCAATTGATCCAGTGGCACTACTTCAAGCAGAGGCGGGGGCAGAGTGTACATGAGTACGCCACTAAGTTCATAAAGATGTACATCATGTTGGGTATCTCTCCCAAGAACCCAGATGTTGTCAAGTATCTAGGGGGTTTACACAGTCATCGACGAAAGCAGGTGATGCTCTTCAAGCCAAGGACATTGGATGAGGCGTGTGTACAGGCATAGTACTTGGAAAACATAGGCCAAAAGAAGGGGCAACCAAGTGGCTCGAAGCAGAAAGAGCACTAGGAAGCTTCCAAGGAGGGGAAGAAGAAGTGGAAAGGGGCCAAAGATAAGAAGACAACAACCACTACACATCAGTGCAAAGATCCCAACAACCATTGCAATCACTGCGACATTGATGGCCACATCGAGGAGAAGTGTTGGAAACTACATTCAGAGTTGAACCCGTAGAAATGTAAGAAGGATGGAAAGAAAAAGAATCATCTAGCCAGAGATTCAAGCAATCAGGTTGAAAGTAGCTCTGATGTGGATGAAAAGATTTTCTGCACATCAGTGCTGCACACAAGTGAATCTGGGTAGCCTTCATCACCATGAAGAGAATGAGATGACCAAGCTCTTCCACATCAAGATTCAGGTCAAGAAGACCAAGATAGATGCTCTGTTCGTCTCTGGTTCATAGGCTAATCTCATAGCAATGGATCTGGTCAACAAACTTGGATTGGAGGTTCACGATCATCGTAGCCCCTATCCATTGGGTTGGGTAAACAAGGACGCAGAGATCAAGGTAACAAAGCAGTGCAAGATTAAATTTGCTGTAAGTTTTGATTTTATAGATGAAGTAGAATTGGATCATGGATGTAGTACCACTAGATATATGCAGAGTAATGTTTGGAAGCCCCTACATGTATATGAGGGATGCTATCTTCATGAGGAGAGCCAATTAGTACTGCCTCATCAAGGATGAGAATCCTTCATCATCAACATGCACAAAGGCAAATAAAAAATTTCACTGGTAAGTGCCAATCAAGCTTAAGAAATTGATCAGTTCTAGCAAGAAATATGTTTTACTTTTGTTAAGAGAAAATCAGTCTGAGGCTATGAAACATGACACGTTGATTTTGGCCTCTGTGTCGCGTATCTAGCGTGGGTACACGAATTCCCGAGGATTCATGTCTGACACGAATTTGGGTCGTGTTTTGTGCATCGGAGATGACCCAAATTCGTGTCTGACATGTGCCCCGAACGAGTTAGGATTTCAGGACACGTCTCACGGGTTTTAAGAGGTCCGTGCCCTCTAAAAAGCGATTTTCCCATTCCTTTTTCATTCTTTCTTGAACAGGTTGGTGTCGCGGGCGATTTTAGTGACCTGCTAAGAGGGTTTTGGGCAGCTTTGAAGTGATTCCAAGTGTTGGTAAGTGGATTTGACTACCAGACTGCAAGTTTTTTCCTACAACAATGATTTTTCTTCCTCCTTAAACAGAAATAATGGCTCAATCATCTAAGGTAGGAGGAAAAGGGCAAAGGAAAGGGAAGAATCCCAATTTTGGTGTTGCCCCCCGTCCTACAACTTCAACACCCTCTTTTAGTGTCCCATCTGCTGCAAGTGGTGCTGCAAGTGAAGCTTCTAATGCTGAAAAAATCACTGCTGCAGCAAAACAACAGGTCACGACAACAAATATCCATTGTGGAAGTATGTTACAAGGAAACAAGGATTTGGGGCCAAGTTTAAAGGGGGAGGGAATGTTTTGTAGACATGTAGTTTTTGCCATAATGAATTTACGAGCACCTATTACCGAGTTAAGGGCCATTTGTTGGGGCAACCTTGTGGACTTGGAACATGTAAATCATGTTAATTATTGAGCTTAAACAGATAATATAAGTTAACAGCAGTGTTCTTTAACCTTTAAAAGATAAACTGAAGCATAAGAATCATTGGAAGAACAACATTCACATAGTGCACAAGTATTTATCCTGGGAAACCCTCAAGGGGAAGAAAACCCATCAAAACTTTTTCTGATATATTTATCAGTCAAACAAGTACAATGACAGTACAATACTTTTCTTCTTGAGAGAGATAAGTCAAAAGCACTTACTGCTGTTTCTGTGTCTTCTAACACCTCTTAGCCTCTACCACAGGTTTGTCCTCAGCATATGCCATAAACTCAGACCTGTAGCTATTGCTGTCCACCTAATTTTGTAGCTACTGCTGTCTTAAATCTGCCCTTTTAATCTGCCCCCACACACTCAGATTTGGTGTCTTAGTCATCCACAAATTCGGCCTCCTAGTGCTGTCTCTGAACATAGTTGTTCTGCCTCAGTTATTAACCTTCTAGCTGCTATCACAGAACAAAGTTAATGTCCTCCTAGTGCTGCCCATAACAAATTTATTATCTCTTCTGTGTGCTGCCTCAGAACATATTTACTATGTCTCAAAACAGAGTTATCCTACCTCCTCAGAACAAAGTTATCCTATCTTCTAGCGGCTATCCCCAGAACAGAGTTATCATACCTCGGAGCTGCTGCCTCCAGAAGTGAGTGAACTGTGTATTAGAAGGGGCACCTCCCCTTCCTTTATATAGGTTAGGCAACCCCTAGGATAGGGTCGACCTAGGTTAGGGTAGGATAGACTTTAGGTTAGGTAAGTTAGGTTAGGGCCGACCTAGCTAGGGATTTTGCTTTGACACACAAAGCTCACAAGACTTGTAGCAACATCCTTTGTCTCTTGACTTGACTTACAAGGCTTTTTTCCAAGTCTCAAATCAACCTTGACATACAAGGCAGTCTTGGAGAATTTCTCATGATGCTGCAAACTTTAACACTCCCTCTCAGTGAGGGAGGCATTTTCTGCCTCCAGAAGTGAGTGAACTGTGTATTAGGAGGGGCACCTCCCCTTCCTTTATATGGGTTAGGCAACCCCTAGGATAGGGTCGACCTAGGTTAGGGTAGGATAGGCTTTAGGTTAGGTAAGTTAGGTTAGGGCTGACCTAGCTAGGGATTTTTCTTTGACACACAAAGCTCACAAGACTTGTAGCAACATCCTTTGTCTCTTGACTTGACTTACAAGGCTTTTCTCCAAGTCTCAAATCAACCTTGACATACAAGGCAGTCTTGGAGAATTTCTCATGATGCTGCAAACTTTAACACTCCCTCTCAGTGAGGGAGGCATTTTCTACCATACCAAGCTTGTCTCGGAAGTACACAAATTTTCCAAATGACAGAGGCTTAGTTAATATATCTGCTATCTGCTCATCAGTATGAATGTACTACAACTTGATGACACGTCTTTGGACCATGTCTCTGATGAAGTGATATTTCATCACAATATGCTTTGATCTGTCATGGAAGACTAGGCTCTTTGTGAGCTTTAAACAACTCTGGTTATCAGAATGGATAACAGTTGTTTCTAACCTCTCTTGAAACAACTCGGACATAAGCTTTCTCAGCCATACTGCTTCTCTGCTTGCATTAGTGGCTGCTATATACTCTTCTTCAGCTGTACTTTGTGCTATGGAGCCTTTTTTCTAGCTAGACCAAGATATCATAGCTGAATCCAAGCTAAAACAATATCCGGAAGTACTCTTCCGGTCCAATGAGCTCCCAACCCAGTCTGAATCAACATAACCATGAAACATCACTCCTCCATTGGAGATGTTTCTAAGTCCATATGCAATGGACCCTCTCAAATATTTGAGGACATGTTTGGCAGCAATCCAATGTCTGTGTCTCGGCTCAAACATGAACTGACTCAAGGCGCTTACAACAAAGCATATATCTGGCCTTGTATGGATCAAATACATCAAGGATCCAATAAGTTGCATGTACATAGATGGGTCCACCAAGTTTGATTCAAAATCTGACTCATGCAACTTCTTTAAGTTAGATACCATGGGTGTAGACATGGATTTACAATCTAGCATACCAAATCTGCGCAATATATCAATTGTATTTTTTCCTTGAGAAAGGAAAAGTTCATCTGTTCTTTGCCATACTTCCAAACCAAGGAAGTAATGCATGAGTCCAATATCTTTCATTTCAAATTCAAAAGTGAGCTCCCTCTTACACTGGGATCAACTGCACTCTTGGAGAAGCCCAGGCTCTGAAGATAACTGTCAATTCTCGCACACCAAGCCCTTGGTGCCTGTTTCATCCCTTATAGTGCTTTCTTTAATTTGCACACATGTAATTCTTTTTTATGAACCACGAAACCCTCTAGCTGTTCTAAATACACTTCTTCCTCAACTTGGCCATTAAGGAATGCTGTCTTTACGTCCATCTGGTGAAGTTTCCAACCTAGAACTAAAGCGAGTGATATGATGGTCCCGATGGAAGTGTACCTTGCAACAGGTGCGAATGTTTCATCATAGTCAATGCCTTCCTTTTGAAAAAAACCACGAGCCACAAATCTCGCTTTGTATTTCTCAATACTTCCATCAAGTGCATGCTTGATCTTGAACAACAATTTGGAGGTGACCATCGATTTTCCTTCCGGTCTTGAAACCACTTCCCATACATCATTTTTCACGATGGATTGATATTCTTCCACCATGGCATCTTTCCATACTTGCTGCTTAGCAACATCCTCATAGATGGTGGGCTCTGCATCGCTAATCTGAGACATAAGAGCCACATAACTTGAATATCTTTGAGGTCTATTACTTTCTCTGAATGTACCTGAAGGAGCAACATGTTTTTATGCCTCTCGCAAAATTTATCTACACCAGGCAGGCTTCCTCTTAGCAGGAGGTACCTCCAGAGGTCTCTCTATCTATTCTACTGGATCCACAGTTTCAAACTGATCCAATGGCTCTTCAGGTTCCTCCATTTCTGTATCCAGCTGCAACTCTTTATATGCTTAAATGCAACTTCTTCATGAAATGTTACATCCCTGCTTACCTCGATATGTCTTTGGCCTGGAACATAGATTTTGAAGGCCTTGGATGTTTCACTATACCCAACAAAAATTCCTTTTTTCCTAGAAGGATCCATCTTTAGTTCTTTTCTCTTTTGGCACATGTATGTAAACTAGACATCTGAAAATCCCAGTGTTCCACGGGGACGCGTTCCCCACGTCCCCGGGACGGGGGGACTCCAGGGGGGACGTTTCCCCACGTCCCCTTTTTGGGGGGACGCGGGGGGACTTGGGGGGACGCGACTCCCCAAGGTGGGGGAGGAGACTCCCCAA
>ML782655.1:373844-395666 GCA_009831015.1 Picea engelmannii
AAAATTAGGGATTTTATTGTTTGTTTCTGGAATAGCTTTGTAGCCTATTGTCTTTGCACATTTTATTATGTCACAACTTCTCGATGTTTGCTAGTTCATAACATCATACATAATTGTTAAGCAACATAAATTAAAATTAATCTTAATAAAAGTAACTTAGGCTTCTCTTTTTGGTAGATTAGGCTTTTTCTTTTAGGTTATTGATATGTCTTCTCAATACTTAATTATGTGTGGTTAGTTGACTTCTATTGCATAAAATTAACCTTAAGACTTTTAGGAACCATGAGATTAGTAATTAATTAATTCTTCGACCTTCTCTTTGAATAAACCTATGTGACATATTGGTTTCAACTTCTCCTACAAGTTCCCTTGTCTCTTGAGCTTGATCTTACTGCTAA
Source organism: Picea engelmannii (assembly GCA_009831015.1). Lineage (NCBI taxonomy): Eukaryota > Viridiplantae > Streptophyta > Pinopsida > Pinales > Pinaceae > Picea > Picea engelmannii. The sequence continues at coordinate 374,243 of ML782655.1, forward strand.
TTGGTGAACATTCCCCTTTGATAGACACCTTTGTAGTAGTTTCTCATAATATAGCATGTATTGTAGTTTAGGGAATACCAACTTCTGGCCACCTAGAGTTGTTGGCACACCTATCATGGCTACCGTTCATAATTGTTAAGCAACAGATATTAAAATTAACCTTAATAAAAGTAACTTAGACTTCTCTTTTTGATAGATTAGGCTTTGCCTTTTGGGTTATTGATATGTCTTCTTAATACTTGATTATGTGTGGTTAGTTGGCGTCTATTGCATAAAATTAACCTGAAGACTCTCAGGAACCATGAGATTAGTAATTAATTAATTAATTAATTGACCTTTGATTTGAATTAACTTAAGTGACATATTGGTTTCAACTTCTCCTAATTTCCCTTGTCTCTCGAGCTTGATCTCACCACAAATTGGTGAACTTTCCCCTTTGATAGTCATCTGTGTAGCAGTGTCTCATAGTGTAGCATGGATGGTAGTTTAGGTTTCAGCCACCTAGAGGTGTTGGTGCCCCTATCATGGCTACACTAAACCTCCCAAACTTGACCATAGGACTTTCAGTTTTGGTGTTGTCTCCGTCAGATCAAACCAATCCTTATCCCTTGCCTTCACAACATGTTAAATTGAGCCTATTTCCTCCTTCCCAACCCGCGGAAAGCCAAGCTAGTAACTATGAACCATCCAAGAGTAAGAAGAGAAAGTCTAAGAAACATAAGAATAGGAACCAAGGGTGAAGGGGCAGTGTTAGTAATGTTGGAGGCAATGACAATGCCATCCAAGGTCAAATACAACCTAAACAAGGGAATCGACTAATACAACCTAAACTAGCACAATCACATAATTGTGACTGATGAACGCCGAAAGGCATATGAAATGTGCAGACGGCTAAAACGCCTGAGGAAAACGCAGGGACAGGTAAGGAAATTCGTGGTTAATAATCTAAACGTGGTAATGTTAATCATTTAAACGTGGCAATCGTATAGTGTTATAGTAATTTCTTAATATGATTAGGTAAATGTTAAAAAGTAAACAGGTTAACTGATGCATTCAAAAATACAAGGAGATTATGAAGAGTAAATCACATTCATTGATTTGGGAGGATGACTAAGAATATTCCAGCATCTTTAATTGTTAGCCATCAGATTAGAATTTTAGATTAAAAGATGATTAATTGTGCCCATTGCCAATAAGTATACACCTTTCGGTGTAACAAGGGCATCGACTAAAATACACAAGCGCATCGACTAAAATACTTGTGGGCATCAACTAAAATACTTGTGTGTTCTTTGAGGATAGGATCATTATGTTCACCTATGTCCTAATCTTGAAGAATTCCTAAGATTGACGGCCCATTTGCCTAATCAGATAACCCCATAAGAGCTTGTACTGCTACAACAATCCTCCTCTTCGCACAAAGTCATTACTTCTAGTGTTGGAGCTTCAGTTGCTTTGAATCTTTGGTTTCCACCAACTAGGTAATGTTGAGATTGTAGCTCGGACAAGTGTCTCTGCTTTGGCTAAGTGTGACAACAAGCAGAGAGCACCTTAACTTTCAGCTCTCAAGTCATTTTAATTTTTTCCCATGTTTAAACCTTAGGAAAATTACAAAAATTAAAAGTTTAATTTTTGGCCATCTAAAGTTCTTTTGTGAAAGATAGATTATATCGTGGCCGTTGATCTCAAGTGTAGGGATTTGATCTCAACCATCCATCACTTTGGAGATCAATGGACTGGAGATAAAAGGAGGATTAAGTGACTTTGGAGGACAGATGAGAGTGACACAACAGGGATTTGTTCCTCTGAAGAAGAGGACTGATTCTACTGCAGAGAGAGTGCCCAACCAGATTCCAGGCTGAACCTTCTGAGTGAGGGCTAATTTTCTGAGCAGGGGAGAAGGCTGTACAGCCAGGCTGAGCCGTACAACATTCAACTAGCCAACAGCCAAGCCGTAAACACAACCGTATAGCAGCTCTGGCCAGCCAGCCGTACGCTGGGCCATACAACCAACATAAACAGGCCGTACGACCTGCAGCAAATTGCAGAGGAAACAAGGGAAGCACAGGGGGCGGCCTAGGGCAGAATCTTCTCAGTTTTGTCCAGGTTTTTCTGGCTGAATACTTGCTGTAATATTTCCCGACTTCTTGCTGAGCTGAAAAATACAAATCCCCAAAACTTCGCTGGTTTTCCCCACAGGGGTTTCCTGGGTATTTCTGGTGTCAGATTTTCTGAATGGTTTTCTGTCTTTCGCTGTGCATGCACGTTAAATAGCTCAGTGTGTTTGCTGTTCATAGATTCAAAATCAGAAATTTAATTTACTGTGTATGTTCTGGGAATAAAATCTATAGGAATAGTAAATCTGATCTGAGCTATAAAAGTTTAACAGGTGACCCATCCAGTCCTATCGTTTGGTTGGAAAAATCTCCTTCACAAATGAACTATATGGTTACTTCCACCATTTGCACAAAATCTCTCATGAGCCTTTAAATCCTTTGAACAACTTAGGATTGGATATTGATGATGCACCTTTGACCCTGGGGGCAACTAAGCCAATTTGTCCCCCTTGTGCAAATGTGCTCCTATGTCTTCGACCATGATCTTTTAGGACGATGAAGAGTTCTTAGAGCTTGTGACTTCTTTTCATAGTTCGTGGGATGACCTTCATCTTGGTTCTCCTATAAACATCCTTCTTGGAGCTGACCACTCTAATTGTAGGCCCTTAAAATCCATTTCCTCTGGTAATATTGATTGCTTTGTTTTCTCCTTGGATGCCCAATTTGCATTTGATCAGGAAACCTTGGCCCAATTTACCATCATAGAACCTATTGATGTTGCCTCAGAACAGGATGTTGTTGACCAGTTTAAAGTTGAGACTTTTTGGCTATTGTTTCATAGTGCAAGGATTTGAACTTGATATTTTGGTAGCTTTGGATCATACTTTTGGCCATGGTTGGCTAGGTAAGGTTTATTCTTGAAAGGATCTACCTCTGTAACGTGCATCAACGCCTTTTACCACTTGAATTTACCATAGGATCCACCAGGTTGGGCATTGGTGTGTTGGCTCATCTTGCTTTTTCACTTTTGCACACATTTGATGGAAAATCCTTCCTATGATGGGTTGCCCTAGAGCAGCACCTCTTTGCTATTTGGCACGCATATTGAGTTTTTTTCCATAAAATTGGGAGCCCTTCTAGATTGAGTTTGCATTGTGAACCACATTCCTCTTTCTTATCTCTTTATGGCCTTTCCCATAAAGGCTCCCACCATTTCATTTGGTTGTTTACCTTCGCATATTGTTTTTTGCTACTTGTTCCCATCCACTTCTTGTTGTGTTTTTGTCTTTGCTATGCTTGTTTCATATTTTCCGCTTTGTTTTCTTTTGGTCATATGTTCCCTCATGCACACGAGACCCAAGTTGCTTGCAACGTGAGCACTAACGCCCTCTCTTTATTCTATCATTCTTTGAACAATGAAAAAATCCAAATAAAATATCATGAAAAACAAAATTTGGGAAAATAAAGGAACTATTACGGTTTTGGGACTTTTCTCAGTTTGTTCAGTCCCCATGAGTCTTTTTTGGGTAGTTGTTTGTGTTGCCCTTGTCCGGAGCATTTGCATAGAGTCACCCAGTTATGTCCTTTCACCTAGCTATCATGCTCATTAAGTTTTGTCAACCCCCAATTCACCTGTTAAAATTGAGTCCTTGTTCCTTCAATTCGTCTATCATTAATTGCTCATCAATACAAATGAATGCCTAATTTTTCCCCATGTTTTCCTTTGAAGTGAAATGTTTCCCATGTCAATATTTTCTCTTTTGCCCATTGTTATCTTGCATCACCCTTACCATGTTTAGCAAGTTCCCTCCAGTCGAGTCTATGTCTTAATTATTCATCGAATCTTCTAGGGCGGTACTATTTTTAGTAGGTACTATGCTAGGGGGGCATGCATGTACGTTGTCGGTGGTTCTATTCGTATTTGTTCATAGTGGTGAACTTCAGTTTTCCTCAGTTCCTATATTTGTGGAGGTCTCTACTATTTTAAGCAGGTGGCATGTGAAAAAAGAGCATGGTGACATTTAGTGTCTTTTGATGGTTTAGACTTTAGTGGACTTGTCTTTGGTTAGGTGTAGTTTAGTTTGCTAGATTCTCGAAAACTACTAAGTTTGTTGAATTTTGGATGGGATGTAAAATTCTATTTTCCACATACAAGGTCTCATGTAGTTGGAACCTCTTTCAAACCTCCTAAAACAATTAATGATAATATAAAAAAATTAAGTAAAAGGGTAGAAATGAAAATATAAAGAAACTGAAAACTTTAAGACTTTTATATTATCATTCCAAGATAGCTTGTGTGTTAAGCAATGTTCTATTCAAAGTTTGGAAAAATGTGCTCTACTTGGAGAATATTCAATATGACTCACATTATCCTCTTATTTGTATTTATTTCAAGGAGTGTGCTTTGGATAAGGGACTTCATGCAGTCTATTCTTGAACCTGATCTTATCCTCTTATCACTTTGGTCACAGTCGGACCTGAACCTTGAGGATCGAAATTCGACGAACCTCAAAAAATAAAAAAAAATTCGTTTAGGTTCAGTTTGGTTCGATTCGATTCGGTTTATGCGTTTTCTACGTTTTCTTTTATAGTGGGCTTTATCTCTGCGTCCCCTTTGCATCTCGTTCCAGGTTTCCTCGCTCAAAAAATTCCTCGCATGAATAGAGCTCGCGATCTCTAGCACGCCGCAGGTTACGGATCTGGTTGATGCTTTTAAAATCGCAGGTTACGGTTACGGTTCCGATTCTAAATTTTAACATGATATAAAGTCAACAAACTTTCCTTTTGCATCTCGTGCCAGGGTTCCTCGCTCGAATAATTCCCTGCATGAATAGGGCTCGCGATCTCTAGCACGCCCCAGGTTACAGATCTGGTTGACGCTTTTAAAATCGCAGGTTGGTCATGGTTCCGGTTCTAACTTTTAACATGATATAAAGTCAACAAACTTTAAATAACAATATTACCATATATAAATAATAAACTAACATATAACTTATATTATATTTATTATAAACTAATATATATATATATATATATATATATATAATAAATTGTAAATTAATGTAACTTATAAAATAAATTAACTTATATTTAAAAAACATTATAAATTTATTAATATAATATATAATATTAATTATAAATACATATAAACTATACATAATTATAAATATTTTTAAATTTATTAATATAATATATAATATTGATTATAAATACATATAAATTATATATAATTATACATATTTTTTTATATATTTTTTAAATTTGAAATATATATATGGACGAACCTAATGACGAACCTTATCCGAACCTCATCACTAAATTTGAATTCGAATCGAACTTTATTGTTGCTGAACCCGAACTCGAACTTGAACCATGTGACATAGCTTTGGACTAGTTTGCTTGCATAAAGGGAGTTTGTCGGTTTTGGATATTTGCATCCATGCAAGACTAGTTAGCATGCCTTGTTTGAGTTAGAACTTGAGGAGCGTATGGTTTAGTGGTTAATTTATTCAATGGAGTGCATGGGTTTTTCTTGGACTAGCGATGGAGTAAGGTGCATCATCTTCAGAGATCATTATCCATTGGATATCACCATGCACAAACTTTGACTTGGAGCTTAACCCTCTTTCTTCTCTCATTTCTAGGGTGCACCATCTCTTCTCTTCTGTTCTTGTGTTCTATAAAGAAGAGACGAAGATCATTCTAAGAGGGGTTGGATTTTGGTGTTTCATTTCTCCCGGTTCTTATAATCTTCTCTTAGGTTTGGATATTCATAGAATGAATAGTTTGGTCCTCATCATCTCTTTTCTTCTGGCATGTTAAATTTATTTTGTTGCTGTAGCAATTCTCCTACTCGATTAAGTTTATTTGCTTCCTATGCTACGTGGATTCATTCTTCCCTTAGTTGTGTGAGCATTTGTGATCTAATGGTATGATTCAATCCTTAGAGGTTCATAGTGTGAGGGTTATGCTCAATTATTTTGTTAGTCAAACTTTGCTACAACTTTGACTTGATAGAGTGCTTAGTTTACCTATATGCTAGACTTTGTTTTGAACTGGCCAGGGTAGAATTGAATGCAGGGTTCTTTCTCCTACAAAATTCATCCGCCTAACAATTATAAGGAGCTTGAATTGCCTTGATCTTGTAGGATTCATTTGACTTTGATGCCCCATTGGATTTCTACACTTCCACCTGGACCACCATTTTTCTTTTTGACTCCATAACCACGGACCACGGACCACAGACTAGTCTTGCCAGATTCATCCTTTTATCATTGATATATCCCTCTTTGAGTTTTTTGTTTTGTTTCTTGATCTAATTTACTCCTTACAAGCTCGATTTATAGATCTGAGGCAGAGATAGGGATATCTCCTTGCTGTTGGCATGAACCAACCTAAAGCAACAGACACAAATGCCAGGGTGGCAAAGGGCGCTGTGTCTAGAGTTGCACCAAGTCTTTATTGACTATTGTAGTGTCTAGAGTTGCCCTTGGGGAGGAGTGTCAGGAGGAACTTGATTAGGATGAGGCAAAGGTGTAGGAACCTGTGGTCCCATTAGCACACTTTTTCACCCTCCAATCAGATCTGATATAAGTGTAAAATCAGTGATGGAAAAGTGGCTAATTCAAGGAGAGAATGCCTCCCTAGTGTCATCAGAAAACCTCCTCTCCGATCGGGCTGGTGTGTGCCAACCTTAAGCGGGAGTCCCTAGGTATCTCATTGCTGATTTGGGTCTGATTTTCTGCAAAAGAAACACAAAAACAACATCCAACTTGTCTTGGACAGTGTGTAAAAACCGCCCAAGATGTTATGAAAAAGATAGTATAAATCACTTGGAAGGATCCTATAGTGTTAGCGTGAGAAAGATGAATACAAAAGGAAGAGAAAACCACTTAAAAGATAGAAATTAATCACAATAAGCGGCTATGAACTACTAATCAATTCACAAAGTAAGAAAACAATACCGACAAGAATGAAAGCTCTATACAAGCACAACACTTATTTATTAATGGCTCGCCAAAGGGCCGATTGCACCACAAAAGACAAGTCAACAACCGGTACAATGGTTATCCTCGCACAAAGAAAGAGTAGCTAGACTACAAAAAAAGAATGAGAGAAGAGATAGAGAGTATGTATGCTGTTGCTGCAAAAATCCGACCCATAACAATGAGAATAAGCCTCATTAAATAGGAATGAGGGTGCATTATGTGTGTAATAATAGGAGGCGCATGAGATAAAAGTCTAAGAATAAGAGGGCATATGAATATAAAAATAGAATGGGAGAAAGAAACACATGGATAAAGGAGAATAAGAAAGGGTGCGCATGTTATGGAATGGAATTAATGCACATGAAAGGAAACATGTGTGGATGTAAAAGAATGAGTGTGCTAAAGACAAGCATGAAGTGTGCATGAGAAAGGGAATACGTGTGGAAGTGAGGGTAAGGGAGTGCACTTGGATTTAGGGAAAAGAGAGGCGTATTAAAATAATGGAATATGAGCCTTAAAAAATAGGGAGTGAGCGCTAGGATTTAGGGAAAAGAGAGGAGCATTAAGACAATGCGCTAAGAAATAGGAATTAGGAGGGAAATAGGGATAAGGCACATGAATAGGAAATAATAAGGTGTGTGTTAGGAAATAGGAGTTCCGAAAGGAAGATAAATTAATTCCCTAGAAAATAGGGAAAAGGGAGGTGCATTAAATTGGAGGTACATTAAGACAATGTGCTAGAAATTAGGGAGAGCTAGAAATTAGGAAAAAGGGAGGCACATTAAGACAATGTGCTAGGAAATAGGGAGAGAAAAAGGTGGGGGTTGATTAGGACAATGTGCTAGAAAATATGTAAAATGGAGGCGCATTATTGCTAGAAAATAGGGAAAAGGAGGTGCATTAAATGAGACTTAGGGAATATGCATAAGGAATAAAGAGCATGTGTATGCTAAGAGAGGTAATGCGCCCTAATTAATAGGGAAGAAAGCATATGTGTGAAGATAAAAGGAGTTTAATGCATGGGAAGTGAGATATATGGAGAATGAAGTGAGAGAGAGGCGAATTCAACTTTAATTAGTGATATATGGAGAATGAAGTGAGGGAGAGGTGAATTAGGCTTTCATTAGTCCATTCATGCCAATGAGTTATGTCCCACCTCGCCCACATGTCCCCTCACTTAATTAATTGCTTTATTCCTTGGAAAGTGCGCCCCCCTTTATTGATTAATGTTAGGATATTTAGACACTTAGGAGTAAGTTAAGATCAACTTGGTCTAATGTGTTGTTAGGTAAAAGTGTGCTTCTTAGTATGTTTCTTTAGTATGCATTTGTAGTTAGGAAATCCGACAGTCACGATATGTTCTCGACATAGAGTGATCCGACGATTCATATTCTCCTCGATCTTAACGACTACATTGATCCGTGGCTTAGCACTCGATTGGTCCATGATCTCTATTTAAAGGGCATGGAGGGTCATTTGCCGTTGATCGGTTGTGAGAAACTCTCTTGTAAATATCTCTGTAATTTTGTTTTTATTAATAAATTGCTCCAAGTGGTCACATTGGCTGGGGCCATGGATGTTTTCCCGTAGGGGTTTTACCATGTGAAAACATCGGTGTGTTGATCTTTGATCTGGTTGTGTGAGTGGTTATTGAAGGTGTTCGTCCTCTGTTGGAATACCTATGTTGTTGAACATGGTATCAGAGCACATTTGAAGACTCACTCTGTTGTAGATCGAGATCGTGAAGCTGTGTTGCCTCATCTCTTGTTTTTTCCATTTTCGTACATTTCTGGGCTAAGAGGACTATTCCATTGCGTTCAGAGCGCTCGTTTCAGTCAAGAACGCTTTTCGTTTCACTTGAAAAGGTTTTCGTTTGCCCAAGATACGACCATTTTAGTCACAAATCCGGAGGTTTAAAGCTCGAATACGCCCTTTTAAATTATTACAGAGTTAAAATTTTGGTTTTATTTCAGTTTTCTGTTTTTTATTTCCATGTTGTTGCTCTTTTCGATCTGTGTATGCTCTTTGCCTTGCGCCCTGTGCGATCTCGACACAAAAACAGTTTGGAAAGGGTTTCCCTGTCTATGTATGCTTTTTTTCGTGCGTTCTGTGCAATCTCGGTAAATCAGAAATAGAGGGAAAAGTTGCATTTTTCGGTTAAACTAACTGAGATCTAACCCTTGTCGTCGTCGAGAAGCAAAATTTTTTTCTTGTGTGAAAATAGTTTTTTATGCGCACGTTCTCTAAGGCTGTCTTCCACAACAACAACAACAACCCCAATCATCCTTTTAAACAATACAATATGTTTTGCACTAATTCACTTGGTTAAAATTTGCTTTATTAAGTAAGAGGTCTTGAGTTCAAGTGTCTTTTTTGTTACTTTTTTTGAAAAAGTTCATGCATCCATTGTAAAGTGTATATCACTTAAATTATAAAAGTGAATCACTATAAGTAGCTTTAATATTTTATTTTAAAGTTATTTATTTTGCATGCAACTTTTTTTTATAAAGTAACTTCATTGTAAAAGTGCTAAAAATAGAATCTCGCCACATGTCAATGATAGCATACTCATCAGATTCGATTTTCCGCGAGGATTCCAAATATGCAATCAAAATTGACATGTGAGCCTTGATGCTCCACTTGCTAAAAATAGAAATACTGACAAGTCATCTTGGAAAAGGTCCAAAAGACTTAAAATCATGCAAGGACCAATACTGTATGCTGAAAACTGTCATATGAGTCTCATGCCACTGTCTCCTAAAAGGTATGGTCACCTGCTATAAATAACAATCTCTCTTTAATCCATGTAAAACTGTGCTAGCTCCATCTCTAAAGCAAAAACAATGACAAACTAGTCCTATAGTTGTCTCCAATGGGAACCAACCTCTGGCTCACACAAGTGCTCAATTTGGGAAAATCTCTGAATGCCAACCAAAATGAACTATGCTAGATCTTAACCCTCAGGATTTTCAAGGGTGAAAATCAAGGGGGTAATAGGTCCTCAGGGTCTTGGAGGAAGGCTAGGAAAAGGATAGTAAGGATTACAAGTTGGGGGAGCCACATATAAAGTGGATGGGCCACTACATGAAGGGTCGTGTCTGTGAGGTGACAAATGTTTGCGTGCATAGGAAATACTCGCTCCTGTGTGGGAATAAGTATGTGATTGATTATAACAATAATAGGACGTATGAGGATGCTTGTATGAAGGTAGACCAAACGTAGGACACTCTCCATTATAGTGGTTTCTGTACATACTATTCCTAGTGGGAGCTAGCCATATAGGTTAGAAGTAGATGCAACTGAACCTATATGGCCCCATCTGCGACATTCGATGCCCTCGTCCGATCTCGGAGGGTGGAATTAGACCGAGGGGCATTAGGTAGAATAGAATATAAATATCTTAATTAAGCATAGATAATGTCACATTGTTGATAGATTCCTCCTCATTTTGCGGCATAGTTTATGCAACATCTTTAGCTGTGATGGGAAGGAGAGATTTTAGAAACCAATCTAAAAAGAGAGTCTTCTAACTTAATCTTGTGCAAATTCCTCCTACTGTGCCACTCATGGATATGATCTGTGATGAGTGGCGGTGTTTTGATGACACGAAAGAAGGATCAACTCCCTCATCATATTTAACAGGCAATTAGGAAAAGGTTAAGAATGTTGTCGCCAGGGACACAAAATTAGGATGTGACCTTGTTGGTTGTTCGATATTCCATTTCGTCGCAACTCCTGTGAGTATGTGTTGAAACAAGTGTAACCTAATAGAATCGTCAAAATGATGTTGCTGGAAGAAAAGGTCAAAGGACATGGTGTGGTTGAAGGGGTCTTCTCCAACACACTCCTCAAATTTGGGGATATTTGAGGGGAGCTTAATAGGCATAGGGGGCCAAGTAGGCCTATGCTGGATAGGATCATTGGTAAGCCTAGTCAAATCCAAGAGATTTAAATAGGATATTAGTTGTGTGATTCACATTGGCATTCACATTGGGATTGGGAATATTTCTGGTCATGTTGGCAGTTTTAATTGACTAGAGTTTGAAGAGGACGTACTGGATGAGGATGAAAATGACTAAGATGAGTTCAATTTCGATGAGCTCTAGAGTGAAGAAGGAGGTGATGGAGGTTGGTTTTATTTGATTCTTATACAGTGAGCAGGGGAAATAATATGTCTAGGGATGTCAAGAATAGGTTGTAATCCCCCAAGTCTATGAGAATGGCTAAGGGAGATGGGAGGCACAATCTTGACTAAATGGTAAATCTCATCTACAAAGTAATATCATCCAAAGATTAGTGGAGGGTGAATACCAAATTACTCTAATTCAATCAAAAATTAAATTGAACTAAAGTGCAAAGTAGGTGCAAATTGTTCCAATAAAGTAAAGAATTTGTTATCACACTAAATTGCCGTGGGTCTTTTAGTTTGCTTTAATCCTTTTTTAAGCCTTAGATTTTAATTTTTTAAGTTTCATCCCTTTAAAGTTTATGTTTGGTAGGACCCCTTAGATGAATAAAGTTTTTGAGTCATAGTTGTAGTTTGATCCTCAAATTGATTTTTGGACTTAAACCCTTTTTAGTTCATGACTTAAGTTTTGGACCCCTTTATGATTTGTCATTAGGATCGATCCCTCCCCTCCCATGACTAGACTGATGTGACACACCATTCTCCTCACTCATGACCTCGTGGGCATGCCTTGCTGTCCTTGCTTACCTGTCCATCATTTTTTAAAAATTGGAGCACTGCTCACTCATCAGGCAGTTCCGTAGCACCTTACCCGTTCATCATGATTTCTCCACCACGAGTTATGATTACCACCACTGATGTCATGTTCTTTGTTTTCTGTGCCAGAAGTCGATTAAAGATACCTCCAAGATCTTGCATTTACGAGCCCTGATAACGGTTTTTGATTTGAAAAGTTCATGAATGCTACGTTGCTCAAACTCATATAGCGCAACATTCATGAATTTTTCAAATCAAAAATTGTTGTCAGGGCTTGTAAATGCAAGATCTTGGAGGTATCTTTAACTGACTCCTGGCATTGAAAACAAGGAACATGACATCAGTCGTGGTAATCATAACTCGTGGTGGAGAAATCATGATGAACAGGTAAGGCGCTATGGAACTGCCTGATGAGTGAGCAACGCTCCAGTTTAAAAAAAATGATGGACAGGTAAGCAAGGACAGCAAGGCATGCCCACGAGGTCATGAGTGAGGAGAATGGTGTGTCACATCAGTCTAGTCATGGGAGGGGAGGGATCGATCCTAATGACAAATCATGAAGGGGTCCAAAACTTAAGTCATGAACTAAAAAGGGTTTAAGTCCAAAAATCAATTTGAGGATCAAACTAGAACTATGACTCAAAAACTTTATTCATCTAAGGGGTCCTACCAAACATAAACTTTAAAGGGATGAAACTTAAAAAATTAAAATCTAAGGCTTAAAAAAGGATTAAAGAAAACTAAAAGACCCAAGGCAATTTAGTGTGATAACAGAATTAAAGTAAAACAAATTTACCCTAGAAAGAAAAAGACCCACATAGTGTAAAAATAAAATAAATATTCTTCCAAATGTTTATCAACAAATAGTTGTTAAGTCTACCGCGAGAAACAAGTAAAGAGCCGAACAAGGGCTTTCCAAACACTCAAATTGATGGGAGACGAGGTCCACCAATAGAGAGTGAAGGTACAAATGTGATAGTTACAACCTGAGTGGGCCTAATGGTTAAGAACGTGTGTTTCCTCCTAAGAGGTCACAAGTTCAAATCCATAGGGGGGTAGGGTATGTATACCTCCGTAGACTTTACCAGTAAAATCACTGGGCGGAGGAGGTCTCATACACCAATTTGGTGTCTAGCTTGGTCGTGACCTTAAAAATAGATTATTATTATTATAATGGAGGACATTAGGAGCAACTCCAGTCGGGCAACAACTATTTGTCTGAGGTGCTCTCCCTTTGGTGAGAGCCAGTTGGGTATGAACCTAAAGAAAAACAACTAAGACCTCTTTATGGATATGTGCAAACGGTCGACGGATCTTCAGTATGAAACATGGAAAATTTTAGGGGCTATATCGCCCATGGGCTAATTTTCATTGTTTTTTCCCAAAAAGGATTTGCCAATTTCCATTTTTTCTAAAAATGATTCGCCCAAATTCTATAGGATAAAATTATTTTACCTTAAAAATCGCCAAACTTTTATACAAATTATGTAAAATCCTTAGAAATTTGAATATTTTAAAAAAAATATTGCCAAACATTTTATAGTTTGCATATTAAGGATTGATAAGATTTGCCAAGGTTTCTACATTTAAAAATAAATTTACATCCTTAAAATTATCCTTGGTATGAAAGAGGTAGGAGCCTCGGTTAGATCTCCGGTCCCAACCTTGTCATTATCCACTTTCAAGAGTATGCCTATTGCCAAACGGGTTTTGAGCCATATTTAATAGAAAGGATTTTAAAGTAACCTAAAGACAACAACTATGTCTCAAATGTACAAGGTTGTGGCTAATTATTTGGATGCCTATCCACACAACCTTAACCTAACTAAAATGTTGTTTTGGCCCTCAAGTGAGGGATTTTAGTTGGTTTGATTTAGTTGTTATTTTAAAGGCAACTTGGCGGCATGAACCAAGTATTTCACTTTAGAGTGTTATCTCTGCACTTGTGGTGTGTACAATAATAACAGATTGCTTGTAAAAGAAATTTAAACTAATAGTGGAAGTAAAAGTGCAAGAATGAAAAAATAACTAATGCCAAATATTTGAGAAAAAGGGATTCTTTTTTTTGAACAAAAAAAACCTTATTCAACTCTTATGTGAACACACTTCTAATGCTCTAAACATGAACTAGATAAAGGCTAGTGCAATCTATTAAATGAAATGCAAGAATACGAAAAATGGTACTAAACAGATTAATACTAAGTATATAATAGATTGTTTTTTCAATGAAGTCACTTTTCCTAAACTAAACCACTTCAACAAGCAACAAACAAGTATTGGATTTAAATGCTGAAATGTGTAATGGACTTGAAAAGTAAAACCTAAAACTTACAAAGAAAAGAATCAAAGCTTATGGAAGGAAAATCTCAATCCTTAACTAATACTAATGAGATTTTAAGCAAATGAAAGAGACAATCAGCCTCAAAAGCTGTTCTGAAATATCAGCTGAACATGAAATTTGTTAAGATTTCCAATTAGAACCCTAAAGGTAGCAAGTACTAAGGATACCCAAACTCTTTTTGTCAACCTACAATGTCTAAGAGGAGAAACTCAACAAACAACTGTAATTTGGCAGCAAGGAGAGAAGGTAGCTGTGCAAATAGATCTAGAAACAGGGGAAATTTTAGGGGCTATATATTGCCTATGGGCTAATTTTCCATGCTTTTTCGAAAAAAAAGATTCGCCAATTTCAATTTTTTCTAAAAGTGATTTGCCCAAATTCTATAGAATAAAATTATTTTACCTTAAAAATAGCCCAAATTTTATAGAAAATATAAAAAGTCCTTAGAAATTTGAATAGTTTTATAAAAATACTGCCAAATATTTTATAGTTTGCATATTAAGGACTGGTAAGATTTGCCAAGGTCTCTACATTCTAAGATAAATTTCCATCCTTAAAGTTATCCATGTCTAGAAAAATTCTAGAATGGGATTAAAATTGAAATTTTTTGCAAATAGAAAATAACGTAGAAAAACAGGGTAAATTTTCATTGGTGCCACATTTTTTTTTAGAATATGTGCGGCCACATGCTTTTCTGAGGAGAAAGTGCCTTGTAAACTGAAACTATTTTTTTTTGAAAAATGCTTGTGGTCGAGGCAGAAACGAAGGGTTTACCGCCTAGGTCATCTGAACTTGATGGGTACAACCACCATAAAAAACCTAATGGACACACCCACAACCAAGGATGAACACTATAGTTTCGTCCCCAATGGAGTTGCCAATTTGGTGTTGGTGTTTTGTTACCATCATGTACCAAAAGGAATCTACTTAAAAGGTTGTGAAAATTAAGTACCAGATAATGTGAAATGAAGTTAAAGAGCTAAAACATTCCTTATTATATCTTAGGGAAAAGAAAACAAATAAACTAGCACATGCATTCCCATGATCTTAACACAAGATACAACGAAGAATATAGATTCTTTTATAAATGAGGGAAACAAGAGACTCATAAAACAACACCTTGAAGTAGTTGATGCAGTAGGATGGGCTCCAAAGCCACTTCAAGGGAGGGCCCTTCACCTCCTTGTATGCTACCCTCCAAGCTTTTGATGGTGGTAGTGATGTTCCTTGATGGTAGAAAGAAGAAACTAGGGGTGTTTGTTTTTCCAAAGAAAATATGTTAGCGTAGCCTTGCTATGAAATGGGTGAATAGGAAATAATAGTGGACCTTTTAGGGTTAGTTTCAATGTGAACACTCCCATTGCAATAATGGAGTAATGGGATAAGAATAACCCTTGAAGACGATCAAATGCTATATTTGGAAACAACGAATTGATGAGGTCCACTTACAAACCACTATGCCATTTTTTGAAGGTGTAAGTCATTAAATGAGTCAAATTAACAATATTTTAATATTTTGAACCAAAGCGCACTATTTAAGGCATTAAGTATGCTGCACGCATAGAAAATTGTGAATATAGTGCGCTTTGAGTTTTTGGTCAAACTTTAGGGTTTGACTTGGCTCATGGTGGCAACACTGAGTTCACATGGTGATGGAAATGATGGGAATGAGGGCTAAAGTTACTACTAGTGATGTACAAGGATGGCAATACTCATGAGTCATGACAAAGTAAGTGATCAAAATTAGGCTGATAACATCAACTGACAATAGTCACACTTATGGAGCTAGTGATGTGTGGACTTTGAAGAAGATTCTAGAGGGTCCACATCTGTAACCCTGATCAGGAGTTGAGGCATCCAAAAATCCTAACCCTAACCCTAGATGACTATCAGACAATGTTAAACATTGGGCCACTAGGAAAGGAAGGGGTTCCATTCTTATTGTATTGTTTATTGTTCCATAGTAGAACAAAGCATTTAGGAGCGGGATATTGAAACATAATAGAGGAAGTAGAGGATCTTGTAGCAACCATTCAGGCCACAGTGTCCATGGAAACTCCATAGTGAGTACCCTTTCTTTGTATTTGCATTTCATAACTAAGAAGAAAAGAGCAAGGGATAGGCCTCACCTTTCTAGCTAGGTTTTTCTCATATTGGGTTTTCCAACGACACATCTTGTGTTCATTCTGTGGATGGTATGTTATTTGCTTAGTTTCTTTCATTTCAGTTTCAGTTTATTCAATATTTGATGCTTTAACCTAGTAACATCAAATTTGAATCTTAAGTAAAACACTGCATAATAATAGATCACATAAACTTGTAAGATTTGTTGTGACGAACTGTTCAAGTGGAATATCCATGACAATTTATAGATCACTCAAACTTGGATGCTAACTCATTTGCTCCGAATGAAGCTTTTGCATCCCATGCAAACTACTTTTGCACTCCGTGCACAATGCTTCTGATGCTTGCTTTTTTCCTTCTTCTAAGGACACTGAGATGCATAATGGCCTAGCTTGTGGCACTTGAAACACTTCCTATGACTCATCGATGAACATGAATGTTCCTTGTGACCCTTCTTGTGTCCTCGCTTCTTTTCTCCTTTGCTTACCTTACCGATGATGGCTTGGTTCAAGATCACATTATTTTTCGCTGCAATTGTTGTCCTCCATGGCTCCTCTTAGATGAAGGCATCCTAGAGTTGCTCAAAGGTGGGCATGCGCTCACGACATAGACACTTTGCACAAAGGATTTCCAGGGTCATGGATTTACAAGTAACTAGCTATTGTATCTATGTCACTCATGGGTGTATGAGTGGGTTGATGCTTTAGAAGAAATTTCTAGGGTATATTCACACTCTAATCTAGAGTCATCAACATCGCTTACATCTCACTAGCAGACTTCCCTATGATGTGAGGGATCAAATGGTCCTTCACAGAATCCATAAGGTTTCACTTTGCTTTGGAAAATCTCTTCTTATGTGCGACCAACAACGTAGCATCGGTCGTAGCAACAACAATGCCTTTTGCAATCTCCCAAAGATCCATCTCCTTCAACAACATTTGTAGTCGACTCTTCCAAGATGTAAAGTTGGAAGCACCCTCTAGACGGTCACTCTCTAAGTCATCCTACAGACCCTAGAACACACTTCAACAGACGGATCAATGAATGAAGTCAACCTGTCACACTTGAAGAAACACCTTTCTTGGGCATAAGTCACACTCCAATCTCTAGAGCATCTAGGGCATCACACCCTCAACCTTGAATAGGCTCTAGTGCCAATCTTCGGCATGGATCTCTCCACTTGCTGGAGACTTTGGGCATCACACCCTTTGAGATTCTTCGACAACTCCTTCTCATAGGTAGCAACCCCCATACAACGGATTTGGAGAATCCCATATGCATAGCTCTGATACCATGTTGTGATTTTACATCAACATGATACAAAGATCTGCACTCAAAGAATTTATTTTATAAGCTAAAATTGTGTTGAATTTTAATGCTTAGCTTATGCACATGTGGTTTATTTCAATTTAGCATGTACTTGAACCATAAACAATGCAACAATACCATACACAATAGCTGCAGTAACCAAGATCACAAGAAGACTAACCATGCACAAGAACACAAAAGTTTATCCTGGGAAAACCCTTCTCAATCAAGGGAAAAACTCAACAATTCTTTGCTATAGAGTCAAGAGAAGATCCCCCACACCATGAAGCCTAGAGCACACAAGAGGGTGCTCCTTGACCTAGAAACTTGCGCCCAAGAGAGGTGCGCAATTCGGCCGTACAACTTAGCTTGAGAGAATGTTACAAGTGTGAGAGTGAGTGAGATCCACAATGGGGATCTACTCCTATTTATGCAAGACCTAACACATCAAAAGGATGTGTCTATTGGCAGAATAGGGTCGACCTCTTGAACTAAATAATATAATTAATCATTACCCAATATTAATTATCTTTTACATGGTGGGGCCGACTTGTACCCTTTACAACACAAATTAGGGTTACAACAAATCTTACTCTCAAACAATATAGCTAGGGATCCACACGTCCACCTGTGCTCAGCCACTAGGGACACGTCCACCTGTGCTCAGCCACAGGGACGTCACTCTCAACAGATTAACTCGACTAAGTCCATAGGAGTACCATTTGGAGTGGTCTCTTGCTCTGTCGGAATGTGCCACGAGGAGCTGCATGTCCCTCTGCCTCCTGCAGAGTCTGTCGAGCCCAAACAGGCCTCTGATGGCCTACTGCAATGTCTCTGGGAGCATCAACTGGAGCTATAGGATCAACTGGATCAGTAACTGTCTCCCTCTGAATTGCTAAAGGGGGAGAAGGTACTATCTCTTCATTCTTCTCACTGTCAATCTCCATGTGAGATTCTATGGATCTTCGGAAGGCTATCTCTTCCTCAAAGATGACATCTCTGCTAACCTCAATTTGTCTCTGACTAGGGATGTAGATTCGATATGCCTTCGAAGATTCACTGTACCTCACAAATGTACCCTTTCTGCCTGAAGGGTCTAGCTTGGTCCTCTTCTCCTCGGGTACATGAATGTATACTGGACACCCAAATATCCTGAAGTGTCCAACCTCAGGCTTCACTCCGGTGAAAGCTTCTTCGCGAGTCATGTTCTTCAGAATCTGATAAGGACTTTTGTTCTGAACATTTCTGTTTTGAACATACACTGCTGTCATGGATGCCTCTGCCCACATAATCATAGGTAGATTTTGATCATGTATCATTGCTTTGGTTGCCTCAATAATGGTTCTGCTCTTCCTCTCTGCAACCCCATTCTGTTGAGGGTTATAAGGAATGATGTACTCCCTCTTGATCCCTGCCTCAATACAAAAATCACTGAAATCCTTGGAGGTGTACTCTCCTCCATTATCTGATCTCAACACCTTGATCCTCCTCCCGGTCAGGTTCTCAACCTGAGCTTTAAACTCTTGAAATCTCGCAAGGACTCCATATTTGGTCTTCAAGAAGTAAATCCACGTCTTCCGAGAGTGATCATCGATGAAGAGAACATAGTACAAATATCCGTTCAAGGAGGCAACAGTCATGGGTCCACAAACATCTGAATGTATCAAGTCCAAGATCCCCTTGGATCTGTTGTCACTGCTCAAGAAGGACCCCTTGACATTCTTGCCAAGAGCACAACCTTTGCAAACGCCATCATGTGAACATGTGTCTCTGGAAGGCCTGTTACCATCTTCCCTAGAGCGGGAAGGGCTCTGTAATGTAAATGAGCAAGTCTCCTATGCCATAGCTCGCTCAAGTATCATGTAACAGGGCCTGGATTGGTCGGATAGTCAATCTGTACAAACTGTTTTCTCGAACACCAATCACCCGAGCATAATCCACATGTGAGTTCTTATGTCATGCAAGAACTTTTCCTTCAAAGAAGTTAACCTTGTAGCCTTTATCCTCTAAGCCAGAAATAGAGACAAGGTTCCTCTTCATCCCAGGTACATATAGTACCTCACTCAAGTAAAGTGGTATGTCAGAATCTAGTTGGAATGTAGAAGTTCCAACTCCTTTCACAGTATATCTGGCATTATCACCAAGTACATCATGCATACGAGATTCTTTCTCTACAAGATCTGTAAGATGTTCTCTATATCCGGTCATGTGCCTGGAATCACCACTGTCAATCAACCAAATATCACTATCAATAGGAACCGTACCTGAGAGTGATGATATGAAGAAGAATGCTTCATCTTTATGTCTTCATCTCTCTGACGTGGTTCTGTATCAACATCTGTAGTGGATGCATGTTGTCTTCCTTTCTTCCGGGTAGGACAATCTCTTACAATGTGTCCATACTTGTCACATCTGAAACATTGAATCTTTGAATTGTCTTTTCTATGTTCATGACTTGAAGCTGCTGAAGTCTTCTTGTCTTTGAATGCTTTGTTGAAACTTCTTCTATTTCTTTTGCCTCTCTTTGTATGAGAAGCAAGAGCTTGATTATCATCATGATGGGAGTCTTGCACTCCTCTGGCTATAAGTCTGGTTTCCTCCTGGGTGCAGTCTGTCCATAGACGATCAAATCCAGGTAGATCTGCTCTTCCACTGATACTTTGAAGAAATGGTTCCCAATGTCTTGGTAGAGCATTGAGAGTAGTCATGACAAGTTCTCTGTCTGTTATGGTCTCTCCAATGGCACCTAGTTGATCTCTGATCTCTGAGATCCTCATGAAGAAGGTGACAATGGTGTCAGCTTTCCTCGTCTTGATATTTTGAAACTGGTGCTTCAATGTAAGGGCTCTATTTGTGTTGTTGCTCTCAAATATCTTCTTCAATGCATCATACATTTCATAAGTTGTCTTTAAGGTAGCAATACAAGGTAGTAGATGATCTCTTACTGAATAGATGATTGTCTTCCTTGCCTTGACATCATCTGCCTTCCAATCAACCTTCTATTCATTGATGACTGTGTCTGGTAGAGTCTTTTCTATCAAACACAATAGATCATTCTCTTTTAGAGTGATTTGAAGTCTTGATTTTCGAGAGCTGAAGTTGCTTGATCCATCAAACGTATCTTCCACCATAGTTCTGTTCATCATGGTTTGCAGATTCTTCACAAACCCTAACGACTAGGCTAGAAACCTTAGGTTTCGTTGGACTTATGACTGCCAACAATAAGCCTTGGAAAGTCAGAAGAACCCTGGTGAGCTGCAAAAATCCTTCAATGAGCTACAGAAACCCTAGAGGCCGAAATTCTGCAGAAACCCTAGAAACCCTAGGGGCCAAAAATAAAAAATTCTTGGAATTGCAATATGAGAGTTGCAAGAGGTGCGTTGAAGGAGGCCATACACTCCTATGCAAACGCTCAAGTGGAAGGTGCTGAAACTGGCAAAAGAAAGAGGGTCGTTTTTGCAGTTGTAGCAAGAAGGTGACGACTGACTCTTTAATAGCTTGTGCAATGGTCTTTTCAGGAACTTTGCTATGACACCATGTTGAATTTTAATGCTTAGCTTATGCACATGTGGTTTATTTCAATTTAGCATGTACTTGAACCATAAACAATGCAACAATACCATACACAATAGCTGTAGTAACCAAGATCACAAGAAGAATAACCATGCACAAGAACACAAGAGTTTATCCTAGGAAAACCCTTCTCAATCAAGGGAAAAACCCAACAATCCTTTGCTATAGTCAAGAGAAGATCCCCCACACCATGAACCCTAGAGCACACAAGAGGGTGCTCCTTGACCTAGAAACTTGCCCCTAAGAGAAGTGCACAATTCAGCCGTACAACTTAGCTTGAGAGAATCTTACAAGTGTGAGAGTGAGTGAG
>ML782655.1:417456-440969 GCA_009831015.1 Picea engelmannii
AGCTTCAAAATTCAACCCTAAGGCACAAAAAAACAAAAAAACGATATTAAACCCCACCAAAAAAAAAATAACAGCCCATTGGTAAAAAAAATCAGACCTCTAGATTAGATTATTAGCAATGAAAAATGACAATAAGAGGCTGAAGAAAAAATTAACAGCAAGGCTCAAGCTTGCTGTCCCATAAAAGAAAAAACATTACATTGTTCTATGGGCATGAAAATCATGGCAAAATGACCAAAAAAAAAGCAAAACGTAGGCAAGCAAAGAGGCAAGCAAACTTGCAAAAATCTATAGAAAATAAGCATTAACATTGAGGGATTTAGATACATACCTATGAATGGAAGATTCAACACCGGTTGGCAAATGAAATTGAACCCTTGCTCCACTTAGAAATCCTTGATGGTGATGATGATGGTTGTTAAGTTGCCTCCACAGTGATTGAGGAAGACCACAAACCCTTCTCCTTCCTTCTCCACAAACAATGATTTATAAATGACCAAAAAAAAGTTAAAATTCGGCCTTATGCCCGCGGATTAAGACGCCCAACGACTTTTTCCATCGAACCGCGACTTTTAGGGTAAAAGTCGCCGACTTTTACAAAAAGTCTCGACTTTTTCAAAATGGTAAAAGTCGCGATTTTTTCAAGGGTAAAAATCGGGAGGGGGAAAAAGTCGCGAAAAATCGGCGACTTAATCAACACTGGTAATAAGTGATCATACATATATTTAGGTCAGCCTATGTTCTCTTTAGGGGGATGTGAGGAGATTTCCTCTCAAACATTTAGGATTAGCTGTTCATTCTCAGATTGCATTATTCTCTTATAAGTTATTTGGTATCATTAACTGTATCTTAATTTGACATGGTCATTGTTTATTTGAGACTGCTTCTTTTGTGGAGTATTCTGGCTTCCCTACAAAGTTCAGAGGCCTCTTTCAAATTTAGATATACCTTGTCCAGTCTTGCTGTCGTTCATCATATGAATTCCTTTTTTAGTGTTTGTGTGTTTCGGTGTGCAGTTGTGTATGGACAATTCTGATTTCTTTGTCTGCAAGGATATGGTTGGAAGTTTATATTTATATTATTTTAGCCAGATTTATATTTCCAACCAGATTTACATGAGTATATAAATGGTGGCTACATTGATCCTGGTATTCTCTCACAGCTCGATTACTCATAATAGATGGTAGGACCTCTTACATGTACCCTTGATGCTCAATTTTACGAGGACAAAATTTAGACTTAAATGCCTATTTTGAATTCCTTTCTTTCAGTGAATATATATTTTGACTTTTTAGCTTATCTTCTTTACATGTGCTGGATTGATGATTTGTTTCAATTATAAAGTGGGTAATTATTTTTATTATTCTTTCATGCTTTTTCAATATGTACTTAAGTTGATGTTTTATGAACATCTGTTAAATTCCTAGTATCTGAAGACTTATTCTTGCAAGTCTCATTTATTGTTCTCCAGGTTTCAACATCAGTGAATATGAACACAGAGACGAAATCTCCGAAGTTAATTGCAGAGCGAACCTGGAATTTTGAGATTTGAGGCTTGCTAGCAGCCTGTACTGCTTTTTGGATTTCCTGTTTTAGCATAAAATGTCCTGCATTAATTTGTAAACATTGTTTCTTGCTCTTACTAGAAATGTTTACTAGAGTCACCATTTCTCAAGGAGGGGTCATTCTTTCATGAAATCGATTTGATAACCAGCAACTCTGCTTTGGTAGTATTAACATAAAATTGAATTACTTTACCTGATTGTTTGGCATTCTTTTACTGAAGAAATTCACCATTTACATCCTAAATACCGTGGATGTTTGAATGGCTAGGAGCCAAAAGTCATTAGTTGAAAGCTGGTTCTGCTGCCTGAGTCCATTTTTGGAAAGCAATTCATTACAGCAAAATTGATTATTTCGAGGTCAGCAATTTTTTTCTACGCATATAATTATATCATGCCTATGTTTGGATTGTCGTCCATAGGACTCAGGCTCGAAATCTAATAAAAAATGTGTGAAGTTCAGATCAGCTGTGAGATATGGTTTTCATCTTGAATTTTCTGTTTGCTTCATTACACAATTAAACTTAATTTTCTTGAAAAGGTGTTGGCTGCATTTCTGGCTCATTTTATTCGATGATGTGTATATGGGTTTTCAGAAATATGATCAGCTGTGAGATATGGTTTTCATCTTGAATTTGCTGTTTGCTTCATTACACAATTTAACTTAATTTTCTTGAAAAGGTGTTGGATGCATTTCTGGCTCATTTTATTCGATGATGTGTATATGGGTTTTCAGAAATATGATTAGCTGTCATCCTGACACTGAAACTTTTACTTATTAGAATCTATTCCATATTATTAGGAGTTACAGTATAAATGGGAAGCTCACCAAAATCCTGTTGGCAAAGCCTTTTATCTGATTTTTTCTAAACATTTCTGTGGAAGGGTTTGTCAAGCAATCAAGACTGATTGTTGTTTTGGCCTTGGAGGCCTGTTGTTAAAACTGAAGGACAATTTCAACATATGGTTCTATAAGAAGGGCAATATAATTTCTTCTGTTTATTTTCTTTGCAGTTGAGTATATAGTTGTTCCCTGACCTGGGAGACCTGCAGCCCATGCACCCTTGCACCCATGCACCCTTACCTGCACCCATGTACCTTGGTTACTTGACTCATCCTACACACTCGTGTGCACCCAAATTTCAAAACAGGCACAGCATACCCATGCGCCCTGGCTAAGCTTTGCAGAGATAGAATCTCCCGGCAGCCGTTTGTGGTTTTATGAAGCAAACATCAAGGGTCAATTGAAGGCATCGGGGTGCCCATTCCTTTATAGTTTTTGAAAAGACTTCATGGCTTAAAAAATGAGTAACTTCTGAGTAATGACACATCCTGATAGTAATATAAAATGTAAATGGTAGTGTTCGAAGTTCTTTTGGCACACGTTCAAAATTTGCAACAATGTTTGTTTTGCAGTATTCATTGACTTAGTTGTTATTACCTTTGGCATTTTGTTTTTAGATTATTTTTTGATTTTGAGATTGCTTTTCATTTTTGAGATAACTTTTTAAATGAAGTCTATGAATCTCTAAAGAATGAATGAGACATTTGCTACATTCTCTCGCCTTTTGTGGTCATTTTAAGTTTTATGAACAAAATTATCTATAAGTTTAAAGAAATTATTATGAAATATTTATTACATTTTGTCGTCTTTTGTGTCCTTTGTGGTTATTTAAGTTTTAAGAATAAATAGATATAAAATCTAAAGTTATTATGAACTCTCAAGAAGAAAGGAGTTTTAGGAAAAGATTATAAAATGGATTATTTAATGTTATTCAGTGATATGATTGGATGCTTTTGGCTGGTTTGCAATTTCTTGCCAACCGTCATTACAAATTATATGAAATAGTAAATTTTAAACAATCCTAAGTTTTTATCAGACCTAAGTTTTTGTTGGAGGTTTTGGAGATTTGAGTTTATCAGACCCACTTTAAATGGGAACGATGAAAAAATAAGTATGTATGATAACTTTACAAACTAGAGGAGCATAATGTTATGGAAACTTTAAAGGGGAACGACGAAAAAATAAGTACGTCTGATAACTTCACAAACTAGAGGAACATAATGTTATGGACATTTGACTAGGGTTCAAATGGCATGGGATTGCATCTATGAAGAAATTGCAATTGAGAATTATGTATAAAATATTCTCTCTATATGTGTAGCAAAGCTTAATGGAATGATCGAACAAAGACTTATCTAACCTTGCCAATGGAAAACATAAAAGTTTTATTGGTTGATTTATGTCCAATATATGTGTAGCAAAGCTTAATGGAATGACTAAACAAAGACTTATCTAACCTTGCCATTGGAAAACATAAAAGTTTTATTGGTTGATTTATGTCCAAGTGATTGAACAAAATTTACCTTCAAATTAAAGTATAATGACATATTTGATATTATGCCCCTTATATGACATGCTTGATGACAAATAATGCAAGGCATAGACCAATGATGAGTTTGGTTAAAATAATGTGTGGATATGAATTGGAAATAACCTAGTGGGTTATGACTTGCAAAGATGCTGTCTACTCCGTTTGAAATTAGCTTTCAATTACAACTTGCATGTGTGCCCATTGTAAGAAAAACATTCTTCAATTAATTAGAGTGCCTCTTGTTGGCCTTTTAATATAGGTGGTTCAAAAGTGAGATTAGAGAAAACCATTATACAGACACAATTGCTTTTATGCAACTCTTATTGTTATCACCTCAATTTTGCTCAGTTGCAACATTTAGGTAGTTTATCGGGAAATATCACCAATTTGTATACAACATACATAATGTAATACATTAGAATAATCAATGGCTATTTTTACCTTATTGAGTAGGGTTAAGTTCTCAGTTAATTGTTTTCGGTTTCGAGTGCCCTACTCATGTATCACTTACATTGATCATGCGGAAAATCTGATGAGAACCACACAACTTATTGTGGTGCATTAATTACATAAACATAGTAATCGACTCGAGGTTTAGTACATATCAGAGTGGAACAATCTCTAGGCCTACTTCATTCATCATATTGCATTAAATGCTCATCTAACATGTGAAATATAGCTAATTGAAGAAGTGAGTTCACACATGAACTAGTTCTTGAAGAAGTTCTAAGTTTTGCCTATAAAATGGAGCTATGGACATGCATCATGGAGGAGGAATGATGTTGGAGACTATAACTATTGCTCTCTCATTTATTCCGTTTTGCCCTCTGTTTGCTATTATCATGGAGACATGTAGTCCACATTCATTGAAGTTAAAGATTGAACACCTAAGGAGGATAAAGGACCCTTCCTGTTGGACAAGCAGCTTGAATTCAGTTTTCAAGAAAATCCAAAGTATGGAGGATATGCGCAACAACAGAAGAAAGAAGACAAGACATGGGTGGAGTGCGCAATAAAGACACATGCAGTCTCGAAAGTGCGTAGTAAAAATATACTTAGCAGAGAATAAAACAGAGAATAAAGCAAGAGAAGAAAGTGAGCGAAAATGAAGGATAGTAGCTTGGCATGCCAAAAGCAAAAAGACATGCAAAAGCAGGAAAAACAATAGTCGAGAGTGCAAAAGCAACATGCAAACGGAAAAGTAGGAAAAACAAGCTTGAACATCAAGTCAACACGAATTGTCATGAGTTAGACTGAATTGTAATAGGGTTTTGGGTTAAGCAAAGTAGGTTTTTGAGCCCTAGAATTCATGTATAAATATGTAATGGGTTGGAAAGATAAGGGTTCCATTCAGTTGAAGTTTTCTATTCTGTGCTTAGAGATTGTTTGTGAGGAGAGTGAGAGAATAGGCTGAGAATGAAAGAGTCTATGTCCGAGTGAAGAAAGAGAGTTACAGAGAGAGGCTTGCACTGCAGAGTGGTTAGGCAAGATGGAGAAAGAGATAGCATGATATCTTTATTGTAAGCACAGTGTGCAAACCTGAGACGATTACAGAAAGAATAATAAAGAAGCTAGCCGCCGTGGACGTAGCCCAAAGTTGGGTGAACTACGTTAATTATTGTCTACTTGTCTTTTATGTGACTGATCATGAATATTCTCTTTATGCATGTTAGACTAGATTTGTCTACTATATGATCACTACGGAATAGATATGAATGTTACAGTAAATGGTTTATGTTGCAATCTGTAGTATAATGGTACTAGATAACTAAATTCACTAAGTAATAAGGGAAGAACAAATACAAGATAATGCGTACATAACATAATGATTAAGATGATCACCTACCATTTCCTCACTACTGTAGAAACTTGGTTCCTCCAGCCCCATTAGATGCCTCGGGTGAGACTTCACTTGCATGCAGGGGATGTCGAAATGGTCGGTGTATGAAGGGTTTTGTTGGTTAAGATAACTTGAACGTAGGGTTTTATAACTGTGCACTAACAAATGGTTTCGTTTCCGAAACCCATAATTTGTGATTGAGGGAATGTTTTGGAGGCCGACTAAGAAAGAGATCTCAGAATGGCTACAAGGGAAGGGAAGAGAATTTGTTTGAAAAGAGAATAGAAACCCTCGGATGAACAACAAACAATGGATGCAAAGGTATGTGTACACAACTGCATGAGATTTTCTTTGGCGAATTTCCAATTATTTCGACTGAGTGGTTAGACAGATTAGTGGAGAAGACTAGAAGGTACCGAATCACAGCGCCGAGGAACTGAACTCCTGGGTTGGTAAGGTAGCTAGATTATGTAAGTAATAAAACTTCTCACGCTGTTTATTTCTGGTTGGACAATATATTGGGAGGATATATTACAGAATTTGTAGTAGAGTGTACCCAGTCATACAATGTTGTAGAGAGGGATTTCTTCAGAGGTCCGCACGGAAGGTTCATGAAATTGTTGGGTACGTTGATAAATATGTTGTTATGTGATCCATAATGGATCTCGGAGCCAAGATGGTGTTTAGAAAGGCCTAAAAATCAAAGTGCTCAGAATCTCTTCAAAACAGACGTGTGCGTAGACCTCTTCGATACGAACCCAACGCAACTTGAATGGGCTCAAACATACGTTGTATGACCAAGATATCACAATCTGTTCGTTTTGCCAATATCACGATATGTTCGTTTTGCCAAACATGAAAAAAAATGCTGACTGTACAGTCCGTACAGTGCTGATGTGGCAACTGGATGTATAGGACGTACGATCGAATAGATGACGTGGTAGTGATGCGTTGGCGCTGACTGGGCAGTTGATGGTTACATGTGGACCAATGATATTGTGACACGTGGCACCACTGAAAGGGTGACACATGGCAGGTCCGTACGACACGTGGCAGATACAGTCAACATGCTGATAGGGCAGACAGGTGGCAGACGTGGTTGAATCAGGCTTGAACATGTGGCAGTTTGTGGGCATGTGGTAAAGTGCCACGTGGCACCCATTTATTGGTGGTTTGGTTAAAATTTTGTTGAGGGTCCATGGGGGTCGAACCCGTGACCTCCATGGATGACCAAGTTTTCGTGTAGGCCGGGCTACCAACTCGCCTACCTGGTGGAAATTTACCATAAACGACGCCATATATATTTATGTTTGCAAGGTTTGTCAAGCGGGGGACTAAAGGGCTGGGGCCTAGCCCCAACCTCCGACACATTGCTATACCATGTAACCGTTTCCAAACTATCGGACCTCTGCTGTGTTAGCGCGGAAAACCGTTATGGGCCTAGCCCCTGATTGCATTGGCGAATCCCATATGACCCGGCTATGTATCGTGTTGGCGCAGATAAGGGGTTAGCCCTGGTTGGTCGGGCTAGCCCGTTGAATAAGGGGCGTAACCAAAGGCCTATTGACCAGGGGGCTAATGAAGTTAGAACGCGTGGATGCATAGCCCGCGACCACATGGTCCTGCAATGTGACTAGGAGCCAGGATTGGACAAAGGGGTCAGTGCGCCAGCCAACCCGGGGCCACATGGAGGCGCCTAGGTGACCAGGAGCCCAAGAAAGGGGGATGCACCTTGATTAATTGCAAAAAGTGGGTTTTAAAACTATGCTATATGATTTTTATGGATTTCTTCAATAGTTTTTGGAGATTTAATCAATTTTTGGAGGATCTTGGGCCCTTTTTGAGGCCAGATCTTGGGGGGAAGTTGGGAATTTGTTACCAACTTCATGCCTATATAAACCAAAGGCTCTTGAAGCCATGAAAGAGGAGGTTTAGAACAATTTTATCTTGAAGGATTGTTGAGCCAAAGCCATTTTTATGCAGGGAAGCCATTGAGGAGAGCACCTTTGCAGGCCATTTCTGGGAGCTCCGTTCACCCGATTTCAATGCTGTTAGTTTTGTTGGGTTCTTGAGATCTGGTAGAACAAGACCATATCAGTTTGTAACATTTTTGGCACTGTTATGATGTACTTTTAAATCTTCGAACATAAATAAGAAAACCTCACCCATTGAGACTAAGGCTTAGAGACGTAGGAGAGATTGTCGAACTCCGTTATCACTTTATGGTTTGTTGTTCTTCATGTTTATGTTCAAATCTGTATATTATCTTATGAATGCTATGTTTCCTCTTTCATTCTTCCTCTTTCATTAGTTTCTTAAATGTTTAATTAACTCATGCAAAATAACTCAACCACTGTCGTTTAAAAGATCTTTTCAGATCATTATGCGACAAAGTGTGTGATGACAATGGAGTTTGATTTCTAAAGGGCTTTTCACACATAGGGGAATCGGGGGATGACAAGAGGATAGTCTAAAGGTAGGAAATAAAGAAGGAATAGATGAAGGAAAGGAGGGAATGAGGATGCAGAGCACTGAAGAGGTTGTATCAGAGGAAGAATATGAGTTTGGAGTATTACGTAGTGGAAGGAGATACAAGAGGCATAAGACTGGGGCTGAGAAAGGAGATCCATGTAGTGAGTATGAGTGGAGAGGACCTTGCGCAATAGTCCAGATTGTAGAGATACCACACATAAAAGGAGAGGAAGAGGAGTTCCAGTCCAGTGCTATAATAAATGAGCCGTTAAGTCCTACTCAAACTGGATCCTGTGTCGAATCCACAACCCCATGTGCGCGACGACAATCTGAGGTAACAATTGAATATTTATAAAAAACACTTGTAATTAGTGGGGGAAATCATATTAGTAATAGTCAAAGCAACGGAGGTAGCAAGACGAATTAGAGTCAACCAACATCACCAGGGGGGTGCTACACAAAACAACACCTCGAGACTACCTGAGTTCCAGGGAGTTGGGTCGGAGAAACCTGAACAACATCTATTCGTCTGTGAGACAATTTGGGCTGCAGAGAATGTCCAGGATGAGGCCGTAAAGATTTCTCAGTTGGCTACAACATTTAGAGGTCGCACATTAATTTGGTACATGAAATTGTAGAGTACCACGCCTACATTGTTGAAAGAGTTCAAGAAGCCAAAGTCTGAGTTGCAGTACATTACAGAACTGGAGGAAATCAAACAAGTGCACACTGAATCACTCTAGGAGTATGACTAACAATTTAAGGATCTGATGGGTAAACTGACATTCCAGATCCTTGATCAACAACATACTGCACTCTGGGAGTATAACCAATGATTTAAGGATCTGATGGGTAGACTGACATTTTAGATCCCTGATCGAATAATGGTTTATTGAAGGACGTATACCACACATTCACAGGGCATTAATTCAACAGAAGGTTGCGTCACAACCTGAAGATTTGGAGATTGCAATGAAATTAGAAGCATCCCCTGTAGGAGACAGTGGAGGAATGGCACAAGTTCAGATGTAGTTAGCTGCCTTGATAATTCAATTGGCAGAATTCACAAAAGGAAAGAAGAAACAAAAACAAGTCTGGTGTACCAAGTGTAGAACTGAAGGCCACCACAAGGACGAATACCCAACATTTGCATAGTATCTGGCCACTGGAGCACCTAATCGATTACCAAGAGGGGGATATTGTGAAATATGTAAGAAATGGGGAAATCATCCAACTGAGTATCCATTACTGCAGTAATATCAGAGTACGCCAAGGAACTTATTTTGTAACTTCTACAAGTCAATTGGACATGAAGAGAATGATTGTCGCACATTCGATTTGATGAGAGAGCACACTTCAAACGTGAATAAGATTTAGGAGGAGAATGTTGTGACAGAAGGAGGTGGTCCACAATATAATAATTAGAGAGGATTTAATCAAGGAAACAAAGGAAAATTTGGCAGAGGTCGAGGCAGAGCAAATTTTGGCAGAGGTAGAGGGATGACAATATGTTACAATTGTAATCAATTAGGTCACTTAGATTGTGACTGTTGGAATTCCTGTAAAACTTGCACATGTTGTAGAGCATTGGACCATGCGACAGAAGATTGGCCTCAACTACTTGCAAAATGGTAGGCAAGAGGGAATCAAAACCAAAACCCAAATCATAATGTACGATAAACCTAGAATAGCAGTTGTTATGCATACAGGAACTAGAACAGGGGCTGATGCGATGAATGGTGGGAAGCAGGCCGAGCAATGGGTAAGGAAATTAACAAGATCTATGCTAACATTCAACCCTCAACAAGAAAAAAAGACGTATCAAAGGGCAAGAAAAAAGATACTAGGATCTGATTGGGTAGCCTCAACATCCTCTGCGCCTCATCTCTGTGATTGCATGATGCCAAAGAAGCCACTTGGGAAGGTAAGTACTCTAAGAGAATTCCTGATAAGTTGAGTAGAGTTAATGAAAGATGAAACTGTGCTGAATGCATTATATGAAATGATTGATCAATGCGCACAAGGAAGGGAAACTCCTATCACACAAGGGTAGTGAATCAGATACTCCGCAGAAAGAGGACCAATGAAGAATTTAGATTAAGTGCACAGATTGGGGAATATTATATGGATAACGTTATTTTAGACTTGGGATTTGATGTGAATGTATTACCAAAGAAAACCTGGGAGATGATGGGGAAACCCAAGTTAATTTGGTCTCCTGTTCAGTTAAGGCCGACGAACCAACACAAGATAGTATCAATTGGCCGATTGACAGGACTACCTGTGAGTATGGGTGGGGTACGCAATGTAGTAGACTTTGAAGTCATTGAGATCGTGGATGATAGTCAATCATATCCAACACTGATGGGACTTGAATGGACATTTGATAATCATGCGATCATTAATCTGGAGAAGAGGAAGATGATATTTGAAGTAGGAGACTTGAAGGTTGTTGCACCATTGGATCCAACAAAAGGAAAGAGGTACATAGAGCCAGCGAGAGGAAACAAAATTGATAACTTGTATAACATGACTGCGTGGATGGATGATTGTGTTAACCCCACTGTGGATGGTGCGCTAAGTTAGAGAAGTATTAGTTCGTGTGCATCATATTCAGAAGGTCTAGAACATTGGCATCAGAGGATGCATGCAATATCAACTAGACGATGTGCACACATGATTTGATCACTACGCTGGATTGGAACATAGTTATGTGATCCACCCATGTATGATGGATTGAATGATATCGGTTCATTTGTAAATACATTTGAGTTGCAGGTACTCAAACAACAAAGGCTGTTGGCACTATATTTTGTCCTAAAAGCGACTCCATCCAGATGACAGACTGCAAATTAAGAGGGGATGGAAGACGGGTCACAGTGTAGAAGACTTATGCAAGTGAGATTTGGTACCGAGTTAGAAAATATTGCGCAGAAGTATACATGGATAAGTGACCTAAGAGATCATGTGGTGTAGTGCAGAAACATATGGAGTTCAACATAGAAGGAGGAATGGATACACAAGTTTATACATACACTGGATACAATTTCGAAGAATTGGTATTTGGAATTAGAAATGCACAGAGAAACAACAAATTGGAATGAGTTGACTTATAGGTTCAAGGTAACATTTACTTTTAAACATGAATCTCCATTAATGGATGCAACGTTACAGGTTATTCGAACCAAGATCTTCTCAGAAGAAGGGCTGATGGAGGTGGTACCAGTGTGCAGTGCACTCATAGCTTCTATGGCTGTCTATGAGTTACTGGAGTGTTACAATGTTGCTAAAGAATAAGATGATGAGGAAGATCCCAGGAATGTGCAAGTACTTGAAACTGAGGGAGAACGTGCAGTAGAAGGGCCAACACTTGAGTATGCTCCGTACACAACCAATAAAGAAGCGGAAGGTAAACATTGAGACGATCAAGAATCCAAAGTTTATGCAGATAGGTGATTACTAGAGTGATGAAACAATGGAGAAGATCGAGATTTACTACGCGAGTATCATGATCTATTCCCAACTACATTCTCATAAATTAAAGTGATAGCTGGGGAATTAGGTAAGATGAAGATCCCTTTGATACCAGGTGCTAAACCAATGCGACAAATACCTTACAGGTTTAATCCGAAGTACAAAGAGAAGGTGAAAGCGGAAATAGATAGGATGTTGGATGCAGAGATCATTGTGTTACAAGAAAAAAATATCTATGGCTTGGGGTAAAACCACAACAGACGGAATGACACCCAGAAATCAACTCTAATATCAATTATGCTAGATAAAGGGAAATGCCAACAAAAGAAAGGCTAAAAGCCTACCTCTTCCGGACGTCTGTAGGAGACTACTGTCGAGTTCACAATTCAATGCTTGATATCTGCAACTTATTCTCAACCCCCAAGATACACAAGCATATGAAAATATATAACGTGCTAGAATATAAATTAGCATAGTCCATCAATATGTACAACAAATTTACCCATGGAAAATAATACAAGCATTTAAAACATATAATTGGATGAGAAAATAGTATTTCTATTAATACAATCAACATAAGTACATAGGTGACAACTTTCTGTGATGACACTTAACGGAACCGAGAAACTAAGTCCCTCCACCTGGACCTTCACCACTTCAATCCTCCACAAGGCAAGCTCATAAGTTTTAGGAGTAATTGGGTTCCTCCTTCACAAAATGGGAAGAGCTTGGGGGTTGAACACAAGAGAAGTTCAGACTTAAAGGACAAAGGGATGCAGACTCAATATGAGGTGAAATTTCTCCAGAATGTATTTGCTCTCAACTTCTTCTCGTCTTTCAAGGTTTGTATATGGCTCAATTTATAGCCTTCAAAGGAATTTGAAGGGTCAAATTAGAGCGTTTCCAGCATATGAAAGACCAAAGGGTATGGATCCCGTGACTTGGCATGGAAAACTCAAAATATTTTTTAATTTTGAGCACAAAACCTGATTTACTCAAGTTTTAATTGAGCAACCTGCGTATACGCAAGTTGTCTAACTGTAGCCCGCGTATATGCACAAAAAATTGAATTTTTGACTTTGGATTGAACAAAATGGGGTAATTGAGTCTACATAGGGAGATGGAATACCATCAAAACTAGAAGCATAGAGTGTGGAAAAAATTACTATAACACATTGAACCAGTGGTGGAATAAGAAGGGATAAGTCCAATGGTAGTGCAAGACAAGAAAACAAGAGGAATCGAGATTTGCGTGGATCTAAGGAAGCTGAATGATGGATATTTACATGATCCATTTCCAACTGTGTTCACCGATGAGTTACTAGAGAATGTAGGAGGGCAATAGACTTATTCTTTCATAGATGAATTCTCAGGGTACCATCAGATCAAGATTGTGCAGGAAGATAGGTATAACACTACTTTTGCGACAGAGTGGGGAAGTTATTAGTATACATTGATTCCCTTTGGACTGGAAAATGCACTTAAATTTTTTTCAAGCGTTGTGGTTTCAACTTTTAAGGAAATTATTCATAAGTTCCTTGAAGTATACTTAGATGATTGGACTATATTTAGTCTACTGAAGGATCACATAGAAGTACTCAGGTTAATCTTGGATATGTGTAGACAATTCCAGATTTCACTGAATTTGAAGAAGTGTATTTTTTTCACATCTTTTGACATTTTGTTGGGCCATGTGGTTTGCAAGCCTGGCTTATTAGTCGATCTGACCAAGATTGCAGTGATTCTGTATTTACAACCACCTACATCAGTCATACAACTGAGGGAAACTACGGGTCACACACGATATTACAAGAAGTTTATCAAAGGTTATGCACATATTTCAACACCTATGGAGAAGTTGCCGAATAAGGAAGCAAAGTTCCAATGGAACGAGGACTGTTAGAAGGGTTTGGATACTTTAAAACAAAAATTAGTGACCACACCGATTTTGATATTTCCAGATTGGAACAAGGAGTTCCATGTTCATGTAGATGCATCGTCCATAGCTTTGGGTGCAATACTGACTCAACCAAAGGAAGGAGACATAGATCACCCAATTGCTTTTGCAAGTAGGAAGCTGTCTATTGTAGGGAAGAATTACACCACTACAAAATGAGAAGTATTGGCAATGGTATATGCACTGCAAAAGTTTAGGATGTATACAGACCATTCTACGCTAAAATACATAGTAAACAAGCCAGTGTTGGGGGGGGGGGGGGGGGGGGAGAATATGCATATGGTCACTGTTGTTTCAAGAATACAATTTTGAAGTTGTTGTGAAACTAGAGAAGTTGAAAGCAGGACCTGATCACTTATCGCACATACTATCAGGGAATATGTAGGGAATCTAGATGACGACTTGTCAGATGCACAATTATTTGCAGTTAAGATGGTAGATGAGTACTTCACAGACATCATGTAGTTTCTAAGTACATGAATGGCCCCGTCAGACATGACAGTGGCGTAGAAGAAACATCTAGTGGTTAAAACAACATATTATTAGTTGATTGTAGGGAATTTATACAAGTTGGGCGCAGATGGAATATTGAGATGATGCGTCTTGGAACATGAAAGGATTATGATACTCAAAGAGGTGCACAAAGGGATTGTAGGAGGACACTATGCAGATAAAACAAATGCGCGAAAGATTTTGTGTGCAAGGCTCTTGTGGCCCACACTTCATAAAGATGCTAAAGGATATTATCAGGTATGCGATGTTTGTCAATGGGTGGGAAAACCATTCAAGAGGGATGAGATTCCTTTACACCCACATCTTATGTTACATACGTTTGATGAATGGGCAATAGACTTTGTTGGACCAATCAACCCATCGACGAGAAGATTAGGAGCGAGGTACATAATCATTGTGACAAAGTATATGATCAGATGGGAAGAAATAACACCAGTCATAGATTGCACCGTAGAGACTGCCACGAGGTTTCTATTTGAGAATGTAGTCACACAATTTGGGTGCCCGCACATTCTACTTAGTGATCAAAGAACACACTTCTTGAATAAAACAATTTGAACATTGACTGAGGAATTTCAAATTCTTTATCAGAAGAGTACGCCATATCACCCTCAAGCTAATGGGACAATAGAAGCTTTTAACAAAATTTCGGAGAATGCTTTGACAAAGATCTGCAACGCATGGAGAGATGATTGAGACTTAAGGGTTCTTGCAGTTTGATAGGCATACAAGACTACAAGTAAAAAGTTGACATATGGGAAAGAAGCAGTGATGCGGATGGAGTTTATTCTACCTAGCCTGCACGTTACAACAATTACTGATATTTCGGATTCTGACACAGTAGAGGAGAGATTATCATAGTTAGTAGAACTGGAGGAAGATTGGTTTGTCGTAGTTTTCCATCAGCAAGTTCAGAAGGCAAGAGAGAAGGCATGGCATGATAGACACATTAAACTGAAAAAGTTTCAAGTGGGGGACTTAGTATTACTCTACGACAATAAGTTTATGCAACATCCAGGGAATTTTCGAATGCATTGTTTAGGACCCTATGTGATTCAACATGTGAGAGAGGCAGGTGTTGCACAATTGGAAACTTTGAATGGAGAAGCCCTGAGAGACATGATGAATGGAAGTTGGATGAAACTCTATAGAGACGACCAACCGTTCGTGCATTAATATCAACTACGCAAGAACACATGTATCATAATAGTTGTACTATAGTAGGGAGGTAAAACAAAAAAAACAAACAAAAAGTAGAAAAGGAAGAAAAGAAAACAAAAAAAGAAATCTGGAAGAAAACAGGTAAAAAGGGAAAAAGCAAGAATAAATACAAAGGGAAATAGGAAGAATTACCATGTAGAAAAAAAGGGCGTATTGCACAGATAATAGAAACAATGCAAAGTCAGTTAAGTTTCCAAAAAAGTCATGCGTTGGAAAAGAAAGTTGAGGGAAATAAAGGACATAAATGAAAATTACAACGCCATAAATGACAAAACATACTGAAGATGCGTAGTCTTAAATAGAAGGCGCCCTCGAGGACCGAGACAGACTGAAAAATCCAAGGAAAAATCCGGTGGAGGATTGGAATTAATGCCATAGTAAGGAAAGTATTAATGGCAAATTCTAACCGGATTCAACATTTACATTGGGCACAAACATAATTATACAATTATCAAAGGGTGATAAAAGCGAAAAAGGGATCAACAAAGAAGGTTATTTGCAATTACTCAGAGTTGTGAGCATACATAGCATACAAAGCTGAACCAGAGCCGGACCATACCCAACACAGAGAAAGAAAAGAAACACGTCACACAGAACCATGGCCCCAAAAAAAATTGGATCACCAATAACATTAACACGCAGGAAACCAAAAATACCAACAGTTGTGTTATCTCCTCAAATAACACAGTCAAATTTGTTTATTTTAGGTGATAGGAAGTCATTGAAAAATACATTTCAAAATTTTTCAAGGTTCATTTTTGAGAGCTTTAAGTATGTAATAAAGTTTGAAAAACATTTGATTTGGTTTTCCCTTCAAAAAAGTCAAAACTCAAGTTTCGGTGGCTAAGCGCCTTTCCAAAAGGGCTTCTAAGCCACCAAAATCCTTAGCTTTCGGTGGCTTAAACACGAAATTCAGGGCTCTCTTAGCCACCGAAAGTGTAGAAAAGTTTGTTTTTACTGCAATGAGTCATCATTTCAAATGATGATTCTGAGAGACTGGAGAATCGTTTTGAGAAATGGGAGGAGGTTTTTGTTTCTAACATGTCAAAGAACAATAACTGCTCTCATTTTTCCTACAGGTGTCATATATTGGGATATTCAAATTCATCTCTGAGCCTTAATTTTCGGATCTTAGAATTTCCCTGTTTGACACATGTTTTTGAAATGCAGATCCCGGGCAACTGAAAACGAATCTCAAATAACTGACAGAGGTTTTTTCTCAAAACAAACCAATCTACAAAAGCCTCTTCCATTTTTTACACAATGGTTTTGGTTTGATATATATGGGTAAATCTTTGATCAAAATATTTCTAGAAATTTCTGTCTTTTCCAGCCACCTCACAAATTCGAATTTGAGATAGGAGAAGAGGTTATCAGATCCATCTTTTGAGGATCTTGAAAATGTTTGTAAAGGCTATAAATCCAAGAACATTTGAGGAACAAATGGTTCGATTTTGAGTTATATAATCCACTGTTATTGTAAAAAGACACTTTCTTTAATATATTAAACCTGCAAGCTTCTCTCATTTGTTATTGTCAGACTCTCCTTCATCTTTGTCTATGCATATGAGTTGAAATCATTCTTTTGTATATGTTTAATGGTCCCATGGTAACTGTCATCTTAATTTTGACTGTTAAGCAAGAATCATAAGCATCCTTGGCTAGTTTGTTGACCCATCATATATATTGCCTATGCATGTTCTGGTTAACTGATTGGTTTTCTTATCCATTTGATTTACAAACTTATCTGATAATAGCTTCTGAAGGCCTTGTATAGCATGAATATAGCTAGACTGTCTTGAATATACAATATAGTGATTAAGATATTCATCTTGATCCAAACCCACACCCATTATTGAGAAAATAGTTACAAAAAGGTTAAGTTACCAAGCATCTCTGAGATACAGCCTAGGAGAATTTCCTGGAGTGATAACAAGTTGCACCAGTGTTCGAGGAAACACCCAGAGCTTCGACTTCGTAGTGCAATTTTCAAAAGGACTATATACCACAACGAAAAGACATCGTGCCTCAAGTTAAGGTACCTGGAGATGGAAAATACCCACTAGCCACACCAAAAATCCCACTTGGTGTAATTGTTGAAGGGGACATGCTAGGAAATATTGCCGCCCTGAAGTTTGTAGATCACAATATCACAGATGAACATAAGTTTCCCAAGCTGGAAAGGGAAAAGTATTTGTGCGCCAAAAAAATACTAGTTGGGTGGAAAGAGTCTGGTGATTCCCAATGGATGAGAGAAACCAATAGAGGTAACACAACTGCGTCGTATGCCAACTTATGGCATACGACGAACAAAATGAGACAAGTAGAAAACAATGTTACATTTTATGTATACTTTGACACAATCAGGTACATGATAAAAAATACACCGTGCATCACAACCCAGATGGTAGAAACATACCAGGATATTGTGTGCTTCAAAGTAGGGATGCACCATCTGTACATTCAAGCATAAAGGGACCCTGCGCACTAGTGGCTACCAACTAGAAACAAATTAACAATAGATGATGTATGCTTGATCGCTAATGTTTGGGAAGACAAGTGGAAAATCCTAGCAGAACAAATAGACCACCCGAAAGAGGAAGAAGGACATGATAGGGATGAAGAAGCACTAGATGAAGGACAAGGAAATGGGAAAAACAATGGCATAGGAAATGCGACACGACTGTCAACAGAGGAAGCGCAACGAACAATCCCAACAACTAGAGTTAAACACAAGGATAAGGGGAAGGGTCCAATAGGAGGTGCGTGAAAAAAGATGAAAGTGCATAAAGTACCACCTGTCTATAATATTACAAATGACGATATGGACATAATCAACTACCAAGTACTGGATGTTGCAGGAGAGGTCATTGAAGAAGAAACAATGAAACAAACATAACAACACCAGAAGGTGCATGACCATTTGATAACAATACAAAAACTATTGGAGACTGTAAAGATAGCATCAGAAAAGGGCATGGGTGAAGGATCGACCATGAGTCCAGTTGAGGAAGCAAAAACTGCCACTTCATTCCTATCTGAGTTAACAGTTGGGCTCAAAGCGTTAGAAATTGAGACAGATGCAGTCGAGTTCACAATGCTAGAATTGCAAGAAAAAATGAAAACACTAAGTCACCTAAACATACTGGTGTCATAGATGCCTATACACGCACTACAAAGCTTGCAGGTAGGTATGATGCATGAGATAAGGATCCGCACAGATTTAACAAACAAAGAAATGACCAAAGTGATGGATGATAGGGCTCAAATGCAATAAAAGTATGCAATTGCTCTGCAGGAAAAGAACAAAGTTGAAGAAAAAGTGGAAGGAGTGATGAAGGTGAAGAATGAGGCCTAGGAAAGGGTAAAAAAAGCCTTAAAAGAGAAGGATGAAGGTGAGCAATTAGCACAGAAGACACAAGCGGTCGTCAAAAATATGTATAAGGAAATCCACGAAGTACTATTGGTAGTAGAGGACACCATGGAGGAGCATGTCTCGAGAATTGAAAAAATCATCAAAGGATTTCGTTGAAGGATTGAGGACTTTAAATTGTGCATAGCACCCGGAACACCGCCAGAAGAAAGGGTAGGAAGATAGAGAACAACGATGACAATAGTAGAAAATATCAAGAATCTAGAGGGGGAATGCACAAATCTCTATGAGGAAAGTGCGCAGATCTGGAACAACCTAGTGGATGATCCAAAAATGAAGGCCATGGAAGCGATATTGAGGGATGCGTAGAAGGCTTCAAAGAGCATAAACACTCTCTCACCGACTGAATGAATGACAACCATTTTGGCACAAATCTAGTCATATGATGAAATAGAAAGGATACGAGACCAACGGAAGATCCTTCAACAATGATTAGGACCATTGCAAGATGAAGCACTAAGGGTGATAGGAGAATTGTAAACTACGCAGGGAAAAGTGAAGCAAGTGACACATGGCACAAAAGATAATCTCAAGACCCTGACTAGACAGGGTGTAGAAGAAATTTTGGGAATGAAGGAAGAATTAATAAAAGAAGTTGCGAAAACAAAGGATGCCTCCCAAAATTTAATAAAAGAATGGAGGAGCGCATAATAGGCCTGAGTGGATTGGGATGGGACACATGTAAGTGTTGGGGGCCTATTGGACAAATAGTTTGAATTCATTTTTCAGGAAAATCCTAAGTATGGAGGATATGTGCAACAACGAAAGAAAGAAGACAAGATAGGAGTGGGGTGCACAGTAAAGACACATGCAGGCTCAGATGTGCGCAATAAAAGTATACTTAATAGAGAATAAAGTAGGAGAATAACACAGGAGAATAAAGAAAGAGAATATAGCGGGTGAAAATGAAGGATATCAGTTCGGCATGCCAAAATTAGAAAGATGTGCAAAAGCAGGAAGAACAACAGTTGGGAGTGCAAAATCAACATGCAGATGGAAAAACAAGAAAAAATATCCTAGATAACAAGTCAAAACGAGTTGTCACGAGTTATACTGAATTGTACTAGGGTATTGGGTTAAGCAAAGTAGGGGTTTGAGCTCTAGAATTCATGTATAAATATGTAATGGGTTGGGAAGATATGGGTTCCATTTAGTTGAAGTTCTCTATTTTGTGCTCAGACACTGTTTGTGAGGAGAATAAAAGAATAGACTGAGAATGAAAGAGTCTATGCCTGAGTGAATAAAGAGAGTTACAGAGAGAGGCTTGCAGTGCAGAGCAATTAAGAAAGATGGAGAAAGAGATAACATGATATCTCTATTGTAAGCACAGTGCGCAAGCCTGAGACGATTACAAAAATAATAATAAAGAATCCATCCGTTATGGACGTAGCCCAAAGTTGGGTGAACCATGTTAATTACTGTGTGTTGGGCGCATACCTATTTTGAGGAAAAACCTATTTTTGGAAGGAAATACCTAATTTTGGAGCACGCACAAATGTTGGCAGGAAAAGAATAATGCAAGAGGGAAAGCAACATGCAGAAAAAGAAGGAAAAACAACATGCAAGAGGAAAAGCCACGTCCGAGGAGGAAGACAAGCCTTACCATGTTAGGGTTAGGGTTTTTGATAAGGATTGTAACGACTATAAACTTGAAAAATAGTATAAATAAGAACCTAGGAGGTCTAGGTTGGGGATTCAGGTGAGTTCGACTATTACTGATGAATTGAGGATAGTTATTACGATTGTAATAAGGTTGTAGAAGAGTCATGTAAGGTATATTTTGAGGGTTAGATCACAGGATGAGGAGCATGGTGTGATCTAGTCCATCTCATAGAGGTTCCTTAACCTCATCCAGATTGTATGAGTGAGGATGTAATGCGCGCATCGCTAGATTTTGAAATAGACTAAATAAAAGACCAAATATGCCGAATCTTTGTGTATTTAGCCCAGGAGGGGGTGAACCATGGTAAAACTTGTTTTATATGTGATGTTTATTGAATGCTTCCTTCCTGTTAATGGTTATCTTATGAATGAATGATTAACTAGATGTATTAGAATGCATGCATGAGCCTAAAGATGAATAAATCCTAGAAGTAATTGAATAAATAACAATATTAATGCATGAAGAAGATAGAATACACTCCCAGATCCCCACTCATTCCTAGACTGCAAGCACTTGAGATTCACATTCACCCATAGAGCTATCTTAGGTGAGACTGCACTGTGTGCTCTACGTGCAACATTTCCTTCTTGTTTACCAGGAGGGCCGATAGTTTTAAAGGGTTTTGTTGGAAACCTTTTCAGATATGAACCTGGGTCAACCCAAGGAGAAGTAGAAGGGAGATATAACCCAACAAATGGTTCTGTTTCTGGATGGAACTGCATAGGATTGAGTGGACAAGATCTGTGGAAGAAACACATGGAGAATGAAGATATAAAAGGGAATGTTCAAGCCATGGAATCCAACAAAGGAAGAGATATAAATATGGTTGAAAACAAAGGAACTTGAGTTTTCACAGAAGGATAACAAAAACCTGAAGTTAACACCCCACAGATATTTGGACACATACGTGTTTATCAACTTGCATGGGGTATTTTTTTGTGATTTCTTGCATTTGTTGCATGAGTGGTTATTGAGGTTAAAAGACAAACACCCAACAAATCGAATCAGACAACTGGAGTGGAATCATGTGGAGATCGTGCAGTTACAACAAGTTAACAAGAAATTTACATGCACAATAGATTTTTGGTTAGACAATATTGTTACAAGGTTTATCGCCGAATTTGCAGTAGATACCGTGAAGTCTTACAATGTAGCAGAGCAAGATTTTCTAAAAGGACCCAAACGTAGGTATATCATATCGCTATATAATTCAATCAAGATTTTATTGTATAACAACGGTGTAATGACCATGGAATAAGACAACTAAACTTCCCTGCGTGTATGGGGGAAGGGGGAAAGCACTGATAGGAAGTTGAGAAATGGAGGAAGAGATGGATAAGGGAAAAAAGAAGGAAGCCATGGACCCAATCATGATGGAAGAATATGTTGGAAAATGTTTAACAGGTAGCATATGCTTGTCATTGATGGCAAGTACAACAATGAAGATGGCATGGGTGCAGGAAGAATGTACAAAGGATTGTTGGCATGTTTTACAGGAAGCATAGACTTCTCATTGATGGAAAGTACAATAGTGATGATGGCTTAAGTACAATAGTGAAGATGGAAGGGTCAGAGAGGTGAATGATCGAAAGCAGACGTCGGAATCCTTTAAGGATTCGAGGAGAATAAGCTCAGGAGGAATAGCGTTCTTATACGCACAGGAAGCTCAAGAAAGAGACCGAGAGCTGTCGGATCTAACTCAGAAATCCCGACAGCTGTTGGATCGGGAGAAGCTGCGTAGATGTTAAGCGCAGGAGTTGGCGTGCAGAAGAAGTGATCTGA
This sequence comes from Picea engelmannii, assembly GCA_009831015.1. Classification (NCBI taxonomy): domain Eukaryota; kingdom Viridiplantae; phylum Streptophyta; class Pinopsida; order Pinales; family Pinaceae; genus Picea; species Picea engelmannii. The sequence goes on from ML782655.1 coordinate 439,749, forward strand.
GCCATCAGATTGGAAGCAGATACCCGTTAGCCACAGGATCTGTAGAAAGTGCACTGAGGTTAAGCCCTAATGCGCAGTGGAGAAATCCCAGACAATTCATCGGGATATTGGAGAGAGAATCCTAGCTGTCAGATCGAACAGGAGCTGCACAAGGTTTATCATCGGGAAAATCCAAGGTGAAATTCCGACGGGATCTGGACCATCCATTCGTATGGACGCATGGCAGCCAGGAGACTTCATCGGAGATTCGGGGATCGGGACTTTGAAATGTCCAATTCACTTGACATCGAAAACCCCGAAATCGCGATATGCGATTTCGCGATTTGATCGCAGCCGTTAAATCAAGCAGAGATCGGGACCATCCACTTGTTGACAGGAGGCTTCATCAGAGTTTCAGGGATCGGGATTTCAATATGCAAAGAACACAATGCAACGAAAACTCTGATTTCGCGATATGCGAAATCCCGACTGAATCTGAACCGTCAGATCAACATGTGATCTAGACCGTCGATCTAATTCACGACAACAGTCCATGTCAGCTAGGGACACGTGGCACAACAAGGGAATGACAGGTGTCAGGTAGATCTAACACTTCAGGCACATGCAATTCATGAATCAGAGTGACACGTGGCAGGATCTAACACGTGTCAAACCACGTGTGACGTCAGCAGAGGCATCGGTGATCGGGACTTTGATATGTCAAGAACACACTACAACAGAAACTTTGAAATCGCGATATGCGATTTTGCGATGTAATCTGAGCCGTCGAGCTAGAAGTGATCTGGACCGTTGAATCTTTGTATGGAGTATCGGGGATCGGGAATCGACACTTTGCAATGTCAAAATCTCTTGACAACGAGAAACCCGAAATTGCGATGTGCGATTTCGTGATTCAATCATAACCGTTGAATCCAAAATGCATCTGGACCGTTGATTCTCCTCATCGAAGTTTCGGGGATCGGGATTTCATAATGCAAAGAACAGTGAACATGAAGAACGCCGAAATCCCGATAGAAAGACATAAGGTTGTGGTCATGGAGTGAAGGTCACGTTGACCGGGAGCTAAGCTCAGGAGGGCTAGCGTATGAAAGGAGCCATCGGGAATCGGAGAATCGCGAGTTCGGAGGACTTGTGAATTTTGACATCGCAAATGCCGAAATCACGATGAGTGAAATCCCGATTAGATCTGAACCGTTGGATCAAGTATTGATCGGAGGGCTG
>ML782655.1:442126-453516 GCA_009831015.1 Picea engelmannii
CTCATATGTATGATAATGTAAAGAATGTAACTATTACTTATCATATAAAGAAAAAGAGGTTTTTACCCTGTATGGGTTTCCTCAGGAAATATCTGTCTCTGTGTTTCTCATATGTGTGACTGATGCTGAATATGCCATTGTTTTTTCCCCTGCATTATTGTGATCATCATTTAGTGTCTCAGCAAAGAGTTTAAAAGAAGCATAATTGTTTAAGCACGGTAACAAATGATTCACCCCCCCCTCTCAGTTGTCCAACAGAATATCCGATAAACAATATAATGGTAACAACCGTAAATACACGCAGTGGAGCACCCTACCAATATAAGATGAATAACTAGAAGAGAGCCATAGCTGATAGACAGGACTTGGAAAGTAATGAAGAAGAGGTAGAGGATCTCTGGGTTGTGTAACAGATTGAGGAAATATTGCGTGCAACATATGAAAGGAAAACATGAGGTCCAAGGGAAGGAACATAAGGCATAACTCCAATCCAGGTCATAGTCAGTGTGAAACCTACAACCCCATGTGCGACTAATACACCATAAAGAACACCAACATTTAGACAACCAAATTTTAATTGAATAAAGACAACAGGAAACTCATCCAAACAAAGAACAACAACTGGAGGATCCAGTTCAGGAAGTAAAAGTAAAAAATATACACCGCGCAGAGGTAGTAGTTCAACACAACTTAAAATGGCAGGACAAGATCCCACAAACAAGTTACCAGAATCTTGGGGAGAGGCCTCCGAGGACCTTGAAAAACACTTATTCATCTATGAAAAGATCTGGGAATCAAAGCAAATCACAGATGAAGATAAAAAACTCACGCAATTGGCTATCACGCTAAGAGACCACACATTGTATTGGTACATGAGCCTAGATGTAAATAGTCCACCAGGAGAAACATGGACTATTACAAACGTGAAAAAATTAATGATAAACGAATTCCAGAAGCCCAACTCAGAAGATCATAACATGAATAAAATGATTGAAATGAGGAAAAAACCAAGTGAGTCTATTTGGGAGATTGATCAAAGGTTTAAGCATATCAAAGGTAAGTTGAAATATGCCATGATTGAAATGCAACATAAACATCTATTTGTGAACTCACCGTTACCACATTTGAAATACCCATTAAGACAACACAAGTTCCAAACTCAGGCAGAGGCTCTACAAAAAGCCTTACAACTGAAAGAGAACCAATATCATAAGACATATCCAACAATAGATGAAATCAAGGAGGATCTGAAGAACCTAACATTTCAACTTAACCAGAATAAGGGAAAAGAAAAAAGAGAAGCTGTTTGGTGTACCACATGCAGGACAAAATTACACCATAAGAATGAATGTCCAAATTTTGTGCAGTATATGGAAACAAGAGTACCAAATACTTTTCCAATAAGAGGACCATGGTGTGAAATTTGTAAAACACATGGGCATGACCCACATCGTTTTCCAATGATTCATAAGTATAAGACAATACCGAAAAGTTCATATTATAATTTCTGCAAGTCAGTGGGTCATTATGATAAATATTGTAGGACAATGGAACTGATGAGAGAAAGAACTTCATATACTTATAGGGTGCAAGAAGAAATGATGACATGAAAAGCTGTTCCTCAATTCAACCAGGTACCACCACCATATAACAATGAGAGACAACAATATAACAATGCATGGCCAGAATACAAAAACATGCAACCTCAATATAATCCCGCGCGCAATATAACTAGACACCTCAGTACAATGCACCACGAGGATATCAAGGTGGAGGATGAGGAAGATGAGGATTTGGATGAGGAAAAGGACCAATAATGTGCCACAACTACCAAAATCCAGGACATTATGCAAGGGAATGTCCACTTCCACCAGTGACATGTATGTACTGTCGCGCAACAGACCATGACACATAAGACTGTCCAACACTCTTGGGAAAGATCCAGGAAAAAATGAATCAAAACAACCAAAATGTCCAGTGGATCTCTGCAGAAGTGAAGGAGGATGGGAGAAACATCATTATAGTCACTCGAGGAGGAGCCAAGATAGGAATTGACGTAATAAAACAATATCCAATGCAACACCAATGGGTTAAGAAGAATACCAAGCCACAAAATAAGTTTGATGCATGAAAAGAAAAAGAAACATTCAAGGAGGCCAACCAAGAGCTTCTCAAGGAAAATGTTGGCGAACCAGTTTCCATAACAACCTGCGAGGGCTGAAGTATCCCACAGAACCAATCACGAACTAGTCACCACAAGGTCACGAGCTAGTCACCACAGGAAACCCACAACAACCTGTGAGGGCCGAAGTCTGTTGGGTTGAGACCACAATCGATGGTAGGGTCCGTGCAACTAGAAGTACATATTGAAGAAATTATAGGGAAATGAGAGTTGGGCAGGGAAGAAAGAGAACTAGAGGCTGGGAAGTCTAGCTCGCTAGTAAGAAGAAAGGGAAAATAACCCATCACGTGGTCCCCACGTGATCCAGGGGATCAAAATATGCTAAAACATCGAAGTGATTGGAATTGCTTCAAAATCGATTCGTGTGTAGGCCTCGACCTCACGATCCTAATGAAACTTGAATGAGTTCAAACAAACATCGTATGCGAGAGATATTGCATTCTGTCAGCTTTCCCAAACATGCAAAATTTTGCTGACTGTACAGTTCGTACAGTTCTGACATGGCAGGGTCGTACTACTGACGTGGAAGGGTCATACTGCTGACATGGTAGGTCCATATTGACATGTGGCAGTTGAATGTACTGAAATGTGGCAAGGATGATGTGGCAGAGGTTGACATGGCAGGTGAGTTGGGATGGTACGTGGACCAGTCAGGATTCGACACATGGTGATGTTATGGACCAATTGTATGGTGCCACATGGCCCAGAAATGGGCTACAACGTGGAACCCCTTCCATGTGTAAAAGGTTGTTGGACTCCACCGGTTTTGAACTTGCGACCTCTGGGCGTGGGAGTGACTTGGCGTAGGCCGGGCTACTAGCCCGCCCGCCATGTGGTGCTTACCCCATTAGCTTGTTACTTACATCTAAAGTTGGCTAAGGTTTAATGCGGGTGCAGAAAGGGCCAGGGCTAAGCCCCAACCCTTGGCTTGACCCTTACCACATGAAATTACCATGAGACTTAGCACACATGTTTTTCAATGGTTAGCCCTGGTTACAATGCCATACACCACATAAGATTGTTGGAAGCAAGCCAAATCAGAAAGAAAGGCTATTTTGGGAAGAAAGGCATGCACGAGGAAAGCAACAACTGGAAGGAAGAGCATAACGTGCACATACATGGAAGACCTAACGACATTAGGATTAGGGTTTTTGTAATACATTGTAATGGAGGATGGGCCAAAAACTTATATATATAGATAGATACCCAGGGGAGGGGTTATTTTGAGGGGGAGTCCTATTTTGATAGAAAGTTACTCACATGAAAATGAGTAACTAGTTTGTAAGACTCTGTCATACAACTCAATTTTGTACGCTGTTGAGTTGTAGAGGGTCAGAAGGGTAAATCTTGAGGGTTAGATCATAGGCTGAGGAGCCTGGTATGGTCTAGTCCACCTCATAATAGATCTCAACTCGACTAAGAATGAGATGTAAAGTCACTGTAGTTTTGGAACTACCATAATAGAAGAGCTGAGAGACAGATCTTTGTGGACGTAGCCCAAGGTGGGGTGAACCACGGTAAAACCTGTGTTATGTGATTGAATGCTTGTTTCTCTTTTACTGTTTATAAGTAGATGATAGGATGATGTATAAATGAATGAATGAGTTCGATTACATTACATGCGTGAATGAGAATGCCAATATATTGCTTAATAATTAAATAGAACTCTCAACACACACTTCTTATATCTCCATTCAATTCTGGACTGCAAACATTTGAGTATTGCAGTCACCCATTAAGACTATCTCAGATGAGACTGCGTAGTGCACCCTGTGTATTGCGTTTCCTTCTGGTTTACCAGGAGGGCCGATAGTTTTAGAGACTTTGTTGGAACCCTAGTAGACTTGAACCTGGGTCAATTATGTGAAAGATATAGATTAGATAAGCAACCAACAAATGGTTCTGTTGCCGGTTGGAACAACATATGATTGAGTGGATGTGATCTGTTAAGAGAGGGTAAGATCTGCAGAAGGCAGGTCAAAAGAATATCAAATCGAATGACAAGAAGGTGAGAATGCACCACTAGAAGGGGATGTTGAGGCCATGGAATCCCATAAAAGAAAAGACAAGAAGTTGGCTAAAGACAAAGGAGCTATAGTTTGTGCAGAAAAATAACAAAAACCCTAGAGTAACATCATGTAAATACCTTGAGAAGTATGTGTTTATTGATCTGCATGAAGTAGTTTTCTTTGATTTTCCACACTTATTGCAGTAGTGGATATTGAGGTTTAAGGATAACCACACAACATATCGGATCCGACAGTTAGAGTGGACCTCAATTCATATTGAACAATTACAACAGGTGAATAACAAATTCACCTACGCAGTAGATTTTTGGCTCGATAGTATTGTAGCAGGATTTATAACATAATTTGCAGTAGATATCGCAATGTCGTACAATGCAATAGAGAAAGAGTTTCTATGTGGGACTTGAGGAAGGTATATTAGATCGATGTATACTTCTATTAAGATATTTCTCTATAACAAAGGTATAATGACAATGGAGTCAAACTACTAAACTTCCCTGCGTGCATGGGGGAAGGGGGGAAGCATTGACTGAAAAAGGAGAAATGGATAAAGGAGAGAAGAAGGAACCCTTGGACCCAATCATGATGGAAAAATACCAGATCAAGCAGATCATGGCGATAGCTGGAAAGACGCGTAGTGGAGTACCCTACCAATACAAGGTGAACACCAAGAAGAGAGCCGTAGCCACGAGGGAAGGCTTGGAAAGTGATGAAGAGGAGGTAGATGATCTTTGGGCTGTGGAACATATTGAGGAATAGAAGGCATCAATCCTATCCATATTAATTTCAGTGTGGAACCAATCAACCCATGTATGACTAACACACCAAAAAGAACACCACCGTTTAGACAACCGAATTTCGGGAGAAGGAAGAAAACATGAAGTACATCTACATAGGGAAAAACAAATGGGGGATTCAATTAAGAAAGAATTAGTCAAGTATCTACACTGTGCAGAGGTAGTAGTTCATCATTCAGAATGGTAGGACACGATCCCACCATCAGGTTACCAAAATTCAAAGGAGAAGTGTCAGAGGACCCGAAAAAGAACTTGTTTATCTGTGAGAAGATCTGGGAAGAAAAACAGATCACAGACGGGGACACTAAACTTGCACAACTAGAGATCACACTAAGGGATTGCGCACTAGATTGGTAAATGAGTTTAGCCACAAACAATCCACTAGGAACAACTAGAACGATTGTGGATATCAAGAAATTGCTGATAAATGAGTTTCATAAGCCAATTTTAGAGGATTAGTACATGAACAAGATGATAGAAATTAGACAGAAACCAGGAGAATCCATATGGGATATTGACCAGAGATTCAAGAAACCGAAAGGAAAGTTGAAATGTCTCATGAAAAATATGCAACACAGGCACCTGTTCATCAATTCACTATTACCACACTTAAAATATCCACTGTGACAACAAAAGTTTCAAACGCAGGTAGAGGTTCTGCAGGCAGCCCTGCAACTGGACGAAACCAATATCAGAAGATGGATCCATCCATCAAAAATTTGAAGGAGTATTTGAAGAACTTAACGTTCCAGCTAAACGAGAACAAAAGTAAGGACAAATAAGAAGTTGTTTGGTGTACCACATGTAGGATAGAAGGACACCATAAGAATGGATGCCCAACATTCATGTAGTATATGGCAACAAGAATTCCAAATCCGTTACCAACATAAGGACTATGGTGTGAAATCTGTAAGAAACATGGCCACGATCCATATCATTGCCCAATGATGCATAAATACCAGACAATCCCAAAGAGTTCATATTGCAACTTTTGCAAGTCAGTGGGCCATGATGACAAATACTGTAGAACTTTGGAATTGATGAGAGAGAGGACATCGGATGCATATAGGGTGGATGCATAAATGATGACCGGGAAAGCCACACTTCCGTTTAACCAAGTACCAGACCCATACAACATTGTGCAGCCACAATATAATACTGTGCAACAACCATATAATACCATGCAACCACAGTACAACACAACACAACCACAGTACAACACAACACAACCACAGTACAACACAACGCAACCTTAGTACAATGCCACGCAATAAAATCAAGAGCCTCAGTATAATGTGCCGCAAGGAGATCAAACTAGATACAGAGGCATAGGATCAGCAAGAGGAGGATTTGGAAGAGATAGAGGACTAGTGGTATGTCAAAATTGTCAACAACCAGGACATTATGCAAGAGAATGTCCACTTCCACCAACGACTTGTATGCATTTTCGCGCATCTGATCATGGCACGGAAGAATGTCCTACGTTACTAAGGAAGATCCAGGAAAAGAGGAATCCAAACAAGAATGTTTAATGGATTTCAGTGGAAGTGAGGGATGATGAAAGAAACATCAACATAGTTACACACAAAGGAGATAAAACAAGAAATGATGCAGTCCGACAAGAGCCAGTACAACATCAATGGGTGAAGAAGAATGGTGAACCAAGGAAACAGTTAGACGCACAGAACAAGAAGGAAAAATTTAAGCAAGCCAGACACCGCATCGACCCCAACTGCGTAGCATAGCAAGGAAGTACCAGAGTACAAAATGCCTCCATCATTGTATCATACCAAAGAAATGCAACCCCTGGGACAAGTAAGTATAATCAAAGGATTTTTTCAATCATGTGTAAAAATATTAAATGATCCATCCTCTGTCAAGATATTACAAAGTATGTTATAAATATGTAGCATAGAGACAAAAGGAAAAATAGAACAAAAAATAGTCAATCACCTACATACAAGGAGAAGAACAAATAGGGATTTTAGGCTGAATGCCAACATCGAAGATTTCAACATGGGAGATATCATACTGGATCTAGGATCCGAAGTCAATGTGTTACCCGAGAAAACATGGCAATGTATGGGAGATCCCACATTAGGATATTCACCCGTTCAACTGAAACTAGCAAACCAATAGAGAGTTCTACCAATTGGGAGACTAAAAGGTGTGATAGTAGACCTGGATGGAGTGCACACTAAAGCTGACTTCGAAGTAATAGAGATAATGGATGTCACAACACGATATCCAACATTACTGGGCTTGGATTGGGCATTTTATAACCAACCTATAATTAGTTTAAAGACACAGAAAATGACATTTGAGTCAGGATAATACAAGGTCATTGTGCCATTAGACCCATCGTAAGGGGAGAGGTTTGTAGAATCTACTTGCTTGGACTTGGAGGAAATTAGCCAGTTGTACAAAACAGCTGCGCAAGATGAGTATTATGTAAACCCAACTGCATATGGGATAATCAGTTGGTAGAGCATCACTTCATGTGCATCAGACTTAGATACAGGTTTAGAGAACTGGCAACAAAGGCTACACGAAGTGTCCACAATAATATGTGCAAGAATAGATCGTGAAGTAAGATGGGTAGGTATGGATATAAGGGAACCACCCGGTTTCCATGGGGTAAACGATCTAGAAGAATCTTTGACACATTATGAAGATGAAGTGTTAGAAAATTAGAGACTCTCAACACTCGATATAACACTCAAGGCCACACCTATAAGATGGTGGGGTGCACACAAGGAAAAAATCAAGGATTGGTACCAATGTAAGCAGTTACTGCGCAGGAGGTTTGGTGCAGAACAGAGAAGAAACCAACATCATAAGTATGATGGACAGGGGGCACCAGCGGAACACTTGGAGAAGTGCAGAACATTGTGGAAAATGACACCCCCAGAGGAATGACCTCATAATTTTGTACATACCTTAGAGGGCATCCCAACAAACTGGTATACAGACCAAGAAATCCGTAGAGGAACTACAAGCTGGCAAGTATTACAACAGAACTTGACAATCACTTTCTTATTCGAGCATGAGAACCCCAACATAGATGCAACACTTAAGAATATAAGAGGGGTGATATTAATTGAGGAACTAGAAGTCGAACTCTTAACAGATGAATAACAATGGAACAAACAAACAATGAAAGAACTGTTTTCATGCTACCATGTGCAGGAAGAAGCACCAGATGAAGACGATCCACACAATATTCAAATCGAGGAAGCGGAAGGCGAAATAGAAGTGGAAGGTCCACCTCTAGAATCATAAGTAATTGCTGCGCCGATCAAGGTGAAGAAAGTCAAAATTGGGACAGTTGAGAATCCCAAAATGGCCAGCATTGGAGACTACTGGGATGAGCAGACATTGGAAAGCATAACAGAGTTATTGTGTGAGTACAACGACCTGTTCCCCACAATGTTCACATAAATGAAGGGCATAGCGGGAGAGATAGGAGAAATGAAGATACCACTTAGAGATGATGCAAGACCGATCAGACAATGACCATACAGACTAAATCCGATATATAAGAAAAAACCCAAAGATGAGATCGATAGGATGCTCGAAGTCGGAATCATAGAACCTGTGGAAGAATCAAAATGGATAAGCCCGATGGTAGTTCAGGAGAAAAAATAAGGAGAGATAAGAATATTCATTGACTTGAGGAAGTTGAATGATGCGTGCCTACATGATCCATTCCCTACACCCTTCACGGATGAAGTGTTGGAGAACGTAGGAGGACAATAAGTTTATTCATTCACCGATGGATTTTCAGGATACCATCAGATCAAGATAGCGCTGGAAGACAGATACAAGATCAATTTTTCTACAGAATGGGGATCCTACCAGTACACGGTCATGCTGTTTGGACTAAAGAATGCACCAACAATATTTTTCAGAATAGTCATAGTCAATATTTTTAAGGAATTTATCCACCAGTTTCTAGAGGTATACTTGGACGATTGGACAGTCTATAGCCTGTTGAAATAACATGTAGAGGTCTTACGACTGATGTTAGAAATATGTAAGTAGTGCCATATATCATTAAACATCAAGAAGTGCATTTTTAGAACACCATTTGGGATACTATTGGTCCATATAGTATGAAAGTAGGGTTTACTAGTAGATCCTGCCAAAATTGCAGTAATCGTTAACCTGCCACCACCAAAAACAATTCGTCAACTAAGAGAAACATTGGGACACATAGGATACTACAATTTTTTTATAAAAGGGTATGCACAAATTACCGCACCAATGGAGAAACTGTTAAGAAAAGATACCAAGTTTCAGTGGAATGAAGATTGTCAACACGGTCTGGATACATTGAAAGAAAAAATGTTCACCGCGCCAATACCAGTATTCCCAAACTAGGAGAAGACATTCCATGTACATGTAGACTCATCCGCCATAGCACTTGGAGCTATTTTAGCACAACCAAGAGAAGGAGAATTGGATCATCCTATAGAATTTGGTATTAGAAAAATGTTAGAATCAGAGAAGAACTACAACACTATAGAGAGGGAAGGCCTAGATATGGTCTACATGCTTAAGAAGTCCATACATTACTTACTGGGAAAAAATTTTAAGATGTTCACAGACCATTCAATTCTCAAGTACCTAGTCAACAAGCCAATGTTGGGGGGGGGGAGAATCCGTCGATGGCTATTGTTGTTTCAAGAATTTTATTTTGAAGTAATAGTCAAGCCAGGGAAGCTGAACGCAGGACCTGACCACCTATCAAGGGTCACGAATGGAGAGGAACCTACAAATTTAGATGATACTTTCCAGACGCATAATTATTTTCAGTCCAGATCACCGATGAATACTTCACAGACATCATACAATACTTGAGTACAGGGATGGCAACACAGGAATATAACACCGCGCAGAAGAAAAACCTGGTAGCTCGGGCTGCATATTATCAGCTAATTGCAAGACACTTATACAAAATGGGTGCAGATAGCATCTTGTGAAGATATGTGCTAGAACATGAAAGACCAAGGATTTTAGTAGAATCCCATGAGGGAATAGCAGGAGGAAACTACGTAGGAAAAGATACCATGCAGAAGATATTGCGCACAGGACTATGGTGGCCAACCATTCACAGAGGCTTGAAAGAGTATTGCCAGAAATTTGATGTATGTCAGAGGGTTGGTAAATCAAATAGAAGGGACGCGATGCCATGCGACCATAGGTAACGATGTAGGTATTCTAAAAATGGGCAATAGATTTTGTGGGACCAATTAACCCACCCACCAAGAGGACATGAGAAAGGTACATTATCACTGCGAAAAAATACTTGACAAGATGGGAGGAAGCAACACCGGTCAAATATTGCAGCGCAGAGACATCTGCACACTTCCTATTTGAACATGTGATCACTAAATTTGGTTTCCCAAGGATTTTGATGAGTGACCAAGGCACTCACTCCATTAACGGTACTATCAAGGCCATGAATGAAGAATTTGAAGTTCATCATCAAAAGAGTACACCATATCACCCACAGACAAATGGAATAGTAGAAGCATTTAACAAAATCCTTGAAAATGCACTGACGAAGATCTATAATGTTAATAGGGATGATTGCGACCTAAAAATACCAACAATATTGTGGGAATACAAGATCACATGCAAGAAGTTGACATGACACACACCATTCAGATTGGTATATGGACAAGAAGCAGTGGTAATGCAGCTGGTGTTAGTGAAATGCAATTGACAGAGTTAAGCTCAGCTGTCTGTCGCTATAATTGGCAGTTTGACTCTTTTGACAGGAATATTGCCGAATCTGGCGAATTAGGCACCTTTTGGCATATCCGTTCTATTTGACAGAACTATTGCCGAATCTGGTGAATTAGGCACCTTTTGGCATATCCGTTCTATTTGACAGAACTATTGCCGAATCTGGCGAATTTAGCACCTTTTGTTTTGTTTGACAAGACTCCTCTTAAATTGCCGGATTAAACACTTTTTATTTTGTTTAACACCCAACGGAAATGTTTTTACACATAGTGTTAAACTCCTTATAACCACGCAATATGACCATAACCCCCAACGGAAATGAATTCAACACTGTTCTTTGTACTTACCTCAAATTTCCGCTCCCACACATTGACGGACACGTGGACTCAACGGAATTCCCCAAAACGTTTTGAAATTCGAACCAAGCACCTTCCGTTGTGATTTGGGCCGTTTGTTCTTTGTTCTGGACTCCGTTCAGATCTTAATTGTCCATTTCCTGGATAGTTAGCACCATTGATCTTCGATCTCCTCGAATTCTGCTCTGTCTTCTACCACGAACCCCAATACATACAGAATGAAAATGCCAGTTCGTTTTCAGTATTGTTTTCGATGCCAGGGGTTTTTAAAACA
>ML782655.1:459470-501681 GCA_009831015.1 Picea engelmannii
TTTATGGTACCCAGTATATGTGTAGCAATGATTACGAACATGACAGAACGGGGCGTAGTACGGGACAGACTGAATCAACTGATGCTCATGGAGGAAGATAGGATCCTAGCAGGGTTCCACTAAGAAGTTGAGAAAGAAATGGACAAATCTTGGCACAACATACATATCAAGAGGAAAAATTTCAAGGAAGGAGACTTAGTGTTGATGTATGACAGTAAAACCCTTCAACATCCGATAAAACTTAGAATGCACTGGTTAGGACCATACGAAGTAAAAACTGTCACAGATGGGGGAGATGTATAGTTGAAGGACTTAGGAGGCACAAAAATCAGAGGGATGATCAATGGGAGCCGACTGAAGCTGTACAAGGACACTCGACCAACCACAACTTGGAAATCACCACGCAGAAAAAAAATAAAAGGATACCAGTTATCAAAAGGGAACAATAAAGGCATAGTGTGCCGAAACTAGAAGGAGCACGTGCCAGAAGTCAAATGAGAATGCATGCTCAAAAATACGATCTCGATGGAGACAAGGCGAATGATTAGTTCAAAGTAAAAACAAGCAGGAAAGGAAGATACGACAAAAGAACCGCCAATTGACAATGGATATCGGAATTGAATGCTGGAAATGACTGACAGGACACCACATTAATCATTCCAAATGGAGATGGAAAGGGAAATAAATGGCAAGTACGAAGGAATCGAAGGTTCAATTAAAGCATAATCGTGATAACATTTCCGACAAGCTTCACACGACGCCGATACAAAGAAAGGATGCAGGAGCGGAAAGGTTATTGCGAAATTGGAAAAAGCATAGAGTGAGAAAGAATAGGAAGTAGAGAGTGAAGGTTGCAGAGGTTGCAAAGGCTACTGAGCTCGGTGAACGATAACTTTACCACCATGGCACCACCCAAACAGGGAGAACCGAGCTAGAATTCCAAGTGACCCCGAGGTAGTACCAGAGTACAATCACAACCATAGGGAAGAGAACAACAACCACCTCAACCACCAAAAGTCGTCAATGTGGATGAAATACCATCACTAGATACAACACTGGGAAGTACCACACCCATTGAGGAGGAAACCCAACAGACAACGCTTACGGGCATGGACATGGATATGTCAGAAGAGGGGCATGGCCAAAAAAATGAGGATGCAAGAAGCCAAGTGAAACCCGACCCTGTAGAAGCCCTAAGAGTCAATGGGATGATCCCAAACCAGAAAGAAACGACTGCGTTGGAAGAATCAGAGACAACCACATCAGAACAACCACAAGAGGGAGCAGTGGAGGATGTCACTGGCCGACCAGAGAAGTATGCCGACGAATGAAAAATGGAGGCTGGAACCTCGAGTCAACCACCATAGTGAAAGGGAAAGGAGACAGTACCAAGGTCATCACGTAGGAAACCTGCCGCAACAATTGTCTTTCTGCACATACCGGAAAGGGTACCTGTACCAACAATTTTTTTAGGCTATGTAGAGAAATTGAGGTACTCAAACCACGATGTAACAGACATGGAAAAATTCCTAGAGTTCACTAAGAAAGTATACCTATAGACTGTGGGTATAAGACCCTTTGGGGAATCAATTCATCAACCAGTCCAGTGAGCAACAGGACTGGCCAAAACCGTAATTCTAGGTCTGTTGGACCTACCCCACTTTGGGAGAGGCCAATATGAAAACAATTGCGTCAAGCAGCTGATGGCGGTCACACATGGTGGATATCTATGGCTAGAACAAATCATCTCAATAGACGTAGATCTCATTGCACACATCACAGGGCTTCCATCATGGGGCATGGATCTCACATAGTTCCTTGAGGAAAAAACAAAGGAGAAAGCACCGACCGAGGAGATGAATAAGAAATACAACATCGAAAGGGGGTCGCACAGAATCATTATCAGGCGTATTATTGACGTCACAACAATAATGGCCACAAAAATTATGGCATGGAAGTTTCTCAAGAAATGCCACAAGGAGGAAGTCCCAGCTGAGGTTGTCGCAGCTGCAACACAGTGTGCCAAGGGCACCACACTCAGTTGGGCCACTTATTTGTTGAATCTGTTCCTAGATGACTGCAAGGATGCGCAGGATCTGGGGAAATAATTTCATTATTCATGGCTACTCATCCTGATAATCGTGATGGGATGGAAGGAGATGAAGTACTCATTTTTTCCCACTAAACCCAAACCTTTCCATAGAGCGCGATACTTATCGCTTGGAGCTGCTTCAGATGCCAAGAATAAGAAGCGAATGTAACTATATTCAAAGGATATCTGCGTGACCTACAAGACACCATCACCAACACTTGGAGGATAACAATAGAAGCTGTTGCACACTATTAGGGCATATCCAACTTCAAAGCCACTAGAAATGTGATGTGGATCCATGTGCGGAAGGACCCCGACAATCARTGGCTACAACTGCATTACTTCATCACAGAGGAGGATATACAAATGGCCATTAAGGATTGGGAAGAATAATGGAGGATTCCAGTCCTCACTTGAGAAATACCCGCAGAAATAGAGGAGGAGGAGATAAGACATGAACATACACATGCCGAGGAGGTAGGGAAGGAACAAACACAACTCGAGGAAGTAACAGTTCCCAAGAAACCAAGGATAGGTCATAACAAGGCACATCAAAAGAAAGGGGGGAAATCCAAGATAAGCATCCAGAAAGGGAATAGGAACAACACACAGGAACCCTAGGTACAACAGATACAGGCCAAAGCAACACATGGAAATACATCAAGTGCTACTCCACAAGAGCAGGGCCGGACTAAGCGACCAGTCACCCAGATGGGGGGTGTGCGCAATAAGGCGAAGGCACACAAAATTCCCCCATAATACATGATCATTGAGGAGGATGAAAACATGGTGGATCAAATGATCTAGGATCACACATTTGAGGATTTCGAGAATGCTGTGCGCGAAAGGGACATAATTGAGAAAGAGATGGCACACATATGCCAACTTTGTTGAGGACAAGATATTAATTGATCGTACTCAAGCATTTTCAGACTTGGCTAAAGTAAAGTAGACAAGAATATCACCCTATGTTTATAGCCAACAAAAATATATATCCTAACTCACAAGTATTAATTACAAGTGCTTAGGATTTTCTTTTATCAACAAAAAGCTTGATGGAAATTCACTTTTTATGTGTTTTCTGAAAATATCAGTTGCTAAAATAAATGCAAGAACATAAGTAAAGACACCAATATCATAATCAATATAGATGAGATATAAAGAAATCCCTTATTTCATTCCAATTCACCAAAGAGTCATTGTCTTTACAAAACTTCACACATAAATCTTGGACCAAAGTCAAACTTAGAAATCCCCGATGGAACAAACAAAAGGACCTCTGACAGATAACCAAAACTGAACTCTAAAAGCTGGATCAGCCTGCCACAGATTGCTACCCACTCGACTCTGCACAATAGCCTTTATCAGTCATGAAAGTTAATTCACAAACATACAAGTCTACATAGACTATCAAAGATAGATCAACACCTCTGAAGAACAGGTGTTTGAATGATTTGATTCAACCTTGAATTTGCTGTCTACAATAAGACCCTGCTATCACAAAAGAGAATTAGGTTATGATGAATATATGAATGAATGGAAACTGAACTATCTCAAATTAACTCAAAAAGCAAACCTTAGCATGATTTGTGCTTCTATCCTCCTCCTGTTCCTCCCCTCAGTTCAACTTTTAACAATTTAGAATTGGTTAGAGTAGTTGAACTAACGTATTAGTTAAGCTAACATAAATCCTTAACTAACTTTAGTTAAGGAGGGGGGGAAAGTAATAATCATAATATGATCATAATTAAACAATAAATAATAGGTGGGACCCCCTTGTGACTCCTTTAGTGAATAACAATCATCACACAATAACATAATCCATTTGTTAAACAAACACACCCCTTGTGTCTCCTTTCAAAACATATTTTTCTTTGACAATTTTAGCTCATAAAATTTGAAAATAATTCAAATTAATACTAATATATCCAAAATAAGACCTGCTGTCCAAAATGAAACATGATGTCCAAAATCCATGGAGACCACTGTCATAAAACAATAATTGAAATAAAAATTAAAACCCATATTTTCCAGTTTGTAAAGCAACCTTTCCTTGGTTGTTTTTGTCACCTCTTGATTTCCCTGAAAATGCCTTGAGCTGGGTAGAGCCTTTTGGATTTATCTCACTAATTACATGGGAATAATCATCCCTCAAATGCATCCATGAAGACACAGATTTTCCAGAGTCATCGAAGGGTGAGGAAGGGGCAACGACAACTTTTCCTTTACCAAATGCATGGTTGGCTTCAGTCTTCAATATCTTGTTGGAATGGGAGGATTGCACTGGCGAGTGGTTAGGGGCAGATTGGGAAATGGGGTTCAAAGGTGGGAGAGAAAGAAAAGTTAGGTTTGGCTATTCACGGTGTTGGGAGACTATCGGGTGAACAACTGCTTACCACCCATCATTTTCCAGGACTTCAGGTTGTAAAGAGACATGAGGAGGCACATGTATACTAGGGGCTTGAGGGGCTTGGAAGGGAGGCCTTTTAGGCCTCAGTTGGACTATTCCTTGTCTAGTCCAATTAAAGAACCCATCATGGAACAATTGGCCAAGCTCTTCAGAATCAACATCAAAATGTATTGATAACCTAGGCCTCCTTGGGCCTCAGTTCCAGTTACCTCTACCTCTGTTTCCTTGACCATGGATTCCCCGACTGAAAAAACTCATCCTGCATGTGTTAAGAATTAGCAAATAGTATTTTAAATAACCATGCATGACAACTCCTTAAAAATAAAAAATATATTTGGCTCATAATGTATCAGGCTCATGCAATCCAATCCATACAAATTGTTCTAATGTTAATCAATGAGCAGAGGGGTGGAAAAAATGTTCAGGGATACATGAGGGGTTTGTAATTTGTGAAAAAAATGATATAATGAAAGGGAAGAGATATGGTCACTGCTCAATGATAACAACAATCAACTGTAAGCAACCAATAAACCTCACTGCAGTCCACACAGGATTCTGCCATTTCTATCCAATATAACACATAAATTTTCTTAGCTGTGATCAATATCAGAACAGGGGGTGAAAAAATGAATATGGGATATGTGAGGGGTTTATAATTAGCGAAAAATGAGATAATGAGGGGAAATAAATGTTTACTGTTCATGATATTAATCAAGCAATCCATAACATATTTACAGTAAGGAAAATATGCATCAATCGACAATCAAATGACTAAGTAATAATTCTTATGCATTTGTTTAATTTTACTGTCCATTAATATCCAACACAATGTTATAACAAAACAAAAGTACTTCACACAATTTGTAAGAGGTTCTGTTCCCTTTATTCTTAAATTTTGCATGTCATAACAATCAACAACAACACTCAATCTGTAACCATTAACATCCACCATTCCATACAATCCCCAATCTACGTCTTATTTGAAAGTAATGTTTCCAAAAAATAATAATGGAGTCTCTACAGAGCCAATCAAGATTTGTAATGATACGTTCCCATACATATATATGAAATAGAAACACCTCGGATGCCACGCTTGAAAGGCAATTGTCTATACAACCAAAAATCATCATTTAGACAAATGCTATGCAGAAACAAATTTCCGAAACCATGTAACCATGCCACTGTAAAAAACAAATATCTTAGTGCTATTCAAAACTGGGCCAAACGTCCCACACAACTGTCATCAACAATGATCCATCGCAAAAGACAAACACACTTAGAATTTGGGGGTATCAATGGGCATACAAAACAATCCATCCATATTATACGTGGTGCACGACTGAGATAATTTCACAGTGTCATAATTACCATAACCACACAACAATATATATAACCATGATATAACTCAAAACTTCATTTTGGGCCATTTTTTTAGTCGCATGTGAGTGACCAGGCCGCACGCATTCAAGTGTAAAAAGTTGCAGTAAACATATCCAATCCAGTCTTCTAATTCTCAAGACATCACCTACATGACGTGACATGTGTGACAACACCAAACCCCTGTGACTAATTCCAACCATTATTTGTCATCATAAGCACCACTCTAACGGCTTTATAATAACAAACAATTTGGCACTGTGGTGAGGGAAGCAATAAACCAAACAAGCGTGATAACAGTATGTACCTACGATCCAAAACAAAAAATGACAGAGGCCCTTTCATAACAAAAAAATGATTCTTTGACAATAGGATGTCGACCGTGACCCTTAGCAGTGAAATTGGCAATGCAAGGCTCATGCCATTATCATAGAGGTAGTGATGAGAAACTAAACCAACATGATGGCTATACGACCCACGGGTGAGCCCGTATTCAAGGTAATAGACCATGGTGACTGGAAATCACTTGACAAGATCGACAGTTTCCCTATGCAACCTCAGCCTGGAGGGTTTAGGGTTTTCATAGTAGCCTTCATAAGAAGAACAAAGCTAACTTCAGTGAGACTTTGAGGCCGAAGTTGTACGCGCAAGGGGCTGTGATGCTTGTGTATGGGAGAAAGTCCCTTAACAAGGCCGAATAAGGACATAGGGCTCTTAATCAAACCCAATAACCGAGAAGACAATCATCCAACCATGATTTAAAAAAAAACCCTTCAACCAACATGCAGTGGTAATAAAGAACTATGACCTAGGAAGACTAACAAGCCAACGAACTTAAACTGATACGAGCCGAACCATTTATTTTCATTCGAATCCAAAATTCCACACAGTTGCAACATTTAGGACAAACACGAACCCACACAACTGAGCCAAAATCATTTCATAACCAGAGTGAAGTCAAGAATGGCCAAACGAGACATACCTGCTAATCTAAATCCTTAAAATCAGAGGTGGCTGAGCGGTTTCACCCTACTAGAAATCTGGAGCATGAACACAACAACAAGATAAAAACAACAGTCTGAATAGGGTGGCGACCAATGGGAAGGGTAAAGGTGATGTGCAGTAATTGCACGTCGCCTCCACCCATATCTCATTTACTCCATAGTACATGCCAACGAGCCTTCCATTAACACCATTAATCAACCAGTGCATCGATAGTATCAACACATTCAAACCATAGTATAATCCAAGTCCACATAATAATCCAACCATTTGCATTCACTTTGAGAAATGTACCACCCATGTTTACATTCCCGATATAACTCAAATAAATCACTCGAACACTACACAATCCAACGATCATGTATAGAATCATCATCAAACATTTAACCGAAACATAGAATAATCACCATAAAAACACAAGCCATCACTTCCATGAGCCACCAATGTTATAACATATGTAAGTTGGCCACCGATCCCATTAATCAATGCATAGCCATTGCATTGTCACCTTGCCAAAGTGCGCCACCAAAATTTCCACCATATGCATATATACAAAATGTAATTAAACAATATTTCATAGACATTTCTTTGTTAGCTAGGACTTAACCACTATCAACAAGTATGTAGATCTAGGTCTCCTTTTTTTTTGCATTAGATATAGTATTTACTTTTCCTCAAAATGCCTTTCTGTAATTTCCACTAACATTTTTATTGTACAGGCGAGAAGAACAAATACCATAAATGAATAGCAGGCTATAGTATCATGAAGGAACAATATCTCAAAACTTAACTGATATCAACGAAAACCATATTCTCATCAACCATGTAACTTTGTAGTGCATCATCATAACATTGAAAATGAACAGACCCGATCTTCAAAAGTTCAATGGGGTCCCACCTACTAGCAATATTTAGTCTTATATAATAATAGGCTTACCAACACTTTGCGGGGGAAATTACGTTGATGTTTTCAATCATCAACAAACTCCTCAGGTAGCTCGGGGAAGCATAGACAACTGACAACATCGTAGTAACGGGCCCGTCAGCATCACATATAGGAGGTGAAGCTGGATCAAGCAAGCAGGACAAGATCCAGATGACAGCACAACCGAGCTCAACATTTCACATCACACCCAACATGCTGCACATGGATGAAATCGTGGGGCATACACCCCTAAAAGACCTGGCTCAACTACAATTGGTATTGACGCGGATACCAACCAAGGCACTGTATAAATTGCAAGTCAACGTTGCACAGGAGGTACAATCTCACGCATGCATGGAGACAATGGAATTGCATTAGACAAAGTATGATCAGGATGGGTTGGAATTGGTACTTGAGCAGGCCAATATCGAGACCAAAGAGGAGAAGGAATGCGTGAAGGGACTGGAACATAAAGTAGCTGTAGTCTACAAGAAGATCCCAAACAATGCGTAGATGACCGAACTCACGACGACAGAGAAGATTGATCAGATTGTGCAGACAATAGATCAATACCAATAGGAGATCGAGAATATCTAGGAGAATCCCACACCTACCACTCCACCGGAGGTGAGGGAGAAAAGGAAACACGAGGAAAACACACAGATACAAGAGATAGAATGGAAAGTCCACGCAATGACTGATTTGTTTGAGAAATAAGAACAACTCTGGATGAAGCTGGAAGAGGATCAACAGGTCTAGCAATGGGACCAGTAAGGAGAAATGATAGGTGAAACTATCCAGGACCTCAAACAGAGGCAAAAGACAATGTTGATCATGAAGCACGTCAAAGGAGCGCAAGACATGAAGAAACTGCAGGCATAACTCATAGCTGCGCAGACACAAAAAAAGGAGCACCAGGCTCATATGGAATCGCTCCAGGAGTGAGCAACATAGGTAATTGTATAGGAAAATGAAGCCAAAACATACATGGCACAAACCCAGGCAGAATGTACAAGGATGGTCAATGACGAGATTGCAGTGCAGATATTGGATGCACTCAAGGAGAAGATCACATAGGCCCAAACACAAGAAACAAAGCTCATGGAGAAGTTCCAAGTGATCACAAGGGAGATCGACGAAGCACACACTGGTTAGGTGGCTTAGGACGAGCCACATATCACTATTGGGGTCCTGTTGGAAGCAAGCCAAATAAGAAAGAAAGACTATTTTGGGAAGAAAGGCATGCATGGAAGACCTAACGACTTTAGGGTTAGGTTTTTTGTAATACATTGTAATGGTGGATGAGCCATAAATGTATATATATAGATACCCAGAGGAGGGGTTAAAAGGACAAGGGTTTTTTTTGAGGGAGAATCATGTTTTGATAGAATGTTACTCACATGAAAAGGAGTAACTAGTTTGTAAGACTATGTCATACGGCCCAATTATTAAGCTATTGAGTTGTAGAGGGTCATAAGGGTAGATCTTGAGGGTTAGATCATAGGCTGAGGAGCCTGGTGTGATCTAGTCCACCTCATAATAGATCTCAACCCAAATGAGAACGAGCTATAAAGCGCGCGACGCTGTAGTTTTGGAACTACCATAATAGAAGAGCTGAGATCCAGATCTTTGTGGACGTAGCCCAGGGGGGGTGAACCACTGTAAAACCTGTGTTATGTGATTAAATGCTTGTGTCTCTTTTACAGTTTATAAGTAGATTATAGAATGATGTATAAATGAATGAATGAGTCTAATTACATTACATGCATGAATGGGAATGCCGATATATTTCTTAATAATTAAATAGAACTCTCAGTGCACACTTCTCAGATCTCCATTCAATCCTGGACTGAAAACATTTGAGTATTGCAGTCATGCATTAAGACTATCTTGGGAGAGACTATGCAGTGCACCCTGTGTACTGCATTTCTTTCTGGTTTACCAGGAGGGTCGATAGTTTTAGAGGATTTGTTGAACCCTAGTAGACTTGAACTTGGGTCAATCATGTGAAAGATGTATATCAGATAAGCAACCAACAAATGGCAGGGCCGTACTGACATGTGGAAGGTGACCGTAATGAAACTTGGCAAGGATGATGTGGTAGAGGCTGACATGGCAGGTGAGTTGGCATGGTACGTGGACCAGTCAGGCTTCGACACATGGTGATGTGATGGACCAATTGTATGGTGCCACATGCCCTAGAAATGGGCTACCACATGGCACCCCCTCCATGTGTAAAAGGTTGTTCGACTCCATCGGTTTTGAACCTGTGACCTCTGGGCATGGGAGTGACTTGGCGTAGGTCGGTATAGTAGCCTGCTCGTGATGTGGTGCTTACCCCATTAGCTTGTAACTTACATTTAAAGTTGGCTAAGGTTTAATGCGGGTGTGGAAAGGGATTGGGCTAATCCCCAACCTTTGGCTCGACCCTTACCACATGAAATTACCACGAGACTTAGTGCGCATATTTTTTCAAGGGTTAGCCCTGGTTACAATGCCATATGCCACATATGACCAAAAAAGGATGTAAGTTACAACAGATTTGTGCGCTAGGTGCGAAAATCCAAGTAGGCGCTCGACCACATGGGGGACATACGACCGACACCTCCATCCTTATAGGTGCTTATGCCTCTGCAACATAATGTCTGATTTTGTAGGATGCACGTGGGTGCTAAGTTTTTGGCACATAAAACACACAGAGGCTAGGTTCAATGATTCTAGGTGCGTTTTTGCAAGCAAAGACAACAAAGAATTGGGATAAACTTCCAGGGAGTGATTCCAGCTTAGTTTTTGGCCAAATCAAGTGCAGGAAGAGCCCAACTAGGGGTTTTTGGACGTTTTGGAGCCATTGAAGCCATATATTTCTCATTCTGAGCATTGCAAAGCACCGACTTTGACACTTTGAGCATTAATGAAAATGATCCATTGGAAGTTGGACCAAGAGATGTAGCCTAAGAGAGGGGTGAACTCCTTTATCATTTTGCTGTGTTAATGTATTTATTTTGATGGTTGTTTATGACTGTTTATGGTGTTCACAATTACGTAAAAACTCATTAAGTTTTATGTGTTTGTAAGTTGATCCTATTACCCAAGAACATACAAATTTCGCTTGCAATTTTAAAGAGACTCAAGCCTTTTCATTTTCATATCAAGTTGGTATTAGAGCATAGGTTTTTGAAGGTTTGATTGTTTGCAAGTGTTTGTTTTATGATGCTTACAAGGTTGAAGCTCACAAGAGGAGAAGGTAAACTTTTAGAGCCAAGTTCTCAACAATCAAGAAGGAGAACTACACAATCACCTCAAGCTTCAAGGAGATATTCACCAAGTATGGCTCATGAGGAGAGTCATGAAACTCTTACTTCAGAGGATGCAACTTTCAGAAAAGATTTCTATGATATGACAGAAATGGTGAAAGTTTTATTTGAAGAAATAAATGCAAGGTTGCAAGGTGAAATCTCAAACCCTCCAAAGGGTAATGGAGATAGTGGTGATAAAACTCCAAAAGGAAATGGAGGGAATGGTGATACTTCACCACCTTCACCTCCATCTTCCACCTCTTCTACCATTTCACAACCACCTCCAAATTCTCCAAAAGAACATGGTAAATGTTATAACCCTAATTTTCACCAGACATGCATACCTGGCATCAGGCCATCTCATTTTCCATTTTTTCCAAGCCACTACTGAACAACTCTTCTTAGCAACACCCTTTTTGAAGGCATACATGCCCTACTCCACTACTGCATGCATGTATACGCTAGCTGACCCACTACCGCCCGTGTATACCTACAAAACCAAGAAAAATAGAAAGTTGTAGATGAAATACAAATTTTAGGGCAGGTTTCCTAAAACCGTTTGACCGTCTACATCCGGTCATTCAACCAAATACCTAGCCCTTTTTAGCCTATAAAAGAAGGGTTAGGGGTCCCATTTGGAGGAGGAAAAAAATAGTAAAGAAACTCTACCCGTTTGTGTATTCCCCTCTCCCCAACCTGTTGCAACCGGTTTGTGAAGATAAGCATATGTGAAGATAGTTGGAGCGCAATTGAAGAGGATCCCAGGACCAGATTCAAGGAGAAGTGGGCGATCTCACTATTGTAAGTTACTCTTGTGAGGTTAATAAAAATAAGTACTTTTCTCGTCTCGCCATATGAGGTTTTTCAATGTTCAATATTGATTATATTTTGTCAAAATCTCTAACCCATTAGTTCATATATAAGATGCATGTTTGAAGTTCTTTGTTTGTCTGTTTGTGAATGCAGGTTAGCTTTGGGAGGAAACTTGCAGTCAAGGAGCAACTGAACGTTAAAATATTGACATCAAACATGGAAGTCAAAGGTAGAGTAACTTGATCTTTTTACCCTTGCATTTGCAGATGAATAATGGGGTTTAGGATGGGATGATGGTAAGAAGTAGGAGACTTTAGATGATCATTTCTTCATGCATTATGGAACACTTAATGCTAGTCCGTACGGGGATTTACCACCCACAACAGAATTGGCGACCGTACTGGGGAAATCTCTAGGGTTTTTGGTGTACCTTTTGGGTGTTTTTTTGAATTGGTTTTATTACCTTTTTTTCTAAGTTTCTGCAAGAGTCTGAGCTAGTAGGGATTATGGTCTTCCATACTAGTAATCCCTGCTTTCTTTGCTTGAATGATTTTTTCTTTTTCGGGAAGTCATAGAGGTATACACGGCCTGTGCAAGGCCTGCACATGTATATACATGCCCTACCTTTAGAAAGCCTGCACATGTACGCTGGATGATGAAGCATCAATAACGTGCCTGAGTTCATTTTTTTTTTTTTTTAGAGAGGAAATCATCCTCTTCCCTGTCAGAAGTGATCCTTCTCAGGGGTTCTCTGGATCTAGTTCCGRTCTCTGTTGTTGCAGTCTGTAGCCTAGGTATAACCTCAGATTATCTTGGTTTTAACAAAGTTTCCTTGCATCTTTTTCTGTCAAAGTAAGTTTCTGTGTCTTCAAGGGATTTTGGTTCTCAGTACCAGTACTCCCTRCTAGTGCTTGATTKCTTGTTTTTAATTTTTTTAGGAGTTACAGAGGTGCACACAGCCTGTAGTGGGCCTGCACGAATGCATACACACCCTGGCCTTGCACAACCCACGTACATACGCTGGCTGTTGAACTGTCAGTAAGGTACCTGTTGAGAATCATTTTTTTTGTAGAAGAGGCAATCATCCTCTTCCCTGTCAGGAGTCACTCCTCTCAAGAATTTTCTTGATATAGTTTGGGTCTTTGTCATAGCAGTCTATATCTTAGGTTTGATTACAACATAGCTTCCTTTTTCATTAAAAGTTTTTCCTCTATTTTTGTGTAATAGGGTTTTTAGACAAGTTTGAGAGTCTGCTTCAATCGGATTGTGTGTTATTGTCAGTAACTCTTTACGATCTTCGCTTAGGCCATAAGTCCCTTCTTGGTCTTTACTTGTTGTCAATTTTCCCTTTTTTTCTTTTTAAGCATTAAACAATAAAAAAAAATCTTTTATTTCTGGGTTTGGTTAAAGTAGTTGGTTGTTTGCATTAATCATTAGGAAAAAGATTTCTTTCATAAGTTCTTGACTGATTGAATTAGGACAATAAGTATCTCGTAGTCAAGTGAAATCTTGTTTTGATTTTTCCGTTAAAATATCTTAGAAAAAAGAAAGTTTGAAAAGTTGGTTAAAGAGTTTGAATGTGCAAATTTGAATTTGTGAAGAAGTAACTTGTTTCCAATTTAATTATATGATCTTCTCTTTCATCTCTGAAAAAACATCACTGGTTTCACTTTCGTTCCCTTTGACTTAAGACAACCACTAAAATTAACGATTAATTAAAATCAACTAGACTTTATGTTTGTAGGGTCCATCAACTAGTCTAGGCTAGAGCCTTGATTTAGGATTGGAGAGGAAACTCTTCAAGGCCACAAAAACAAACATAAGAGTCTGAGCTAGGGAGTGCTAAAAGTTGAGTATCGTGAAAGTTATCCAGGACCCCCCTCTAACACAGGGGTTTAACATGAGGTCACGTGCAGAAAGGTAGCAGAGATAACCCCTCTAAAGCTGGACCAAGCGTAGTGGGGAATGCATATAGAGGGCTTATCTTGGGATTCCGTTGATCGCATTTTCTACAGAGCTTCGTGGATATCGAATCCGTTCAAGGTCCTTAGTAGTCTTTTGAAACACTTTCTTTAGATACCATTGATAGGTTTTGGGTTTGATACCCTACTCATTGCGGTCCACCCGACTGTCGACTGTACCCGCCTGGTGACTGTTTGTGCGCTCACAATCTAGTTTCCTATCATTCTAGTGACTTACATAGGTGACTACAGGGGTATACTATGGTACCTAGGATAGACATCGGGCCATGCTTTGCAGAGTATACTCGGAGGGTGCTTTCGTATTTGAGCTGCACTTGCACCAGCAAGTTACTCTAGTGTTGGTTGTTGTAACTGTTCTTCCAATTATCTAGTGACTGCTTGTTTTATCTCATAGGTACTTTTTCTAGTGCGTGTTGGTTTTCAAATGATTATAGATAGCCTTAGTGTTTCTTTGATCTTATCACACAATGGAGGATTAGGAGCTCCGCTGATCGCGAAGGCTTTTGGGCCTATCGCCGGTTGACCTCGAACCCCCCTGCCACCATTAAGGCGAAAACTATACCAGCAAGGGTCTTTTGAGACAACCGGGTTACAAGAAACTGTGATCGACCCATCTTCGAGAGGAGAGCACTTGATTTTGGAGGAACCAATCATAGTGTCTCAAGCAACAATGGAACCAAATGCTACTACTTCTTTAGGGAATACTCATATTCCCTCCACGACTGTCACTACAGGGGGTGTTCCACCTCCTAACCAACCGTCTTCGGTTTGGGCCACTATGGTCTCAACTTCTTCTACCTAGGGAAATGGTCCGGTTCCATCTATGGTGGTGATAACTGCTCCATTTACCTAGAGTGTGACAAGCCCTCCGTTCGCATACAGGATGCCTGGCTTCGGTACGAGTACTGTACTTTCCTCCTCCAATCTACAGACTTTAGGTATAGGGGAAGGGAGTTCCAACGCTCCTCTATAAGGATCTATGGGGGGCACTTCATCCCCCTTTATCGCTTTCCCTTACGGTGGGGTTCATATACCCCCTTCATCCCCTTCTCTCGCAACACTTTGCTGGGCCAAACGTAAACTTGTTTGGAGTAGGTAGTGAAGCACTCCCTTCTTATAACATGCCAGTTGGTTTGACACCATTCTCTTTGTTCGGTGCATTTGATCACAACGCGTTTTCATCAGCTGCCGTCTCGGTCGGGGGAAACCCCGATTATGGACAACAACATCCTGTACAGGGTACTATTCCTACAGAGGGGGCACACTTAGAAATTACTTCCTCACAAGGACATTGGAATCCGTGGTAGGGACCAGTTCCCTTGTTAGGGATGCCAATCAGGGGAAAACCCTTCCATATCCAATGGAACCCCAGTCAAGGCTCAACACCTATGCCCGTCGAATCAGTAGGGGGAAACCCTTCCCAAAATCCTTGGAATGTGACACAAGCCCAACCCATTATGTCTTATTTCAGAAATCAGCCGACGATGTCTCAATGAGCACATAATCCATACACTGGTCACTATCATGTTTATTACCAGAGCCCTAACCAACAACCTAAATTTTTCTGGCAACCTGGTTCCAGTCAAACTCCAGGCTCCTTTTTCCCTGGTTACAATCCACAACCCAAACTCCCTTTCTGGAAACTCTTCACTTGCTAGACTTGACAAGGTTATTAAATGACCCCATCTGTCATGATCTGAGTTGGCCTCCTATGCCGACCAAGTTGCCTTCAGACATTCCAAAGTTAGAGGCCAAGCCTAATGAAGATCCTAGTGATCATGTGACTACTTTCCACTTATGGTTCTCTTCTAACTCTTTGAGGGATGACTCCGTCCAGTTGCGATTGTTTCAACACACTCTCATAGGGAGTACTGTGAAATGGTACATCAAGCTCGACTGCTCACGATACTCTTCCTTCGGCGAATTGGCAATGGATTTCTTAAACCATTTCCAATTAGCTGTGAGATATGATGCCGACACTGAATTGTTGGCCAAACTTGAGCAGAAAAAAGTGGACCATATCTCAGGTCACATTCGAGAATGGAGATGTTGGAAGAGTTTGATAAAAGTGCCAGTCCCACTAGCATTCCTGCTAGAGTGGTTCCTTAAGTCTTTGGTACCCTAATTATCTAAAGACGTCACAACATCCGGGGTGTTTTCTGAGGAAGACGCGATAATGAGAGCTCAACAACTAGAGCTGATTTACTCTCAGTCTGGTTTACTTTACAAAATTTTTCCAGACACACCGAGGTAAATACTTGACAAGACCAGACAGAGGTTTGGAACACATGCCGACGACATTATTGGTTCAACACAAATGAAGCCCACTGATCCATTGTCAAATCAATTGTAACAATTGTCTATACAACAGACAACAACCAACCAGACCACTGGTTCGACTGTTCCACCTACCCAAAAGTCGGATGTACACAGTGTGCAAACAAAAAACCCAAAGGCCACCCAACATCCTGACAGAAAGAAGAAACAACAAAAGAAGGGTAAGGGGGATAAGAAACCCACCGACAATGATGGCGAGGGCAACACTGAAAAGAAGAAGTTGAAGTATCCTTGTAATCTTTTCAAGGAGGACCACCTGACACATCAGTGCCCTCGGCTTGCGGAGGCCCAAAAGTTATTAGCATAGTAACAACCTGCTGTGTTAACGAACCTGTTTCCAGATGGGAAAAACCTAACCCAAGCCTCTTCGAGCACCGAGGGGGGCAGTCAGGGAACCCCCTGTCTTTGAGTAATACTTCATCCGTGAATGTATACATGATGAAAGGTAACACTGACATAGCAACTAGGACACACGACTATAGAATTCCAAGCACCTTTGAGAAGAGTAAAGAAGCCGAAAACCCATCTCTTCCTCTCTAGATTGAGAAGACGTTGGGTGAAACAATGACATGCATCCCAAAAGGTGCATTCAAGAAAGCTTCTCACAATCCAAATGCAAGGGCCGCCCAGAACTACTCTGTGGTGGAGGATTTGTCACAAACCCCTTGTGCAATGTCTGCTTTGTAAGTCCTCCAGAGTTGCCCTTCCCAGAGAAAGGCTCTGTTAGTTGCCTTAGGATTTGCTGAGACTTGTAATCTGAGAACGATCATGCTTGATATGACAGACCTAAAACCTCGTCTTCCTTACCACATAACTTTTTAACATGAAAATTTTTACCTGAAACATTTTTCGCACAGTGGTTGATGAGGGCGCCTCGACATGCATGCTATATTTGGTGTGTTGGAAGGCCATAGGCCAACCTATTTTGTCTCCATCACCTACTCTTCTTACGGATTTCGACGATCATTATTTCCAACCACATGGGATCATCCCCTCTTTCCCCGTGTAGTTAGGGGGGAAAACTGTGTGTGTCGAAGTCGAAGTGGTCGATGCATCTCTCAACTACAATCTCTTATTAGGAAGGAGGTGGACCTATGCTATGCAAGAAGTGGTCACGAAAATTTTCCGGGTCTTGCAGTTTCCACACAAGGGCCAAATTGTGACCATTGATCAATTATCCTTCTCTCATCCTGACCCTTCATCGAGAGTCTCCACGGTCCCGATGATTGATAACCCTCAACCCGGCATCATCAACATAGGGGTTGGTTTGTGCCCACCTTTGATGGGTACTTTCGATTACCCGCCTCCGACCAACAATGTCCATTTCATGTCGGCTGTCCCTGACTAGCCTCGGGCTGAAAATTTTCAACTCTCGTCGTTTCGCACGATGTACTTTAATGAACCGTGGACTCTTCCTTCCCCATCAGCCACGATGGAAGGGACAGAGCACCATGGCATGTCCATGCCTCTATCCACGACATAAGTTGCATACTGGATTATTTAGCAAGCTTCCACCGACCCTGACCCAACTCTTGCACAAGAGTTAGATACGGTGCTCGAGCCTATTTGGGCTCAAGGTTCCCTTGCTGATACAAATTATTTAGTCTTAGTCTTGCCCTCAGACAAGGTGATTATTGAGGCAATGACTAGTCTGGACAGAACTTGGGATGATCTTCATCATAGATCTTACTTCCTCCCAGAGTTAAGATGAATTGAAGCAGGTGAATTCACTCTTACTATGAATGGAGATAAATCTTTTCCTATCAATCCTTTGGAAACACACACAGTTTATGTTGAAGGAAATATGGAAACAATAGCTGAAATGATACCTATCGACATCTCCAGAACCCCTGGCATCGTGGAGAATATCTTCGTTGGAGCAGACTGCTCCCCTAAGGAGATTCAAATCTACACAGATTTATTTAAATAATTCCACGACATTTTTGCCTGGTCTTACGAGGAAATGCCAGGCATAGATCCAAGAATCGTCAAACATGAAATCACGACTTATCTTGATGTTAAGCCAGTCCGATAGAACCTTCGTCCGGTCAATCCTAGGAAAGCAACAACTATTAAGGCTGAAGTAGAGAAACTACTTAAAGTTGGTTTCATCTACCCCATCCAATTGACTCAATGGGTGTCAAATCCCATGCCAGTCAATAAAAAACAAGGTATGATTCATGTATGTACAAACTTCCATGATTTGAACAAGGCTTGTCCAAAGGATAATTTCCCCATGCTGTTTATTGACCAGATAGTTGATGAATGCGCAGGTTGCGAGGCCTTTTCTTTCATGGACGTTTTTTCGAGATACAATTAGATACAGATTAAGCCCGAAGACCAACACAAAACCGCTTTCATTTGTCCGTGGGGTACATTCTCTTATAGGAAGATGCCTTTTGGTCTGAAAAATGATAGAGCCACGTTTCAACAGGCCATGTCTTTTGCTTTCCATGAACTCAAACACATATTCGAGTCTTATCTTGATGATTTAGCATCACGATCTCGCAAGAGAGATGATCATCCTCCACACCTTCGACTTATCCTTGAACAATGTCGCTACTACCGAATCCACTTGAATCCAAACAAATGTAGTTTTTTCATCACTTTGGGTTGTCTGCTAGGTTTCATAGTTTTGACAACAGGGATCATGGTCGATCCTCTAAAGGTTGAGGAAATAGTTCAATCTCCCCCCCCCCATGTACCATTCCTCAGCTTTAGAGTCTGCAAGGAAAAGAAAACTTTTTACGATGTTTCATCACAACCTATGCCAAGATCACAAAGGGTTTCATGCATTTATTAAAGAAGGATGTTCCTTTCCATTGGGACAAAGCCGCTCAATGCTCTTTCGCAGCGTTGAAACACGCCCTCACATAAACCCCTCTGCTTCAGCCACGCAATTATAATAAATATTTCTTATTGTACTTGGCCACTGCAGAGTCGACCATCGATATGGTCTTGGTTCAGGAGGATGATCTACTCTCTGAATACATGATTTATTACCTGAGCCGCGACCTAGTTGGACCAGAACTCAATTATTCCCACATTGAAAAACTTGCGTTGGCAGTAGTTCATGCTGTTCAACGGTTCTGTCATTACATATTGTTTCACAAGACCACCATCATAGCCATTGTGAATCCATTTCAATACGTGTTGACACGACGCATATCGGTGGAAATATCAGTAGATGGATAGTTATCCTCCAGAATTTGATTTGGATTTCGTTTCGGAAAAATCCAAAAAGTCGATGGTCTTTATGGAACTCATATCGGAACTTCCGGTCGAATCAGGTGATGTTATACCCGTTGACTCGCCTATCAAAGGAGACATGTTTTTGATCGTGTCTTTCGACCCCTGGTATGGAGATGTGCTTGTATATCTCCAGACTTTGAAGTGCCCTACCTCTGCTTCTCATGATGAGCATCACCATATATTCCATCAAGCCAAGAACTATCTCATACTCGAGGACACTTTGTATCGTCGAGGCGTAGACTGCATCCTTCGCCAATGTCTCACTCATGAAGAAGCGTAAATCATGCTTAACGATTGCCAAAATGGAGCATGTGGCGGTCATTTGTCTGGGTTGGAAACGACCCAAAAGATTCTACGGGATGGTTAATTTTGGCCGACATTAATCAAAGATTGTGTTGAATCAGTCAATAAGTGCCACCCGTGTCAGATCTTCTCTCGGAAGATGAGGGCACACCCTACTCCCATGTTTCCCGTTATTATTGTTGGTCGCTTCACTAAATGGGGGATTGATTACACTACATGCAACCCCCCTTCAACAAGTGGGCACTGCTATATCATCGTAGCAGTAGACTACTTCACCAAGTGGGTCGAAGTTATGCCAACATTCAAAGATGATGGGGAGACAACAACTCTCTTTTTGTTCAACTAGATAATAGAAAGGTTCGGCATCCCGAGAGAGATTGTCACTGACCATGGCAGTCACTTTCAGAACAAAATGATGACCGATTTAACGTCAAATATTGGGATGCGGAAAGAACATTCATCACCCTAATACCCACAAGTGAATGGTCAAGTGGAAGCTATAAATAAATCTCTTAAGACCATTCTACATCGAATGATCAATTCGGCCAAGTCAAATTGGTATTTGATGTTATACTCGACATTATGGGCTTACTGAACTTCTGTTAAGACTGCAACCGGTTTCTCACCTTTTCAACTCGTTTATGGGCTAGAAGCAGTCTTACCCATAGAGTGCCAGATCCTGTCTCTAAAGTTGGAAGTATAGTTATTGCCAGACACCTCACCACTTGAAGAGCATTTACTATACCTCGAGCAACTCAATGAGAAACGTCGTGATGTGGCCTTGTCTAATGAGGATCACAAACAAAAAGTCAAGTGTTAGTATGATCGGTCCGTTCGTCCTCAAATTTTCTCTGAAGGCGACCTTGTCCTAGTATATGACCAAGATAAGGACCCCCTGGGGGAAAGCAATTTCAAACCCATGTGGTTCAGACCTTTCATCATGAAAGAAGTACTACAGAAGGGTGCTTATCATCTGGTGGACTTTGAGGGAAATGTTTTGGCCGAGCCTAGAAATGGGCTCTACCTCAAGAAGTATTACTCATAAGTGGGTTGCCTTGGGTGACTTTTTGTAACATATGTATAGTCTTTGTACTATTAATTTTTAGTTTTGCCTTTTGGTTTTGTGGACGTGTCGTTTTTGATGTTATTTTTCCCACTGTGACAGATTTCAAGTGAATCAGAGGTGTTTGTTGGGTTCACAGGTGACGCTAGCTGACACACTCAGAGGCTTGCTTCCGCAACTTGGGTTATTTCACACCTCAAGGCCAATTTCTATCTTCAGGAGGTATCTGTTTAGGTGACACCACAAACAATGTTGCCGAATAAAACGCAGTTCTTGAATTGCTTCATGACGCTTTGTCGCTTGGTATCTCTCACCTCTGGGTCTATTTAGATGCTCAGCTGGTTGTGTCTCAGTTAAATGGAGTTTACTGCATTCATGATCCTACTCTACACCGATGGTTCCTTAGGGTACGTCTCCTAGAATGAAGCTTTCATTACATTACATATATCCATGTTCCTAGGAGATTAAATCAAGTTATAGATACTCTAGCTAATCATATATTAGATTGGCATCTTGCACACATGTAAGAAAAACACACACAAAAATGTAAATACATTCGAAAATAAATGTAATCCATAAAACAAAAAAATATGTAAATACACACACACACACACACACACACACACACACACACACACACACACACACACATATATATATATCAGAAAGTGTCAGAGTACATAAGCAGGCACTCGTGCCTCAAAAAATATGTGTTCAGTAAAGAGTCACGGGGATTATGCCCTAAAAAATATACGAAAGGTGCCCTTGGTACATAATAAGTCTAGTCTAAGCTAAGGGCGGGGCCTGTTGGCCCTGTTTTAATGAACAACAACATTAGACAGATGCTGAAAAAGCTGGACCTAGGTTCGTGGTACCCCAACAACGTGAGTTTGCATGGACGGTGGGAGATCATTGATCTCCGCCATGGGGACTGTCTGAGTAAGTGCAGTGAGGTTCCTCTCTACCCGTCTCAAAAATCTCTCAACCTCCCCGGATGGAGGTCCCCCTGCTGCTGCTGGTCCACCGGCTGCGGTTGGTCTCGCCTCTGGTCGAGGACGTCGCCTTGTCCTCGCAAATTCTGCTGGACGCACTAGCCCCACGTCTGCACATAATAAAGACATACGTGTCAGATACTCTGGTATACAAAAAAATGATATATTTGAAAAATAAATAAATTAAACAACTTCAAAAAACCAAAAACAAACTTACCCATCTCTCCTTGCTCCTCTCCGGGAGGTACCAACATCTCAGGATCTCTAGAGAAGTTGATCCTGACATAGGGGTAGTCCTCTATGGCTGGAATTTTTTGTGCCCACCAAGCAAAAAACTTGTCGTCGAAGGCCTCAATAGTCCTTCCTCCCCCCTATCGTGGAAACAACCCCAGCCATATGCATAGCACGGGGTCAGAGGCCTCGTGCCCTCATATCGTCTCTCTAGGACTGAGACTAGGTACTCTCTCTCAAAGAAAGTACAAAGAATAGTCCCAAACCCAAATTTTTTGTGTCTCCACATTCGACACTCTATTAGATACCTCTTCATACAATCCAGTAATGTGGTGCTCTAGTAAAAAAATTGTGCATTTAAGCACTGAACCGAACAATTCATGTGCGCTCAGGAAGCCTGATGCAAAGACGCAGACCCAATGATCCGCCCAATGAGAAACACTATCACTTTCAGTGATAAGTTTGAAATCTTTCTTATTGGCACTTGTGTGCCCATTTTGTCTGTGCCATCTTCACAATGGAGTCCAATCAACTTCTCTATGTTGAGAGGCCTGGAGGGAAAAGTGTGGAAATTGACTGGTTCCCCTCTCCTTGAGAGGCCAGTCAGAAAGTAGACATCCTTGGTCTTTGGAGTCAATGAATGTCCCTCAAGCATGAAGGCCTCTGCGTTAGGATGCCAATAATCAACCAAGGCATTGAGTAACCTAGGTTGTGCCTGCATGAAAGGACAATGGAAAAACTTTAACAAACCACATTGCAACAATGCGGCAAGAGCATCAGGGTCCTCGTTGACCAAAAGATCAATGTCCTTATCCCGTCTCTCTGTCTCCAGTGAATATACATCCTATAATAGACAAAGTTCAGGAGGGTCAACTCTTGCATTTTAATTTTTTTTTCACATATTAGAGCGTATACTCGGGCTGTAATATACACAGTTGTGTGTGCACGCATGCAGTCTTTCTTCTGCACGCGTGCACACGCGGGCTATCATAGGACAACCCGCATATACATAGGGCCGACCTTTTTAAAGGTCGACGTCCCTCCAAAAAACAAAATTAAATGCATAAAGGAAGAATTGAATTGCAAGAGGGGTTAATATGTACTTACTTGGTACAAGTGGAAGTTCATTTCATCCCTTGAGGCTCCCAGAATCAACTCTTTTCACAAAGGGGTATTTTTGGCTTTTAGTCAATTTCTCAATTAGCAATGATGATAATGAGTTGCCAACTTCTATTTATAGACCTTTTGGCCACTTTTTGTCATTTTTTGAACCCCTTTGTCATTTTTTCTAATCTGAATATCATTTAATATGATTCAAGAGTTTCTTAGGGGATATTACAATAAATGTTACTTTGGGTATTTGGATTTTTTTTTGGCAATTTGGGTCATTTTAAAGGTCTTTTGGTGAAAAGTCATTTTTTCAACTTTGTGCACATAAGATAGGTTTCCACTTCCACTGGTTACAACTTGTTGTCTTTTTCTATTTTCCATAAGATCGATCCCACCGAATTGCGACACGAAACCCTCTTTTTTCTCTAGAAGTGTCGTAATTTAGTGGTAGAGCCTACCTGTACATGGATGCCCTAGGTAGATCCTGGTTGCATTTTGGCATCCATGCTGTCACTAATGAATATAGGCTTGAGAGTCCTTTTTATTTTTGCCTGATTATGAGTATAAGCCTCATTTGCATGATTCATTATCTCACTTGACCTCACCCTCAAGACTCCCAAAACACAACGGGTCTTCTTTTAAGCCATTTTCAGACCCTCTAAAATGAAAAGATTGCTAAATGATCTTGTTGACCTTCACGCTCGTTAAACTAAAATTTGAAGGCACGTATGTCCGACGGTAGTTTACCCCTTTTTTCAGTCCGGATGGTCAAATGTACGAACAAAGGTATACTCTAGGAGCCTCGGTTCTCTAGAAGAGTATTCTCAGGGATCATTTTAACCCTTTTTCGTGCCTGAGAGACTAAATTTACGAAAAAGGAACCCCCACGGAGTCCATAGTTAAGCTCTTTTCAGACTCCCTAAAATTGAAAAGATTTCCGAGTGACCTTATTCCTTCACACTCATTAAAATGGTCCATAAGAACATTCCTGACAGAGTCCATAGTTAAGCTCTTTTCAGACTCCTTAAAAATGAAAAGATTGCCGAGTGATCTTGTCTTTGTCACACTTGTTAAATTGTTTTTGAATAGACGTCTGTTCGGTGCTAGTTTACCCCTTTTTCAAACTGATTAGACTACCTTCGAAAAAAGGTACCCCACTGGAGTCTCCTTTTACTCTTTTTCAGACTCTCTAAATATGAAAAAATACCAAGTTTACCTTCTATGGGCTCGTTAAAACCACATCGAAGGACATTACCATTGTGTCTTATTAATCACATTTGCATACCTGTGTCTTTGGCCTAATTCCAGCTCCATGTTTCTCTCAACTGAACCATATGAAGCATGCCTTATACACAAGCCCTGTAGCACTTTGCCTCTGCGTCTTGACACCTTGGCCCACAAAGGATTTTTCCCGAGTGTCCTTTTCCTGCATATATCCTTTTTCTCTGAGCATCCATGTGTTCCTTGCGTTTGGAACTAGTATGTTTGTGACACTCAATCCTCCTTTGTAACGTAGCATTCTTTTATTCTTTTTCAAGATTTCCAAAAATTATTGAAAAAGACAGAGAAATCAAATATACCCCAAAAAGAGGAAGGGAAAAGTATTTTCTTTTTGTTGGTAGCACAATGAGTCGCCCTTGGAAAAAGCACATCCTTCCATTTGTTCGTCAAGCTTTGGGATTTAACATGATCTTAGGAAGCTGTTCTCGCTACATAGAACTGTGTCCTCCTCCATTTGGTTATTCTTCCAAACATTTGGAGAGTTTGCGTTGCCTCTTGCATCGTAGACTTATGTCAAATACCATGCTGCATGAGTCTCATATTTTGTCGTTCTATTGTCCAAGGGAAGTTTTTACCAAACTTGAGTCGGCCCCTATGCAGTTTGTCTCTTGCCCTCATGCCTAGCCATCCCGAAAGTCCAATCAAGTCTTTGTTCGAAATCAATGAATCCCTCAGCCTGATCATCAAGATCTTCTAGTCCGTTACTGACAATCCGTCGAAGACCTCTGGGTAGTGAAGTCGTACACTCATATTACACTCCTACCCGAGTTGTGAAGATTTTGAAGTTGTTGCTCGAGCTCTGAAGGCCTCATCTCCAGCCATAAGGCCTTATTAGCTTCTGGAAGATGGATACTATACATGTATGTATTTTTGATTTCGAGATGTAGATCTGCTGTGTATTGCTCGCGGATACACTTTATATAGTTATATGACATGGATCTGCAATGTATTTGATTGGAAACCATGATTTTATTTCATCTCGAGCATGGGTATTCCCGCCTCGGTGAGACAATTGTTATTTTTTAGATGGAACCTCCCGAACTTTGGTCCTTGGGCTCACTTGTTTCATACGTTGGTAAAGATTGGTAATGTATTTCGGCCATCAGATGCTCTTCTGACCTCATACATTAGGGGGCATCTGTTATAACCCTAATTTTCACTAGACATGCATACCTGGCATCAGGCCATCTCAATTTCCATTTTTTCCAAGCCACTACTGAACAAATCTTCTTAGAAACACCCTTTTTGAAGGAATACGTGCCCTGCTCCACTACTGTATGCGTGTATAGACTAGTTGACCCACTACAGTCCACGTATACCTACAAAATCACGAAAAATAGAAAGTTGCAGATGAAATAAAAATTTTCGGGTAGGTTTACTAAAACTGTTTGACCGCCTACATTCAGTCATTAAACCAAATACCTATCCCTTTTCAACCTATAAAAGAAGGGGTAGGGGTCCCATTTGGAGGAGGAAAAAAATAGTATAGAAACTCTACCCATTTGTGTATTCCCCTTGCCCCAACCTGTTGCAACCGTTTTGTGAAGAGAAGCATATGTGAAGGCAGTTGGAGCACAATTGAAGAGGAGCTCGGGACCAAATTCGAGGAACAGTGGCCGATCTCACTATTGTAGGTTACTCTTGTGAGGTTAATAAAAATAAGTATTTTTCCCGTCCTGCCATATGAGGTTTTTCAATGTTCAATATTGATTATATTTTGTCGAAATCTCTAACCCATTAGTTCATATATAAGATGCATGTTTGGAGTTCTTTGTTTGTCTGTTTGTGAATGCATGTCAGCTTTGGGAGGAAATTTGCAGTCAAGGAGCAACCGAACATTAAAATATCGACATCAAACGTGGAATTCAAAGGTAGAGTAATTTGATCTTTTTACCCTTGCATTTGTAGATGAATAACGAGGTTTATGATGGGATGATGGTAAGAAGTAGGAGACTTTAGACTGTCATTTCTGTATGCATTACATAACCCTTAATGCTAATTCATAGGGGGATTTCCCACCCACAATAGTAAAATTCCTCTACAAACTCCTTTGCTTAAGCTTGATATTAAGTTTGAATTCCCTATGTACAATGGAGAGGTAAATGTTGAGAAATTGGATAACTGGATTCGTTAGATTGAAGTGTATTGTAGGATACAAATAATCAAATATGAAGAATCTAAGATTCAAATTGATTCTCTTAGATAGGAAAGTGAAACACTCAATTGGTGGGAAGCCAAAACTCAAGAGGACTTGAAGAAAAATGGTAAATTTTTATCCTCTTGGAATGATTTTATTGTTGCACTTAAAATAAAATTTTATCCATTAGCATACATGCAAAAAGATATTATGGATTGGAAAAAATTTAGACAAGATAAAGGGAAAAGTGTTCAAAGCTACACTCAAGAATTTAGAAGAAGAGCTTTTATTTTGGGTATATATTTATCTTCTCAAGAAACTTTACTCAAATTTATTGGAGGATTGCATAGCTACTTGAGGCCCACAATAGTTATGTTTAACTCTACGAGTCTATATGAAGTTTGTGTACAGGAAACACATTTGGAAGCAAGAGGGAGGAATGAACCTCATGCGGGCAACAATAAGCCTTTTGTTAAAGGAGACAAGGGAAATAGGAAATTCAAATGAAATGGAATAAAGAATGCTTCAGTCAAGAAAGAGGGAGAGAAACTCTCATGTAGACACTATTCAAAGGATGGCCATGATGAAGACCATTGTTGGAAAATTCATCCTGAAATGAGACCCAAAAAGTTCAGCCATAAGGGGAAGCCAAAGAATACTGCAAATACACAACATGATTTTGGTTTTGATTCAGGTGATGAAACAAAGATTACAACCATGGGTTTTCAAGGTAAGGATTCTATTGCAAGTACTATTTCTTCAAGTAGTATTAGCCTCAATGAAATTCAACATGAAAAAGAAAGAATAGAGATTTTCCACATAAGGGTTATTTCAAAGAATACCAATATAGATACTCTTTTTGATACTAGATCTCAAGCAAACCTCATATATGAAGAAACCGTCAATAAATTAAAATTGGAAACTACTCCACATCCTAAACCATACCCTCTAGGATGGATATGTGACAATTCCAAATTGCATGTGATAAGAAGGTGTAAACTTATATTTTCCATCACTGCAAACTTTATAGATGAGGTAGAGCTTGATTTCATTCCATTGGATATCTGTGGTATTATGTTGGAAAGCCCATATTTATATGATAGGAGAGCCATCTTTCATCGTCATGAGAAAAAGCATCATTTGTTAAAAATGGAGTTGAGTACATTATTAGAGCACATACAAAGAATCTGGATTTGTCACTTGTGAATGCTGGACAAATGAAGAGATTAGTCAATGCTAGTAAGAATTTTGTCCTCTTGATGATCAATCCCAAAGACAATGTTGAAAAAGAAGCTTTCCAAGGTTGTGATTCAAAGTTGAAATCTGATTTATATGAGGTTGTTAACCAATATGATGAGATGTTTCAGGAACCAAAAGGATTGCCTCCAAAAAGGGCTATCCAACATGAGATACAATTGCAACAAGATTTTCCTCTTCCAGACATTGGTATGTACAGGATGTCAATCATGGAGAATGTTGAAATTAAAAAACAAATTGAAGAGTTGCTTGATAAAGGGGTCATCATGCCAAGCACAGTGCCATGTGGATCACCAATTGTTTTAGTGCCAAAGAAAGATGGTAAATGGTGCATGTGTGTATATTTCAGGGCCTTGAACAAGATTACGGTAAATAATCGTTATCCTCTTCCTAGAATTGATGATTTGATTGATAAATTGAAAGATGCTAAGTATTTTACTAAGTTGGATTTGAGAAGTGGATATCATCAAATTAGGATTTCTTAAGGAGACACTTGGAATAAATCTTTCAAAACAGAGAAAGGTTTGTTTGAGTGGATGGTAATTCTATTTGGACTTTGTAATGCTCCTGCTACATTCATGAGAGCCATGAATGATGTTTTAAGGCCTTTTCTTGATGATTGTGTGATTGTATACTTGGATGACATTTTGATATTTATAAAATATCGTGAAGAACATGTTAGGCATGTAAAGCAAGTTTTGGATGTCTTAAATAAATAAATTTTTTTTTTGAAGATATCTAAATGTGAGTTTGGAAGGACCTCACTTGTTTACTTGGGACATATTGTTGGAGGAAGAGAACTGAAAATTGATCCTTACAAGGTCAAATTCATTTTGGATTGGCCCAAGCCCAACAATGTGACATAGGTAAGAAGACTTTTGGGATCAACCCAATATTGGAGAAATTTTATTGCTAACTTCTCTTCAATTGCAACTCCATTACATGCAGTGACAAACATCAAGCAAGTTTTCCAATGGGGAGGCAAGCAACAAAAAAATTTTTGATGCATTGAAGGAGAATATTAGTTCAACTCCAGTTCTTTCACTTCCTAATTTGAGACATCCATTTGAGATCTAAACAAATGCAAACAATTATGCAATGGGAGCAATCTTGTTTCAACATGGTAAGACCATTTGTTTTCATTATGAAACTTTTAATGGTGCTGTGATTAACTATCCTACTTATGATAAGGAGTTGTATGGATTGGTGCAAAGTGTGAAAAAATGGAAAAAATATTTATTGGGAAAAGAAACTATAATTCACACAGATCATCAACCATTGCAATACTTACAATCACAAACAAAGATACAACAAGCAAGGAAGTTCAGATGGATAAGTTTTATACAACAATTTCACTTGGTTATAAGGTATAAGAAATGCATTTATAACAAAGTTTCTGATATGATTTCTAGGCCTATTGTTAGTGCTTCAATTATTCTTAAGCATGATTTTACCATGCATGAGAGCTATGTTGAACAATATGCTTTAGATTCTGATTTTAAATAGGTTTATGTAAATTTGTGTCATTCTAACCAAGTTGAGGAATTGGATTACCATGTGTATGATAAGCTTTTGTATCATCTTGGCAAGCTATGTATTCCGCATCGTGAAAGAGTCAACATCATAAGTGTTGCGCCTCTTTCATCACCTTAGTGAGAAAAATAGAGGTGCTTGCAAGCTCAGTTGGGTTTGCTGAGCAGGACAACTGCAAGGAAAAGGGTTAGAAAAAGAAATATAAAACAACAACTAAGAATTAAACTAAGAAATAAAACAACAACTAAATTTATAAGCATAGGGACATAGAGACAAAAAGAACAATGAGACCCATGTCACCAATGATAAGGCTGATATTAGTCAAAGAAAACACCGAGAAGCAAGGGGACTATGAGTCCCTTCTTCCTCCAAGGGAGGGCTCTTGGACCCCCACAAGTGAGCTCTTCTTACAACTTTGAAAAGGAAAATGAAAATGGTGAAAGAATTCTTTGCTAATCCACTCAAGGGGTGAGATGGATTGGCCCAAAGCAATGATGC
Organism: Picea engelmannii; assembly: GCA_009831015.1. NCBI lineage: Eukaryota > Viridiplantae > Streptophyta > Pinopsida > Pinales > Pinaceae > Picea > Picea engelmannii. The sequence continues at coordinate 489,362 of ML782655.1, forward strand.
AAGTATACTCTTGGCAAGGATAGAAGAGTCCTCAAGAGAATAATGGCAGCATAACTTTGCTTTGAATTCCTTGAAAAATGAAGTGTATCCATGGCCTTTTTATAACATTCCTTTAATCTATTGTTCAACTAGTTTGTAGTGTGTAAAAAGTCTAATTAAGGCATTTCTAGGTCTTTGACCAACCATCCAGTTGAATCCAGTCCAAATTTGAGTGTCAAATCAGCTTGGAAGCTAAACCAGAAGTGGGTGGGAGGCTGACCACTCTCATAAATGCGCTGTTTCTTAGATGCATAGCTTTTTGCGACAACAGTCGCACATCATGCGCATGTGTGCAAATCTTGCATTTCTGTTTCGCGCATGTGCGCGCGCGCCCAATGTCTTCATAGCGCCCTTCAATTTTTCACTATTTTGTATAGTTTTTGACCCTTTATGAATGCTTTTGTGTTAGTTCAGGTCCATGGATGACTTCATAACTGTTTGACGATGCTGAATTCTTGTAACCATTTGCGGACGAAATTTCAGTGATAACAATAAGGGAATCTCATTCTTCTCTAATTGCTAGCCACTTTGGTGTAGGAAAGACGATGGCTAATTTGCAAAGGTATTGCTATTGGCCTAAAATGAATGAAAGTGTTTCCAGATATGTAAGAGGATGTTCTGTATGTGCTACAAGTAAGCCTAGAAATAGAAAGTTGGGTTTGTATACTCCACTTTCCGGTTCCTTCTCATCCTTGGGAAAACATTTCCATGGAATTTGTAGGAGGTCTACCTATGTCTAAGAAAAATCATGATTATCTTTATGTTCTGGTTGACCGTTTCAGAAAAATGTGTATTTTGATGCCTTGTAAGAAGCAGGTTATAGCTGAAAAAATGACACAAATATTCTTTCAACATGTTTGGGTACATTTTGGGTTGCCCAAATCCATTATTTCTGATCGATATTCTCGATTTATTGGGAGCTTTTGGTCATGTTTATGGGCACTCATGGACACCAAGCTGAAAAATAGCATATCTTTTCATCCACAAACTTATGGTCAAACATAAGTGGCCAATATAAAAATAGTACATCTTTGTGGTTATTTCAGCAAGCATCCTAAGATTTGGGATGAGCATCTACACTACATTCAACATGATTACAACTGGGCTAAGCACTCTTCGACTCAAACATATCCATTTGAGGCATGTTTTGGTTATTTGCCAAAATGTCCTTTAGATTTAATCTTTGGGAAAGATATTGCTATTGATGGTCAATATGACATTGATAGAGGAAATAAGTTTATTGAAAAAATTCAGTTAGTGCATCAAATGGTACAAGAACAGTTGGAAAAGAGCCAAGCCAAGTACAAGACAAGACATGAAAAACATCATGTTGATCATAGTTTCCAAGTTGGAGATGAAGTTTGGATTTACATTAGCAAAGAGAGGCTTAAAGGAGAAGGTAAAAAACTGAAACCAATTAGATATGTTCCTTTCAAGATTCTTGAAAAGATTGGTAACAATGCCTTCCGTTTGGATTTGCCTCCTTAAATGAAAATGTATGCAGTTGGAAATGCTGAGAATTTGAGATTGTATGAGCCTCTTTTGATTGATGGTCAAGGAGATCATGTTCAGATTCCTTCCATAGATGATTTCTCACCAGAATATCTTTCAGAACTGCATGAAGATCAATCCTTGACAGGAGGATGAAAACTTCAAAACGAGGGAATGTGGAATACCTTTGAGTTGGTCTTAAAGTAAAAAATACAAGCAAGGCCAAATGGATTGAGGTTGGAAAGGTGAGGGAACTGTATCCTCATATTAATATAGAATGAAAGTAGTCTTTTCGAGGTCCAAAATATTCCCAATGGGGAGGAGTGATCCAGGGGATCAAAATATGCTCAAAAATCAAAGTTCTTGGAATTGATTCAAAACCGACTCGTGTGTAGGCCTCGTCCTCACAATCCCAACACAACTTTAATGGGTTCAAACAAAAATCGTATGTGAGAGATATTGCTATCTGTCCACTTTCCCAAACATGCAAAATTTTGCCGACTGTACAATTTGTACAATGCTGACATGGCTTTTGCCATACTGCTGACATGCTAGGGCCGTACTGCTGGCATGGTAGGGACATACTGACACATGATAGGGCCATACTAACATGTGCTAGGTGACCATACTAACATGTGGCAAGGGTGACATGGCATGTGAGTTGGCATGGTACGTGGATCAATCAGTCTTCAACACATGGCGATGTGATGGGCCAATTGTATGGTGCCACATGGCCTAGACATGGGCTACCATGTGGCACCCCCTCCAGGTGTAAAAATTTGTTGGACTCCACCGGTTTTGAACACGCGACCTCCGGGCATGGGAGTGACTTGGCGTAGGCTAGACTACCAGCCTGCCCACCATGTGGTGCTTACCCCATAAGCTTGTAACTTACATTTAAAGTTGGATAAGGTTTAATCCGGGTGCAGAAAGGTTTGGGGCTAAGCCCCATCCCTTGGTTCGACCCGTACCATATGACCTTACCATGAGACTTAGCACACATTTTCTTCAACGGTTAGCCATGATTACATTTCCATACGCCACATATCACCACAAAAGGCGGGGAGTTACAACAAATTTGCGGGCTAGGTGCAAAAATCCAGGTTAGCGCCTGACCACATGGGGGCCATGCAACCGAGACCTCTGCCCTTCTAGGCACTTATGCCTCTAACAGTGTGACAAAATTCCTGATTTTGTGGGATGCGCATGGGTGCTAATTTTTTGGCACGAAAAACACACAGAGGCTAGGTTCAGTCATTCTGGGTGTGTTTTGGCGAACAAAGACAACAAAGAATTGGGAGAAACTTCGAGGGAGTGATTCCAACTCAGTTTTCGGCCAAACCAGGTGCAGGAAGAGCCTAGATAGGAGTTTTTGGATGTTCTGGAGCCATTGAATCCATATATTTCTCATTACGAACATTGTAAAGCATTGATTTTAACACTTTGAACATTAATGAAAATGATCTATTGGAAGTTGGACCAAGAGATGTAGCCCAAGAGAGTGGTGAACTCCTTTATCATTTTGCTATGTTAATGTGTTTATTGTTGGAACACATACAATTCTAAACTTTTGAGATTTATATTCTTCACCTCATGAAAATAAAATCTTTCCCAAATCGGTAACTTAGAAAATAACTTTCGAATTTTAAATCAAATTCATTTCTGATTAATTAGTAATAAGGCACACGTGATATCCGCCGTTGATGAAATTTTTCCATTTGATCGAACGATCCTAATACCTCCAGAGTTTTGGAGCTACCTAATTTTTAAAGAGGTAAATCACTGAAGGTCACTTTGGAGCTTCGCGTTTTGGGCGTTTCGATAAGTCTTAGCGACAAAAGCTCCGAAACCCCGAAACCCTGAAACTCGAAGGAATCTACTCTCAACTTTTCCTAAACCTTTTAAAGACGCAAGTCGTAGGACACATGTATCTTTTGAGTCTTCCATGAGCTGACACATTGCACCCATTTCTGACATTTTTCGTTTGAAGATTCATATGATTCCAAGTAACACGTGACACCTCCCTTTTCTTGACACATCATCTAGAATGAGGTCATCTGCGACACGTCACTACGGGAGATGACCCTTCGGGAATATAACAAAGAAATAATTAACAAATCATCGAAGCACCCAAATTTCGAAGTATTAAAACTTAATTAATTAAGATTTTTACCAGATATTAAATCACTTTGCAGTTCCGTGTTTTGAGAATTTCCTCTCGAGCTACATTTAAAGTTCCCAAAGACCGAAATCCCAAAACACTTGAAATTGACACACCATTTTAAACATGATTAAGTAATATTTTAAAAGCAATTATCCAAGGATCAACCTTTCGTTGATTTGGGATTCATGAAATTCCAACTCTGTCTCATCTAAAACTCCCAAACGTGAACCGCCGAATATTGATGGAATTTATGACTAATTAACGGTAACGATTCAAAAGCAGATTGTGGATCGCCAGGTAGACATTTCCATTAAAGTTAATAAATTTTTCTTTAGTGAAGATATACGAAAATCAATGTATCTAATTTGAATAAAAGCACTTGGATTTCAAATGCATTTTCACCTTCCACAATTAGCAAGATTTTATCAGTTTGAAAAGCTCACAAATTTTCTTTGCAACAAGTAACCTCACTCAATTTCTTGGAGATCATGTCACCACGGAAAATGATGAAGAAGCCTGATGCGGCTGGCGAGGATTCAAAACCAAATGCGGACGTTTTGTTAGACACCACGCCGCGATCCATAGACATTGTTAAATCTTGGACGCATGTGTTAGAGGTTATGGAACAGGAAATCATAAACTGTCCAGATGATTCTGGTTATGAAGAAGACGATACTTATGCAACTAAAATTAGACATATATCCCAGTTAGAGCTACACAAGATAGCTACACGACCGAGACTCATGCTGTATAACGACATGATAAGCTGGGCCTTGGAAAACATCGACATCTAAACCAGGAGCATCATCAACCATCAAAAGGTTTTTGTTGGTTCTTTCCAACCATAACACCTCCAAGTAATGTATAAGCTATCTCCAAATCCTAAATATAATTACAATGTTGCATTTATTTTGGGGTTTGAGCAAAATGAATGCATCCAATACGACAAGAGTTATACCGATATAATCAGGTCATGGTGGGGGTACCCAGAGAAGTTCAGGGCCGACGCTCATGGTATGTATGCCACAGCTTTGTTGGACGTTCACGTGATTTACGTAGCCATGATGATCTATAGATTGTTTGGGAAGAAGATCCCTACTCATTTCCTAGTGGAATGGGTATCTATCATGCACAAGGTGGCTGAGGGATACACTTTTACTTGGGCCAAAATGCTGTCAGATAACTTGGCCAAAGGAATTACTGAATACAAAATAGAGAAACCCCTTTCTATATGTATGCATATGTCATGGATGCCATTTGTTTCATGAGACCTTTTCCATTGATGAATTGGAGTTGAACCTGACCAATGCAGAGCCCATTCACTTCTACCATTCCAAGCCATGGGAGGAAAAATCCAAATATTTATTTTTCGAAATCTGTCACAATGTAGTGGTTCCTATCCATATAGCCCTGTATGGTCACCCACCTCCTTGAATTTCAGACAAGATTATGGGAAACCTGGGTAAGCTAGCAGATTGGTTTATTGAAGAAAACTTCTCTTATATCAGGGTTTTCGGATGCTCAGTTCCTCTCCATGCTCTCACACGATTTTTACCAGACCGACTAGTATGTAGAGAAGTGGACTACTAGATAGTAACATGAGGCATCAACAAAGAGCTGAAGGCAACACAGAAAACGGTATGTACAAATTTCCCTATTCAGTTTGACATGTTTTCATTACTGTATTTCGGTCACTCCAAAGTGGACGCTGCAACTCTGGAAGGTGTCAAATTGGTTGACATCGAATTCAAAAGGCACGACCCACACAAGATTGTGGAAAACCACCTGGCCCAATTCAACATGAAAATATATGTGCACACAAACTCCCTGTATGATGAAATATTTAGGGGAGTTAGGTATTATGAAGAGTTATATCACAGATTCCAAAACCTACCCCCACATCAATAAGATGGTTTCCTCAGTTTCCAAAAGCACAGGAGAAATAGTCTGCCAAAGGTACTTCAAGGAGAGTTAATAGCCGCTCCTCCTGCACAGAAATCTATGCCTACAAGTTCTGAACTAGAGCATTCTGGTAAACAAAAATCTGAGGATACCCTAAAGATCTCGGAGGTATGGAATCAACAATTAGAAGCATCATTTTCAGAACAGCTAAGACCCCAGGATTTAGAAAATATCAAAGCTTACATGAAACAGGGACCTGATATACCACCTTCATCACCAACTACCCCTACTGGCACCTCCAATATAGCAGAACAAGAACAGTCTACAAAGATTTGCACTCCCATTACATCATTGACACCTCTGTAATCTAGCTTCGGGACCCCTAATCCTGAAATTGTTTCCGTGAATGATCTTACTCCCATCTCACCTGAAGAAATGCCTCCTTCACATTTCTTTTTTAGCAGAAAATGGAAGGCCATATTCAAAAGGGAATCAGACCAGAAAGATGGAGTGATAACTAAAATACAGAGAATAGTATATGATGGAATTAATCAAGATTCTCTAGGATTCACAAAATAAGTCGCATGTTCATTAGGTTCTTTTTCCATGACCAATCAATGGTCTGTGGACAATTTGGCCGAGTGATGCAGGAGCATCACTCCACCTCGACAATGCACCCGCAATCACATGATTTTGTGAGTTCATCACCCAAGGTCACATCAAGGAGGAGATTATCAAAAAAGGAGCTCGCATCTGAAACTCAACATTTCAGAAACGCGCAAAAAGAGGTCACGAGTATCACAGGAGATGTGCCTAAGGAAATAGGGGACCTGTGTAGTTAATTGAGGTCTAGAAAATGCCCGAAGATTCGATACGACTCAACATATTGGAAGATCCTAAATCGAGAGGTCGCAGAACCCCCAGGAGGGGTCATCACCCAAGGTCACATCAAGGAGGGGCTTATCAAAAAAGGAGCTAGCGTTTGAAACTCAACATTTCAGAAACACGCAGAAAGAGGTCGCGAGTATCACAAGACCTGTGCCTAAGGAAATAGGGGACCTGTGTAGTTAAATGGGGTCTAACAAAGGCCCGAAGAGTTGATCCGACTCAACAGATTTTAAGATCCTAGACTGGGAGGTCACAGAACCCCTAGGAGGGTAGGGAGGATGTATTAAGTGGTATTAGAGCCTAGATTTTTTATTTTTGTAGTAGAGAACAAAGAAAGGATATACTCTAATAACAGGTGGTATCAGAGCTGATTTTTCGTCTATAGATTTTAGGCGAAATAAAAAGAGGAGAAATCCATTATTTTGTTTGCAGACAACAGACAAGAGAGATACGGTGAAATGAGATAATCTGGTAACATTAGGTGATATAAGAGGTTCAAATTTTCCTGTAGACAGTAGGTGAAAGGAAGTAGAGTACTGATGCTCTGTGAGAAGGTTGTTACATGACTGCAACAACAAAATTTTAAACATCTAGGTGAGATGTAGGAAGAAGATGGAGATGCTCTCAGATGCAGAGTAATCCACAAGACTTTTCAGAAGGGAAAGAAGAAGGTGAAAATGGATACTGAAGGCCATGAACGTGGTCAGAGAGAAGGCCACAAGAAGAAATGAAATCCAGAGATGGATCTGGAGCTTAATGAGATAATAGCAAGGATGGAGAGGATAGAATTGACGATGCAGTAGGAGGCAAAGGTACACTGGAGGTATGGATGTCCTTTGAACATGAAGGAAAAATGGCCTGTTCAAAAGTTGTTGGCCAGAAAAAAACAACAGATAGTAAGGAGGTGGCTCAGGCATACTGAAAACCTCAGTGACATAGAGGAGGAACTAATTCACATATGTGAACCAAAAGTTTGGAGACACCTTAGTGATGAGGAGGAGGTGAGATCAGTCAAAGATCTCATAAACTGCTAGGAGGGAAGAAAAGGATTTTCATATTGCCAGGTGGGCAGTGAAATGAGATCAATTGAGGATCTCATAGACTGTCAGGAGGACAGTAGTGGAAATTCAAATTTCCAGGTGGGAAATGAGACAAGATTAGATGGATATCTCATAAACTTCTAGGTGGGCAGAAGAGAAGAAACTCCAAATTTCCAGGTGGGAAATGCGATGAGATTAGCTGGAGATCTCATAAACTACCAGGGGGGAAGAAGAGAAGAAAATCCAAATTGCCAGGTGGGAAAGGGGAAAGAGATGAGACTGTCTAAGAGTCTCATAGACTCTGTTGAATGTTCATACCAACAAGGAGTGCTGATAGTTGTAGATTCATGTGGGTCTGAAGACCATGTGAATGAATATGATGAGAAGTTAAATACTTTCACCATCCATGAGGAGGATCAGAAGAGTATTTTGATAATTGGAGGTATCAAGGAATTCCTACCAAGCATCCAAGTAGAGGTCAATGCACATGATGAAAGTGTAGCAACAGAGAGAAGAAAACCAACATAAATGGTCAAAGAGGAGAAAGTGGAGCAGACACTGATGTCTATCCCAGCAAAAGGAGATGAGAATTTAGAGGAATGGCTCAGAAGTTTTAGCCGAGTCGATCACCCCAATCATCTCTGAGCAATTTTCGTTCGTTGTCGGTTCTATTGCATTCGTCTAAATCCTCATAAGTGTGTCTTTTCGTAGAATCCAGCCGTCTTCTCGGTTTCATTGTTTCACGTCAGGGGATCCGGGTAGATCCTATTAAGGTTGAGGCGATCCTCAATCTTCCTCCTCCTTCTTCACTGCGCCAGTTACAAAGTTTGCAGAGGAAAGCAAACTTTCTTCGTCGTTTCGTCCCGAATTATGCCGAGATTACTCGGGGCTTCACACGTCTTTTAAAGAAAGGTTCTGAGTTTGTTTGGGATAAATTTGCCAATAACGCTTTCGAAGCTTTAAAGCTATCCCTATCTAAGGCTCCACTTCTTTTCCCTCCTGATTATAGTCGAGATTACTTTCTTTATCTGGCTGCTTCGGAGTATACCATCGGCATGGTCCTCGTTCAAGAGGATGATAACCACGATGAACATGTTATATAAACTTGAGTAGAAGTCTATCATCAACGGAAGTCAAGTACCAACATGTTGAGAAACTGGCTTTGGCTGCTGTTCAAGAAGTTCAACGTTTTCGTCATTATATTCTCTCCAGAAAAACTACAGTGATTTCACATTGTAACCCCATGCAACATATATTGACACGTCAATTGCTAGGGGGAAAGTACTCCAAGTGGATTGTCATTCTCCAGGAGTTCGACTTGGAATTCGATCGCACCATGTCGAAGAAATCCTTAGTTTTTGCTGAGTTAATTTGTGATTTCCCCCACTCTGCCACGGAAAATGTAGTAGTTGATTCGTTACCTGACAAATCACTTTTCATTATAAGTACTGATGACCTTTGGTATGGAGATATCATTATATATCTCCAAACTCAAACTTTCCGTCCTTCTTTGTCCAGTAATGAACGACGTCACATACATTATCAGGCTTGCCAGTACATTATCCTCGACGATACTCTTTACCGTCGAGGCATTGACTCTGTTTTTTGGCGTTGTTTGACTTTTGACGAAGCTAAGAAAGCTTTGAATGACTGCCATTCAGGAGCATGTGGCGGTCATATGTCTGGGTACGCTACTGCTCAGAAGATATTACGTGCAGGATACTTTTGGCCTTCTCTGTTCCATGACTGCATCACTGCTGTCCAGAAGTGTCATGCCTGCCAGACCTATCAACAGAAGATTCGGTCACATCCCGCTCCCCTTCACCCTATAGTCTCAGTAGGTCCTTTTTCTAAATGGGGCATTGATTTCATGACATGCCACCCTCACTCGGTCAGGGGGCATGGCTATATTATTGTAGCTGTTGATTATTTTACAAAGTGGGCCGAGGCAATGCCGACATTCGATAATACTGGGAAGACTATAGCGTTATTTCTTTTCAACCATGTCATCACTCGTTTTGGTGTCCCTCAGGCTATCGTTACCGATCACGGTAGTCATTTTAGGAATTATATGATGTCAGAACTTACAAAGAAGTTGGGCCTTCATCATGACAACTCAACACCTTATTATCCATAGGCTAATGTCCAGGTCGAAGCTATCAATAAGGTTCTCATAACTATGATTCGACGGATGATAGGAATACATAAAACCAACTGGCACACGATGTTGTTTTCAGCATTGTGGGCGTATCAGACATCTGTTAAATCTGCCACGAGATTTACACCCTTTCGTTTAGTTTATGGCATGGAAGCCATTCTGCCGATAGAATGTGAAATACCTTCTTTGAAGCTAGCCGTAGAGCTCTTACCCAATACTTCTGCAGAAGAGGAACGTCTATTGTATTTAATGCGATTAGATGAGACCCGACGTGATGCCACTTTAGTAATAGAATCCCAAAAGAAACGCGTTAAGGCACAATATGACAAGCATGTCAAGCCTCGTGTTTTCTCTAAAGGTGATCTTGTTCTTCTGTATGAACAGGATAAAGATGTCCTAGGAACCGGGAAGTTTGAACCTATGTGGCGTGGTCCCTATATCGTCAGCAAAGTTTTGGAAAAAGGAGCATATGAACTAGTTGATTATGATGGTGTACCTTTGAGTGAACCCAGGAATGGGTTGTACTTAAAGAAGTACTATGCATAAGTTATTTGTGCATGAGTACTTGTATTTTATGTATCATACTGTGTGTGTGTGTTACTTTAGTTTTTCTTTTGACGTTATCTGGTCTCTGCCCTTACGTGACGTTGTGTTTGATTGCCAGATGTCGGAGTATTCACTACCTTATATTGGCTTCGTCGACGGTGCTAGTCGTAGTACTCAAAACCTAGCTTCCATTTCATGGGCAATCTATGCCCCGACAAACGAACTCATATCTCTACGAGGTATATGTCTTGGTCGAGCAACCAACAACATCGCGGAGTATAGCACCATTGTTGAACTATTGGTTGATGCTATTTCTCTTGGAATTCATCATTTGGTTGTCCGACTTGACTCACAGTTGGTAGTACTACAACTCAGTAATGTATATTCTATTCAAAGTCCTACTTTATTAAGGGTATATTTGCGGATTCGCCTCTTGGAACGGTACTTTGATCACATAGAATACCAACACATTCCTAGAAGTCTTAATACATTGACAGACGCTTTAGCTAATTATGTATTGGACAGGCATTTGAATAATTTATAAATCAAACACATTAAAATGTACACAATGTAAAGTAAGCCGGTAGAACCCGTGTATATATATATAATGATCAAAGTTTGTTTTTACAAAATGATTGTCCGAAGACCAAAATATCAAAAATTGAAGCTCATGGCTTCTACATAAGAACGTCACGGATGACGTTCATGATAACAGACTAATGTCCTAGAAACTCTATGGAGAAAGCGACCCATAGATGCAGAGACTCCCACAGTGTGACGCTGGTCGCGTCGTGGAATCTCCTCTAGGGGCATATCTGGAACATCGGCCATAAGGCCCTTTAAATTCTTCTCCATGGTCAGATAGTCCTCGACGTACTGTGGAACTGCTACTGCTGCCTCTCCTCGACACTGGAAAGGAGAACTACCAGCAGGTCTATATGCTCCAACGTCTGTGTTATCAACAAAATTTTGGTGTTAGTCTTCAGATAAATCTATAAACAAAAAACATTTAAATATATGAAAAATACAAAAACATTTAAAAAATTAGAATCAGTGTACTTCTTACCGAGGTCTTCCCACTGTGTATCCTCAGGTAGTGCAAGGTCAAGATCACCACGGAAATCTAAGCCAGCAAATGCATAATCCTCTATCATCAACACTTGGCCTTGAAGCCAGTCGAAAAACATGTCGTCATACCGGACGATCAGTCCTGCCAGATGTCTAGCCATGAGTCAACACCATCGTAACATCCTTGGGTCCCTAGGACCCGGAAAGTGCCACTCAGCCTGAAGCCTAAACACCGAGACATTCTCACAGAATAAGGACACTAACAAAGATCCATACCCGAACTATTTTAGATCTCCACGCCTGCATTTGGTCAGTTGTTTTTTAAGACTGCGTAGAACTACATCAACCCAGTTGAATACCCGGGGCTCAGTACACTCGATGGCATACTGAAAATATCTCTGCAGAGCCATATGTGGGGCAACACTTCCTGCCATCCAAGCGATAGTGAAGAGAATGGTACAGAGAGTTATATCAGTCACTCCCCAAATGGCCACCTTCCCTTTCTGTCGTTCAGCCTCAGGTACGCAGTATTGCCTGCAATACTCGCTCATTTTCAAACCACCCCTTCGGCTGCCGGTCAAACTGACATAGGACCCTCGTCTGGACAACCCAGTCAAGAAATAGATGTCCTCGATGTCTATAGTCAAGGCATGAGCTCCCATGATGAAGACTTGTTGATACGGGTCCCACATTCGGATCAAGTACTCTAGCAATCGAACTTGGGCTTTCATGCCCGGGATGCGGAAATATTTCAGGAGACCGCAATTTCTTAAAGCAGCAATGGTTTGAGGGTGATTTTCGGCGTTTGTATTATCTTCCTCGTGTTCCCGTTATCTCCATTTGAGCACCATGATGATGGTTATTAACCTACATGGAAAACATATAAAGATAGTTAATAATCTTAAACATGGGAAAAATTCATTTTGTTGGCTAAACGTTGCATAAAATTTTGAACTTTGCGCTGTTCGCAGGTGGCCTATGGCACACAGTGCGAACTTCTTGCACTCTGCCTTAGGCCCACCTG